>ML685796.1:1550674-1743357 GCA_007922175.1 Pelusios castaneus
GGGAGACCGGGAGCCTGCCCCGGCCGCGGCCACCCCGCTGCCCCGGACGCATGGGGCAGGCTGCAGCAGGGGCGGGGCCGGCGGGTAGATTTGGCAGCGAGCCAGATCCAGCCATCGAAAGAGCCACATCTGGCTCGCGAGCCATAGGTTCCCGACCCCTGCTCTAGATCAAACAGATGGCAGCACCTGCTGCTACTCTGGCTTCTGCAATGGCCCCAGTACACTTCCAAAGGTCTAGTTCTGTGCTTGGGACCACACACGCTGCAGCTGCCCAGGAACTGAAGACGGACGGATGCCCATAGCAGATGGGGTGTTTAGTGATTTATGAGCCAACTTTTAACTAGTTCTGAAAATTTGCAACTGATGATGCAAAAGCATCAATCACCTCTCTTACTTAAGGAACACTCTCTTGCCAAATTTCAAATACCTGCCTGATATCCTTGAGGTACCAGAATGTTACAAAGAAACTTGAGGGAAAATATTAAATTGACAAGAGCTACCTATTTTCCCCAACTGAAACTGCATTCTAGCCTGAAAGTTAACATTAAGCAAATGTGTAAGCCCCTGTTTTCAGTTGTTTTAGTGGAAAGATACGCCAAATATCTGTATGTCCCTTTATACTTCAACATGTAGACTGCATTTATTACAAGTATTTACACTATAAAAAATTATATAAAGTGAGCACTGTACACTTTGTATTCTGTATTTTAATTGAAATCAATATATTTGAAAATAGACAAAGATCCAAAAATATTTATAATAAATTTCAATTGGTATTCTATAATTGTTTAACAGTGCAATTAATTACGATTTTAATCTCACAATTAATTGTGACTTTTAAAAATCATTTGTCAGCTGTACTTGGAATCATCACATTGCGCACGTAGTCAACTAGTGTAACCTTATCTCTGTACTCCTTACCCTATCCTTCCCCATGTTTATTGTACCCACTTATTAGGTCATGTCTTAAATTCTGGGCTTTTTTTCCTGACAGTATGCACTGATATTGCGTACTGGCACCTATTTTTCCACAACACATGCAAGCTCCTGTCCCTGGCCGGCCCGCTGGGGGCCAGGATCAGCAAGGAAAAGGAGCAAGTCTCCTTTCCCCTGCTGACCCCACCCCCCAGGAAAGCGCCACTCCTGTCCCCTGCCAGCCCTGTTGCCCAGCTGGGGGCTGGGGACAACAGAGGAAAAGAGCGCACCACTCCTGTCCCCTGCCGGCCCCGTTGCCCAGCTGGGGGCTGGGGACAACAGAGGAAAAGAGCGCACCACTCCTGTCCCCTGCCAGCCCCGTTGCCCAGCTGGGGGCTAGGGCAGGGTCTGCAACCTGTGGTCCGGATCTGCTTGCAACTCTTTGACTACCCCCTTGCAGCTCCGCGCTCCCCCTCCCCACCACCACCACTGGGAGACCCTGCAGAGGGCCCACTCCTGGTTTCCCCCACCCTCCAGCAGGGTACCTTGTAGCAGGTGCCCTGGCCCAGCTTCCTCCCTCTCCCCCCCACACCAGGAGACTACACTCATTGTGGCTCTCAAAACACTTGGTTATTGAAGGAATTTTTTTTAAATGGCCCTTCTTATCTTTTGGGTTGCTGGCCCCTGGGCTAGGGTCAGCAAGGGAAAGGAGCAGGTCTCCTTTCCTTTGCTGACACCCTCCGCCCCCTCCAGTGCACCACTCCTGCAGGCCATGAGAACCAGTACCTTTTTTCTTCGGAAAAAAAAACACACAATTAAATTTAATTCTAAACACTTCAGGATAAGCACTGCATCTTCCCATGTATTTGCATAGTAGTTAGCTCAAGACTCAATTCCTAAAATACAATAAAAACCACCACCTTTGGCTAGGAGGTTTAGTCCTTCAGCAAGCAAGTACATCACAAATGTGTCAAGCCTGATAACCAGGCCTAAATAACAAAGAGCTTTAAAAAAAAAAAATTCTCACAAATTTAAGTTATAATCACAATTATTAAACATTGACAAGTCATTTATTGAAAGTATATTCTATTTGAATCCATACTAACATATTTCTAGTTTCAGAGTGGCATGCAGTATAAGCCCAGAAATCTTTATAAAGAAGCTTTAAAAAAAGCCCTTTAATTTTGTTGAATCTGGTTTACAGATTTTTAAGTACATATCAGGTATGAGAAACCACTGCATTTCTCGCTCTCTCACTGGGCAGGACTGAAGTCTGCAAGTGCATCAGACCAGACCTAAAAATACTCATATGAATATAGACCAATTCGATTTGGGGTTTTTTTTAAAAAACCAACTGGTGCTAGACAACCATTTTTACGTCTTAGAGTAGGGGTTCCCATACTGCAATAACTGCATTGCTGCTCCTTGTGCTGGTTCTCCTCATTTCCCACTACCTGAGTACATTCAAAGATGGCTAAAAGTACATGATATTTATTTATGTAAGCATTTTCTTGAGGTATTTGGAATCCAAACATTGCAGCAAGTTGTTAGTGCAGATAAACCTGAAAGTGAAAATAACTCAAATCTAACTAAAGAAGAGTTTTACTAGCATATTGTTGTTAACTAAACTAATACAAAGGCAAAAAGTAGAAAGTAAAATAAGAAGCGTTTTTTTAAAAAACACTTATCCTTCAAATGGATTTGTAAGATGGACAGAATATCTGCATTTTAAAATATACCTGACCTTGATCATTTTAACCAAGCACAACAGACAGCGCCATTTGAAACTCTTACTTTCTATGACCAGACAACAGAGTCCTGTGGCACTTTTAAAGACTAACAGATTTATTTATCGCATGAGCTTTCGTGGGAGAAAATCCCACTTCGTCAGACGATTTTCTCCCACGAAAGCTCATGCGATAAATAAATCTGTTAGTCTTTAAAAGTGCCACAGGACTCTGTTGTCTTTCTACAATAGACTAACACGACTACCCCTTTGGAATTTTCTATGACCATGTAGCACTACAAACAGTTTAGGAATCCTGTGGCACTTTTAAAGATTAACGAATTTATTTATCACATGAGCTTTCATGGGAGAAAATCCCACTTCATCAGACGCTTATGTGATAAATAAATTTGCTAATCTATAAAAGTGTCACAGGACTTCTTGTTTGTTATGCTGAACTAGACTACACGGTTACCCCTTTGGAGCCTACAAACAGCTTGACACTCATTTTGTACGATTCAGCAACATAACTCTAGCTCAAGAAGCGAATGTTCATTTCTGTCCTCTATTAATGAGTTCTTACATAATTGAACTCTGTCACTGGTTACCAGATAAAACAATGCTGTATTCCATAAAGTTTAAACAATGCTACTGGAGAACAAGCTGAAAATTTAATTGGAATAAATATAGGTACCTTCTATAATTAAACCATTGTTTGTCTCAAATACTTGGCAATGGAACATCTGCCAAACAGAGGCATCCTGTCCTGAGGTGCTCTGACATTTACAGATGTCATTGTTGTTGAGCGTTGAGTAACTAGGTAGCCCTCCCATTTCAACATAAAACATGTTTCTAATGCCTCTTCTTCTCTGCTATTAATTATTCTAGTACTGAATTTGTGGAATATACCAGACTGACAAATTCCAGAAGAGTGCCTTAGCAACTTGTCAATGGGTTTAAAAACTATTTATTCCAAGTTCTTCCCACAGTTCTAATCTCACTGTAAGAGAAGTAAGAATTATGCAAAAATTAAGTTGTTCCATCTGACCGCTCCACTCATCAGTTCATGTAAAAGGCAAGATGTTTAGGTTTTAAGTTCTTTTAAAACAGGACTTATATTCTTCACAGTAAGCTGCAATGAGCATATTTCACTCAAACTATAAACCATTAAGAAATTGTTTTCAAAAGGCTTGAAGCCACAAATATAAAAAGGGTTTTGAAAAAAGTGCTTCATTACATAAAGCTTGGGGGCAAAAATCTGTTTCTAACTAATTAACATTCAGAAGTTTAACTAACTTGTCTAGTGACCAAACTTTCTATTTAAGCCTTCAAAGAAAACAAATGAATAGCTTAATAAAGCAATTACATAAGAAAAGAGTTCTGTTATACAACAGATCCAATAAATAACGTAAAGCAATTGGCCATATGCATTGTAAGTTTTATTATTTTGTGAGCTTCTCTGTGCCCTATGGTACAACACTCTATTGATTAGTTCAGGTAGGCTCTGAATACTCACTAGGACGTACCCAAGCAATATTAAGTAAAAGATTTTTCTGCAATAATTTCTGAAGCTATGCTCTGAGTGGACCTTTTAAAATCTGTATGAATTACAAAAGGACTTATGTACTGGAAGAAAAGTTCTAACAAGATTTCACTGACTCACCGCTCCCCATTCATAATTTAATCACATTTAATAGTTTTCAGAGATGTGTGTTCAAACAAGGACCTGCTATCCTGCCGTCATCCTGGGTTCTCATTTCAACTCACAGTGAATACATTACACTGAATCTACAAAATTACAATGGAGGGCCAAACATGGTGTGTCAAATGCAGAATTACAGACATCACTGAAGCAGAAGGAAAAGCTGGGCATAGACAGAGAAGGCACTGTTACAACACAAGTATATTCAAAAAGCAGTAAAGGGAACAAAGAGACATGACCAACAGGTGCTTCCTCGCCAATGCACATTCTCTCACACACACACATTTGTCAATAAAAGGAGTGTATGTTCTCCTCTCAACCCCTTTTCAAAACAATCCTCCAACTTAAGGATATCTGAAGAATTCTCAAACCAAAATGAAATGACTACCTTTCTGGGATGATATGGCCTTTTTTTTTTTTTTTTTTTTTTTTAAAAAGAGAAGGCAAGAATCAAAAGCCAAAAAGCTCTTAAAAATTACTTTTTTAAATACAGCAATAACCAACACCTTTATGGTTAATAAAAACAGTGCTTTTTGAAGTTTTGCTTGTTAAGTGCAAAGTATTCAAGAAAGAAGCTTACTCACTATCATATTGTTTGCCCTAAAAATCAACTGAAATTACTCCTTCTCATAAAGGAAAAGAAAATTTAAACAATTTTAAAAGAAAAATAAACATCCATTCAATTCAGAAAAACACAGATGAAAATGAAGGTGTATATTTTTAACATACAAGCCTTTGACTGCACAACTACTCTTAGAGAAAATGAGTAACATGTACATCTCAAAAAATAATAATTACATTATTTAAATATTCTAAAACATATAAAAGAATTTTACCCCTTCAAGCTTTTTCCCCCAGAAGCAATTTGATCACTAGCCTCAAACACTTTTAGTGCTGCCAAAACAACACGTTTTTCCATAGATCTGGGCTAATGCAATCCTGGTGTTGATTGTGCTTTCTATATTGTGTTCTTTACATTGGCCTCCATTTGGGCTCTTCACACTCTCTCTCTCTCTCTCTCTCTCTCTAGCAGATTGGCAGAGACACAAGAAAGTTTAACAGTTCCCTTTGTCTGACACAGATATACAGCTGTCATCTAAATTGTGCCTCACATAGGGTGGTTTGATGGCCACTACCTGGTTGGCTGATTTCTGAGAAACTGCCAATATTCCTTGCGGCTGACCAACTGATGGTCTTTTTATAATCTTCTACCAAGATCTCTGACAGCACACCAGTGTGACTCCCATTACTGAAATGTAAAGCTTCTCCCAGAAGAAGGGATGTTAACAAATAGTATCTTTCCAAAGTGACAGCATTCTGTCTCTAAATCTATGTACTACTCATGCCTGTAGATTTTCATACTGGTGCCAACATTTAAAAGGCAAGTAATAAACATTGAAAGGACAAGCAAGGATACAGGAACACAACTTTAGCTTCACCATAATAAAAGGAATTTGTTCTAGAATGAAAATAGGGGAAATCATGTTCTTGCATAAATCAGGACCATCTTTTCTAATTGTGATACACATACATTGGCATTGTACTTTTCCATATGTAACCTGACTTTGTTATGAGCACCAGGATGAGAAAAAGCATATCCACAACAATTTAACTGAAGTAGGAGGAAACAACATTGGATGCAGCCTAAAACTAAAAGTTCCTTTCTCATCCCCAATTTAAAACATCAACAGCCAATCAGTAATCTGGCAAAATAATCAGTAACCATGGTAATTAAAAATAAAACCCCTCACTAAGATCAGGACATGCTGCGTTCTTAGAGAAACAGGACAAATCTTTAGAAAATAGGACAGATGGCACTGCATCTAATGAGCAAAGTAACTCCTTGAATCATCAGCTATTGAACTACAGCTTGACGTATTAAGCATAAAGCTTATTTGTCTTTAGTCACTTGGCAGCAGTAATAAGTCACCACTGCAAAGCAGAAAGAACTCACTCACCTTAACAGTCAAAACATTTCTACACATTTTCTTCCCCTCACTCTCTAATGTTTACAAAGCTCTCTATGTGCTATCAATCCTGCCAGGCAAATGACTGCATCAGTTTTTATTTATCCCACCCACCTACCTACAGAAGTCCTCCAAGAGAAGCCTGATTCAAGTATTTAAAAAATCCTTCTCCCATACCATTGTGCAAGAATTTCATCCTATTTTGGAGAGGCAGAGGCTTGCCAAAAATACCACACTCACCTCTTATAAAGGAATGGGCCAGTAATGATGTAATGAACTATACAAGCACAAATTTAATTCCATTCTAGAATTAAACTACTTGTGTTGTATCAGGAGTTGGTACATGACCTCAGATAATCAATGCACATCATACTAAGCCACTCAGTGTCCTAATATGAAAAATAAGTCTCTACAAAACATTCTCTTCTCTTTCCACAAGCTAGCAATCCTATACATCAATATTTTGGCTGAGAAGTTTGAAGAACAGTGAGTATGTTAATGTTGTAGCATGCACTCCTATACACACTGTGGTACTCATCAAAATTTCTATTAACACCACAGTGTTTTCTTAAATTTTTTTTTTTTTTTAAGAAAACACACCTTTCAAAAGAAGAGAGGAAAACATAGCAGCAGTTACTAGATCCGAGTGTTTCCCACAGAGCCAGCTTTGAGGATTTATGAAACTCACAGCCAAAGAAGTGCCCTCCCCCTTCCCCACTGCCGCTGTCTGACCACACAGATTTGGGCGCTCTGCCCAATTTTAGGCAAATATAGAGCTGGTAGGAATGGAAGGACAGACTAAGGGGAATTGAGCCCCCTGAAAAGAAACAATACTACAAGGGGAAAGGGAGGGAAGAGAAATCCTAAAACTAGTATTGGTTGTGAATGAATAGGAATTTCTCCATCCCGTGACTGGGAAAGGGGATTAGAGATGTCTGAAAACAGATTAGCTGGTGTGCTATATACGGACAAAAAAAAAGGAGTACTCGAAGGAGAGAAGATGTTTGTGGTATGTGTGTGAAACAAACAAGAGATAAACAAGCAGTAACTATGGGAAGTGCTGGGGAAGGGAGGACTCATTACCTCGGGGGGGGGCGCTCTGGTCCGGGTGGGTGAATGAGGAAATCTGCAGCCTGGTAGGACATATATATATGGAAATAAGTACCTGTTGCCTCCCGTGCGCAATAAACAGGGGTACATCTCAGGCGCTGCCTATAGGCTAGGGCTCCTGTCCAGGGAGGAAAACGGGGGACAGGTACCCGAGGAGGGATCCTTTTGGAAGGGGAGAGAATAAACAAGACATGGGGTGGGTGCTTCTCCGGGGCAGTGGGGAGTAGCTCCCGGGAGGGCACTGCACGGGACAGGTACCGAGGGAGATCCCCAGGGCGCGGGGGCTGGGGGGGCTCCTCTCCGGCCGCTGCTCGGGGGAAGGACGGGAGCTGGGGGTACCTGAGGGCTCCTCTCCGCCGGGTTCTTCATCACCGCCTGGCGGAAGCTGTTATCCACGTACGACGCCATCTCGCCCCGTCTCTGCCCCAGCCTGCAGCGCCCCGGCCCCGCCGCTCCTGTCCGGGCTCCGGCCGCGGCGCCTCCCGGGCGCGGAGCGGGATCGGAAGCGGCGCCAAGCCCCGGCCCGGAACGAGGCGCGCGGCTGGGGGAGCCGGGCTGGGTCCCGGCGGGCGGGCGCGGCCTCTCGCTGCTCGGGGGGAGAAGCGCCGGGGCTCAGCAGCGCCGCCGCTCGGACAAGCCCGGCCGGCAGCGGGGAGAGCGGCCCGGCGGCTGCCGGAGTCCTGCTCCACCGAGTTGTGCGCGACTCGCCGGCCCGCTCCGCGGCTCCTGCATCCCCGCCGGCCGGCCGGCAACTCCCCCCCGGGCAGCCCGGTGCTGCGGCGCTCCCGGCTGGGCGCGGGGAGGGGAGGCGGCTGCTCGGCGCGGGCGGGGCCGGGCGCTCAGGCGGGGAGCGGCCTCCTGCGCTGGCGGCTTTGTGCTGCTGCCACCATGGTGCGAGCGAGCGAGCCGCACCGGCGGGGAGCGGCCAGCTGCGGCCCGGCAGCGCTCGGGGAGGGGCCGCGCTCGGCTGCCGAGTCCCGCCCCCCGGCTGGAGCGCTCGGCCGGCGCCTCCCTCCCAGTCCCTGCCCCGCCGGGCGCCGCCCGCTATTGTTAGTTGGGGGCAGCTCCGGCCCCGCCCCATCGCAATGGGCCCCCCCAGCCAGACCCGCCTAGCCCCATCGCACCTGCCCGCCCGCCCGCCCGACTGGTCCCTCCAGCTCCTGGCACTGCTCCCCCAGCCCTCCCCCCGGCTCTCCCCTCCGGGGCACGGGGGGAAGGGGCTGTGCAGACCCCCGGGCATCGCAGTGCAGGACAGGCTCCAAAGTCCAGTGCACCCCCCTGCTTGCAACAACCAGCAGTGAGGGGTTCCCCCCCAGTCCCCATGGGGCGAGAGGCCATCTCTGTCAAAGGCAGGATTGAGGCCGCTGAGGTTTATCCAGCCAAAATCAATACCTTAACTTGGTAAATCAACAGGCCAAGGTGCAGGGTGTAGAGCCGCAGAATAGTGAGCTAGATAAACAGGTTCCCAAACTCTACACTGTACTCAGTTGATGGATGGACAATTTAAATTGGAGCTCCAGGTGGAGCAGCACCTCTTAGTAATCTTTTCTAGCCCTGGCAAAACTATAGACTGTTAAAATTAGGACGGATCATTAGGTTTATCTGTCTAGTCCAGTGCTCTCAAGACCAGTCCCTGAGGTCTCCCTGACACACTACAGGAAGCCTGAGATTTCCCTGACACAGTATAGGAAGCTGGTCCCTGGTATCAAAAAGGTTAAGAAACACTGATCTATTTTACACATGACAGGACATGTTCACCAGAAATCTGCATCAAGTCATAATTTCTGATAACATGTCTTTTACAAAGACATCTATTCTCCATTTAAATACTTCAGCTAATAGAGCATGTACATCCCATCTCTCAGTAACTTATCCTAATGATTAAAACCTTAAGAATTAAAGAATTTTGATTACTTAATCAAGAGAACTGCCAGGGATTTCAATCTGTGACTATTCACACACCAGTGCAAGAATGTTTCCAGTATGCCACCAAGCTACTGCATAACAAGATTAACTCTATGGAGTGTAGTAGCCAAGTCCAAAAGGAAGCGTTGGACCTTCCTAATAAGAGGTACATGCAGCTGCATAACATCATCTAAAAGCAGTCAGAAATCTAACAAGATCCCCAGTTTACCAAATGGACAAGCACCTTCAACAGGGGTCCAAAATAATCTAAGCCAAATCCTTGTGCTTTCCCCCAATATCCCATAATAACATCAGCCCACATGCTCAGATGCAGAGATTTCTCCACACACGCATACATGCCTCAAATTTCCCCATTACCTGCAGAATTGATAATTTACAACATATTCAGTATATGATAAATTGTATATATATATAGAGAGAGTATATATATAAAATACTTGTATCAGAAAAAGCATAGTGAGTTTGAAAAGTATGAAGAAAGACTAGTTTCCTCACAGAGCTGTTGTTTTTCATGACGACAGCATGTTTGTTTTGGCCTTGTTGGCCAACTTAATAATTTCAAGTCATGATTTGTAAGCATGGTCTGAATGAGCGCTCCCCTGACAGTTATTGATGAGCTGGGAACGAGAGGGAGTGAGGAAAAGGCTTTAGGACCAGTCTGTATTTACATGAACACACCTACTCTGCCTCGGAATCCAGAAAACAGCTGTGTTGGACAAATGATCGATTTGGGTTGGTGTTTGGTTACAAATCACTTTAGTATTGAATGCAGTATTAATGAAATGTTTTTATCCTTATTGTTTGAGTAAAGGACAGCAGAACTATACTTAGCCTGTACTTATTGAGGGGGTCACCCTCAGAGCTTAATTTGTGCCAGGGTTTGCCATCTCTATGCTAATCCACATAAGCCAAATGTTCTCTTTTCGTCACCATTATGTAAAAGAAAAACAGAGAAAGAAAAACAGTAGTGTTTAAATTTAATCCTTCTTTGGGTCTCCTAGTGATTAATAATTATGGTTTATAAGAGCCTCACTTTTAAAGTATGAGGTCGTTGTAAGAAGAAATGAAGTTATTTGTTCCAAAGGGGTAGCCGTATTAGTCTTGGTCAGCAAAACAAACAAGGAGTCCTGTGGCACTTTTAAAGACTAACAAATTTATTTATCGCATGAGCTTTCATAGGAAAAAATCTCACCTTGTCAGACACTTCCAAAAGGGGATTTTCTCCCACGAAAGCTCATGAGATAAATAAATTTGTTAGTTTTTAAAAGTCCCACAGGACTCCTTGAGGTTATTTGTGTTTACCATAACATTGAGCTCCTTAACAAATAATACTTGTTAATTACACATAATAATTTCCACAATGTAGAAACACTCAATGGATTTGCTTTCCAAACACAATTTGTATTTTTCACTACTGTGTTATGTGATGTAAACACTGTTAACATTATAGATGTTTTAAAACATTTGAGTTGCTCACTTGCAAACACTAGGACAAGTTTACACCTTTCTTTCAATTGCAAAATAAACAAATTTCTGCTATAAAATACATTTGTTTTAGAAGACATACAATAAATATTTGTGCCTTTGAAGACAGGATACAAAAGGACAGCATGAAATACACTAGTTATTAAATTAAGTACTATATATAATCTTTAGTTTTTAATTACATCTTTATTACATTTTTATTAACTTTATTCTTGTACATCATAGCTACAACATTGAAGTATTCAACAGTGTCAGTAATCTATCTCAAAATACAGCCAATTCCCATATTTTTGGATAATTATAACTATGCACTATTTTTTATGATTTGTAGATATCCTAGCAATATGAACTTTTTTCCTTTTTGCATATTCTCAATTTTTTTTTTTTTTTTTAAGATCAGAAATTGTAAAGGTCAGGGTCAGATAGCTATTAAAACTTCAGGGGAAGAAATTGAACAATTCTGATGTTATTAAAACAAGCTTTAATTTATTGCTAAACTTCATTAAATATTTTGAAAGACGCTTACACTTTCAAAGGCTTTTACTGGATTTAGCCTCACAGCTTCCATTTATGACAGCAATTGCTGGGCACCAGTAGCTGAATCAGAGCTATTCCTAGGCATTGAACAAGAGAGAGGTCAGCTTGTTGCAAAGACAGGTCGAAAACAAGATTTATGTCCTCCAAAAAGTTTCATAGCAACTCAGGAGAGACTGAGCTCGTACAAATGAGTACCACAATTCAGCGCTCACTGCCATATAGCAGTCCCTCTCCTTCACTTTCTGAGACTCCACAGCTAACAGAAATAATTCTTAATTGTAGCACCAAGGAGAAGGAGAGAAGTTCCTTACAAGTTTTTTATAGGGTGTGTGTGATTACCTCCAGTGTTGGAGAGATGACGGGTGTCAACCATGCGGCCCGAGGGCCATATTCCATCCGGCCCGTGACTGCACTCAGTGAAACCACACAGAGACAGAGTGTGTATGGTCTCACATACCCAGCACTGTCATGAATGTGTCAGGTTTCGCAACATCATGAAGTGCTGGGTATGTGAGACTGCCTGAGAGTGGTATCATGTAGTGCAGTTTCGCATACACAGCACTCTGTGATGGCGCAAGAGTGCTGTAGAATTTCGATTTATGGTGTGCATGGCCCACTTGAAGTACATTTAAGTCAAATCTGGCCCACCACAGCAAATGAGTTTGACACCCTGTGTTAGGCTGTCTCTCCACCATCATCACTCTTTTGCCTTCCAAAGCATCAGAATTCAAATGCTCTCACTCATCTGTCTCCTGCATGATTTGGGGAATGGGAAAGTATTGGGAAATTGACTAATTAATTATTCCCTTGATGAGCTCAAAAACAGAGTTGTCATTTCCATATTATGGTAATTGGACCAAGCAAAGTCTAACTTTACTCTAAGAAGAGGCAGTCATAGGTGATTTTGAAGTACCTACATCAGTGTTAAAGTCCTACTACCAAAAGGAAGATATCCCCTTAGAATAGGGATTAACCTCCCCAGCTATGTAGATAGGTAGTCTACACAGTTTCTATCAACAATGCCTCCCATCCATTGGGGTTTCTAAAATGAGACTATCAACAGTTCTAACGCTCCTGTATTCAGGGCCGTCCTTGGGAGGGGCGGGGGGCGTGCGAACAGGGCGATCGCCCTGGGCCCCGCAGTAACGTGGGCCCCGCACTGTCCCACTCCCAGTGAGGCAGTGTGGGGCCCATGCTGCGGCCCCCCCAAGACCACACTTCCCCCTGCTGCCTTCGGGCGGGCCAGGAGCACTTCCCCTGGCTCCTAGGCCGGCGCTGCTCCCCGCCCCCCAGGGCGGAGCAGGCAGGCCCAGGGGCAGGGCAGGGCAGGGGCATGGGTCCCAGGCTCTGGGCCGGCCATGGCCACCTGGGATCCTGGCTGCAGCTGGGGTGGCAGCGGCAGCCTTGGCCGGGGATGGCTCCCTGCCGCCTGGGGCCGCGTCCGCGACTCCCTGCCCTCAGCTGGCCGCTGCCCCAGGCCACAGCCTCGACTCCCTGCCGCCCAGCGCCACGGCTCTCCCGCGGCCGAGGCTCCCTGCCTTGGCCTCAGCTCCCCGGCCATGGCTCCCCCCTGCTTGGAGGGTGGCCGCGGCTGGCTCCCCAGGGGGGTGACCGGGGTTCCTGGGGAGCGGAGCGGGCTGCCCTCCCCCGCACTCCCCACCAGCATTGCGGGGTGGGGGCCCCACCTAGGCTGATTGGCCCTGAGCCCCATTCCTCCCTAGGGATGGCCCTGCCTGTATTATTTAAGACTGTGATTGGCAAAGTCCCTTGTATTTATATGTTCTGAATATATGAAAGTAGATTTTCACTTGCACGCAGTATGCATAGCATGAACCTGGAAGAGAGGAGGCCTACAGGACTGTGGCTCCACAATCTTAGGGCTGCTGATTTATCCCTGTACTGGGCCCCACTGTAATTTACCACAAACTTGGGCTCTTCTGTACTAGTGGTTTTCAAACCATGGGTCGGGACCCAGTACTGGGTCGCATACCCTCAGGTACTGGGTCCTGGCACTTGCTGCTGCTGCCGAAAAATTGGACTGCATTGCTCAAAGATGTAATTGTTGGGTTGCGGGCATAAATTATGTTTTTCAACTGGGTCCTGAGAAATAAAGTTTGAAAACCACTGCTGTATACTACCTGGCTGTAGCCACAAAGGGCCATTATATTAGAGATTGTTAAAGACCAATAACATTCCCTTTTAGCACTCATATCCCCTACTCTTGAGATTGTGAAGGAGTAGCATTGAGCTGGCACAATCCCTTTTAGGAGACTCTGTCTGGATAAGCCACTAGTTTTATGGCCTTTTTGCACCAGCTAACTAGCACAGAAGTCACTGCAGCATAACAGAATTTAGCCTGTAACATAGACTGACAACCAAAGAATCCTTGGCTATGTCTACACTACAAAAAGTTAGGTTGACTTTGTTAAGTCAACCTAAAGTCAGCCTTATTAGGTCAACTTAATAAAGTGATTTCCCTGAACGGGGACTTAGTAAGTCGACCTAACTACAGTTAGGTCGACCTAATAAAGTGAATTTAAGCATCCACACTGTGCTTAGGTAGACCTAAGGAGCTGACAAAAGGGTTAGGTCGACCCAACCGGCGGTTATTATTAAGTCGACCTAAGCTTTCATGAAGTCAACTTAAGGAATTTCTTAAGTGGACTTAATGAAAGCTTGGTGTGGACAGGGACTAAGTTAGGTCCACTTAAGCCTCCTTAAGTCGACCAAACTTGCAAGTGTAGACATAGCCCTTGATGGCTATGATTTATTTCATGCATTTACTTTGTTCATGCCATAACTCAGTGGTTCCCAATCTTTTTGGTTCGAGGACCACAAATATAAGTTTTAGAACTTTGATGCCCACCAGTCTATTTAATTAAATTTACATTAAAATTAAATTAATTTAATTCAAATTAAATTTTAATTAAAATTAATTAAAATCAATTCATTAAATCTAAATACAATTTTAATTAAATAGATTAGTGGTCATTCAGGGTTGTAAAAATTATATTTGTGACCCTCGAACCAAAAAGATTTTTAAATTTTTTTGAAAAAAATGAAAGTTTTTTTTTTAAAGGGGGGCAGGGCGGGGCTAGAATCAGATGCCCAGGAACAGGGCCAGTTTGTGGGCAGGCATGTAGGACAGTGCGGACCACACTCCCACTCTCCCGCCACAGTCATGCCAGCTCATACCCGCTGGTCAAGCCACGCTGCTTGCGGCCACCTGCAGCACACCCCACAGCCATGCCAGCCTGCACCCAAAGCACAGTCCCCAGTCATGTCGGCCTGCGCCCTCCCCTCCATCTCCCAGCCGCACCAGCCCACAGCCCCACCCACAGCCCCTGGAGCCCTGGCCGGGACTGGAGAGGAGGTGGGTGCCCGCAACAGGGCTCCCAGCCAGCGGCCCAGGCAGCATGGGCCGTTTTAAAAAGCTCCGCAGGCCACTTTTGGCCAGTGGGCCAGGGGTTGAGAACCCCTGCCATAACTAGAACTGATATGTTATCTCTCAATTCTGGAAGCACTGAAACATAGAGCTCTTGCAAACACAAAATTAACTATACACGTCACACAACCACATTTCATCATCTTTACGTACGGCAGGAAGTGAAGTCACTTTAACAGAAAGTCCTTAAGCACACTTCAGTTAGTAAATACAGTGCTTTATAATTAGAATACACGTAAAAATTGGCAAGTTGTGCGTGTGTGTGGCTTTCACAGTCTGATGGATATACATATATCAACTGCATTCTTTATTCACTTCCAGATATGTTGTTAGGGATCCTAAGCTATACTAGAGTCGATAGTTTCTGGAAATAGGTCAACTAGTGTTGTAAGCCCACCCAACTCCAATCTATGGTTGTGTCTACACTGGTAAATTACCCTGCATCCACACTACAGTTTCCTGAAGTCGACTTAAGCAGCTTGCTTAAGTCAACTTAAGGAAAATAAAGTCGACAATGAAAATTAAGTCGACTTTATTAAACCACCTTTCTACTCGACCTAAGGCTTAATTCAACTTTTTAAAGCTCCCACCTACAATGGGCCAAAGGGAGAAACCTGATGAGCCATTAAGGAGACAATGGTTGTTCACACCCTCCTGTCTAAGGCATTCCTCCAGAATGACACAAGTTAAAGTATAGATATAACACCAAATTCCTAACTAAATAACGTCGAATATAAATACAATTCCTAGACATAAACTATATAATCATTCCCAGAAAATTACTACCTTTCTATTGATACCAAAGATGACATAGTTCCTATGGATTATAGCATTTATGAGATATCCATAGAAAATAATATCATAAATGCTTCCCTAAATCCAGACAGCATCACACTCTGCCCACATGCCCTGCCCGGGTCCCTGTCCCCCTTTGCCCCATTGCACACAAGGGGTGCCCCCCCCACCACCGTGGACCTGCCCAAGGTCCCCCCTAGAAGTCGACCTAGGCGTCCAGTGTGGACGCTCTAGGTCGAATTTGTAAGTTCCCCTTTAAGTCAACTTTAATTTTAAGTGTAGACACACTAAGTCGACTTAAATTAACAAGTGTAGACATAGCCTATGTGTGCCTGACCAATCCTGTCATTCACACAGCTTGCAGTCCCCTACTTTTTTTTTTTTAAACTAGAAGTCTGCAAAAACAGTTACCACTCCCAAGAGCAGCCTGCCCTCCAATATAGCAATGCTCTCCTCTGCTTTTTAGAGAACAGCAACCATGGCACTCTTACATCTCTGCAAGCACTATACCACATCATGTTTCCTTTAAATTGGACACAATTAATGCACAACACCTTTTAAAACATTACATTTTGCTTGATTGCAGCCCTAACCAGAAAAACTGTATGTTAAACTAACCCATGCTAACCTGAAAGAGGTCTGGCTGGACAAATCTGGCCCCAAACATATACTATTCTAAAACTACCCAGGCTTTTACCAAAATAGTTTCCATTTAAAAAAAGTTCCATATGAATTGTTCCAAAACATTCTCTTTTAGTTTTTGCAAACTGAACATTGCACAAATGTCCTGATGAATGAAAAATAAAAAGGGAAGTTGACTGGAAATTAATTTACACTAGGTCATTTATTTGTACTGCAGTAGCACCCACAGGCCTCAGTCATGCAAAAGTAAACGTTGCTTTACAACAGAGAAAAGAAGATGGTCTCTGCCCCAAAGGTCTCACTGTCTCACTCTAAGATGAAAGACAGGCAAATACAATAGAAATAATGAGCATAGTGGTCAGGGTGATAAAAAGCAATCGCAGTATATCAACTGACTACTAGTCTATTTTCATTGTACAAGCTAAGAGAACTGCAGAGAATCCAACAGACGAATCCCATAGGATACTGAGAAGAGAGTAAGTTACATTTTTTAAATTTTTTTTTCCAGTTTTAATAGTCCAAGGTGCTATTCATAACAAAAGTAAGACGATTTGTGAAGTTTCTTTTAAAACCTCACCTTGTCATTTAAGAACTTCTAACAGAAAATGTGATTTATGGTCAAATGATAATATCTTTTGTTTGCTACTGTTATAGTAAAATGCCAAAAGATTCATAAACTTAACGAATACAAAATAGAATGTTTAAATGTTTATAATCAAACTGGAAGAGACAGAGAATCAAAATTCCACTGCTGCAAAGAGTGGAATATTTATAAGTAAATAATTTGTGTGGCATCCTTTGCTATAAGTGCCCTTCCACTACAAGAATACTATTTCCATTTTGAGGATTCTAACAACAGCTTAATTTTCAGAGTCTTCAACCAGAACCTCTTATTTAAATCACTACATTCAGATGATTCCATAAGCTATGGAAGTTACACATTTTTTCACTTCAGTCCATGCTAAGTTTAAAATTTTTAATGGATTTGTAATCTTTGTTTTTACTCTGAGACATTAGCCTCTAATTAAGTTTACAGCTGATAACCTTTATTCTGTGAAGAATTATTGATTTATTATTCCTGATACAGCATTTCTTATCCAGACAGAATCCATTGTTTATTGTACTACTTGTAATATAACATTTCTTGGAACCAGTCGCTTAATTCTGCAGATTACTTTGTTTTAGATGTCTGCTTTCATAATTGGGTATTTTATAGGAATCCCCTTCATTGTTCTCTACTGCAGATTTTAGAAGAATAGTATATTACACCATGAATTGTTGTGTTATAGTACTATTAGCAGTAATTAGACAAGCATTGGAAATGTTTGCTTTCTAAAAGCATTTGTAAATCTTCCTGTTGCTTTAAAATTACTAATCAGTATATAGAATATTTGTGGTTCACTCTTCTTCATCATTTCGTTATTGCTCAAGTCTGTTCCTAGCATATGGGAGTGTGTGGGTGTGAGTATGAGTGCATGTCTGTGTATGCTATACAGTACAAGTGCATGTACTTACAGTACATATTCACACCTACATAATAGCATGACAAGTCCTACGTGGTATTCATTTCAATGGAGAAAGACTCAGATGCAAAACTGCAAACAAGCCAGACAAGTACACATTCACGTCATTTATAAACCATTGGATACTATGGTTCACCAACTTCCCCCCATTTATTTTTCTAAGCAGCATACATCTGTCTACATCTAAATTGTACCAGGGATGAGCCAGCATTAAAATTAATCACCACTTCATCCCAAAAAAGTTTATTACACGTAAGTCAAAGCTGAGGTGAACTATTAAGACAATCTAAACTTGTCATGGAATTGTTCAGGCTACTTCCAAAAAGCTAATGGTACTATACTTACACCCGTGTATGTGCAAAGCTTGACATTGCGTCTATATTAAAAAAACCCCATCATTAGAAAGCTTACAGAGGTAAATTCTATGGGATTTCACAAATGTGTATTATTGTTTCCTTTCTAACGCATCTATGATACACTGGAAGGTCTAGTGTAAGTTAAGACTTTCTAACTGTGTGTCTCAACACCTAGCGCAGTTGGACTCCTATCTTGATTGGGGCCATCCGGCACTACGGAAATACAAATTAACAATAATACATCTACTCCTTAAAAGTAAAATGGAGCATCAATATGAAGATAAAGATACAATGAAATTTCTTGAGTAATGATCTGAAGGATAAAAGTAAGTTGTCTAATGCAGGTGATCTGCTAATAAGGCATAACAGAATTTTGCACTGTGCATTTGCAGATATTTAGATCTGTTTTTAAGACACGATATCACTTAAGAAAGCTGATCATCTATATAGCTCTCATTGTCAATGAAAATGACTGTAGCACTCAAAATAATCTGAAGTTCTGCTTATAAATAAAATATTTTTAATTAAGTTATCCTTCATTATTCAGTGCAAGTTTCCCCATTATTTTCATCCATTAATTAGTCAGACATTTACGACACAAGACCAGTAGTGGCAGGCTGCAACAAACAATATCTCTTCTGCAGCCTTCTGTGCTGATTGATTGATTCTGTGCTGTTCCAAAAACATGCACAATCATCTGGAGCTTTGTTGGAAGAAGCTGGGAATCAGCCCTCAGGTCATTTCTTCTTTTCAACAGACAAATGATTTCAAAATCTACATAGTTTGCAAACATTACAAAACTGGCTTCTCCCCATGGTGGTGTTTCCTAGCCCAACAATTAGAATCAGGTAGGAATCCGAAAGCAGTCTTTGAGCCATCAAACCAATCTTGCAAATTCAGTATTTAACTGAAGAAGAGAAAGTAAAACCTAAGAAGCAATTGTACCGGGAAAGCTGGAAACTAAGCAAATAATATGTGATAAGAAATACATTTTAAAAGAAGAGTTCTCAAAGTGCAACAAGGAAAGAGCTTGTTTTCAAACTTTCTCTACGCTCTTGACAACATAATAGAGATTGCTTTATAGACCAAATACCTTCCCATTTACAGTTATATGGATCATTTCTACTCCTATTCATGGTCACGTAATAGCCCAATGAAAGTTGCTTACATGCAGAGATAATATTAGTAAAGTATTCATTGTATTTTGGCTATCTAATGTGATTTTTCTGCTGGGGGCGGGGCGGGGAAGTGTCATGTTAGTACCATTGGACTAGCCACACAGCACAAACCAACAGCCTGGACTGCAGTTTGAGAATTGCTGATAGTCACGAACAGACTGGCATGTTGGCAATACAGTATAGTGCCAGGAAGGAATTCTGAATTCTATTACTAGTCTCTGCTTTTAGCTCGCTTGGCCACCTGAGATGGAAGAAAGCTACAGAGGCAACTGTGACCGGGGCCTCCTGGGATACCTTCCTGGACGTGCAAAAATCAGGGCAAGCTGCAAAACCGGGAGCTAAACTCCCCAAACACTGATGGGTGGTACTTAAACCAGTCTCCCTATCAGTCACAACCAGGCTTCTGGTTCCCCACACTGGGTACCAAAATATCTGCCCAAAATAGAAACAGCTCCCTTTATTGCACTCCAGCTCCTCTGGCTCCCACCTAGCCGCACGGTCCCTTAAAGATATAGGTTCTCCTGACCCCAAAGGGCCAGCCACAGCACACAGGACAATATAGGTTTGGATCTTACCCAAAATACCACACTGGTAGCCAATCCTTTAGCAACTACAACTAAAGGTTTAATATAAGAAGAAAAGAAGCAAAATATGAGAGATGTTAAAGGGTCAAAGCGAATCACATACATACAAATGATTTAAAGTTCATGAAAAGCAGTTTGCAGGCTTATTCCTCTGGAGTTTGCAGGCTTGTTCCTCTGGTAAACACACAACATCAGGGTGGGCCTCAATCCTTTGTTCAGTCTCAGTGGAATAGTTCTAGAGATGGGTGTTGGTTGTAGACTGGGGACTTGAGAGCAAGATGGAGTTGGGGCTGCTGCCTTTTATCACCTCTGGCCTTCTCCATGCTGTGTGCAGTTCTCTCCAATCAAACTGGAGTTGAGTCACATGTTTAAGTCCTAGTGGCTCAACAGGTTTTCTTCTTTGGCCCATTATACTGGGGAGCTTCCTTAATGGGCCATTAAGGAGACAATGGCCAGGTAGACATTCAGTCTGGGGAGTTTCTCCAGCCTTACACAAGTTAAAATATAACAATCATATTCCTAACTTCTAATATGAATACAAATCCTACACATAAACTATATGATCATTCCCCACAAATTATTACCTTTCTATTGACACCAAACATGGCATAGTTCCTATGGATTATAAAAATTATAAAAGATTAATACAAAATAATATCATAAATGGTTCCCTAAATCCGGACAGCGTCACAGCAACATACTCAGTTATTGGGGTGAGGGACTTGAACTGCTCCATAACATCTTCTTCTTCAAGTTATATGAGAGAATAGGGAACCGGGGGGGGGGGGGGGGGGAGGGTGTCACTCATAACTACTCCTCAGTTGTTTTAGTGACAACACTCAATTAGCATTAAGTGAGAAAGCTAGCTTCTCAAGATGTGTAAGGAATGCAGAACGCTACTTCCTAAAATTTTGAATATCTTTACAAGGTAAATCCTCATCTGTTGTCAATCCATATAATTCCCTGAAGTCAGTGTAACTATGCTAATTTACACAGCCAAAAGATCTGGTCTTCTGTCTAGTGGCTGAACTCCATTGGAATTGACTGGGAGCTTTTCCAAACATTTCAAAATATACCCCTATTGCTCCTTGATCTTAAATAAGATCATCTCTTTCAAACAGGTACTAAGAAGGCCTATATAATTGTGATGGAGGACATTCACCGCTCATGAATGCCTTCTGTCAGATGGGTGTAATACTGCAATTGTTCCTGATTCTTGCACCCTAGGTTGTTGACCCTACTCAGTGGGTCTTCAGTGGCTCAGCCCTTCAGCCAAATCGCATGGTCAAAGATGGATGAATGAACCTTTCCCAGGGTATTCAAGTCCAAAACAAATGCAAACAGAAGTTTTCTGGTTCCTAACTCAAGATGGACTCAGACCCTCCTTCCTGAGGGTGCCTTCTTTCTTCAGCCCCTCCCGGGCTCCTTTAAATCCAGCCCTCTGCCTAGGCATCACTGGAATCTTATTCCTTTATGAATGCTTAGTAAAGAATCCTGCCAGAACTGTCAATCTACCCTTACCAGGGCCTCCATTCCTGTCCCTGGGCCCCTTTAAATCTAGCCCCTTTTCATGGGTTTTTAAACTAGCCATGTCCTTTGTCCAATTCTGCTTAGGCCACTGCAGCATGGGCTGGTGGAGGGGCCGGGGCTCAGCCACTATTCCAGGTTTCAAGCCAGGCACCTATAAAGAGCAGTGACATACTGATTCCTTTACTTGATTGTTCCTATATTCCCTGGGTCTATTCCCACCTGGCTAGATAGTATACCTCTATCCATTACCTCAGGGCCAGAGCTCTCAGATCCTTTCACTCCCAGGTTTAGCTAATGCTGCCTATTGAGCTCATAGACTCTAAGGTCAGAAGGGACCAGTATGATCATCTAGTCTGACCTCCTGCACAATGCAGGCCTCAAAACCTCACCCACCCACTCCAGAAATAGGCACTAACCTATGAATGAGTTATTTACCTCCTTAAATCATGATTTAAGGACTTTAAGATACAGAGAATTCACCGGTAGGTGAACCATGCCCTGTGCTACAGAGGAAGGCAAAAAAAACCCAGAGCCCAAGCCAGTCTGCCTTGGGGGAAAATTCCTTCCCAACTCCAAATATGGCGATCAGTTAAACCCTGAGCATGTGGGCAAGTCTCAACAGCCAGTTACCCAAGAAACAATTCTCTGTAATAACTCAGAACCCACTCCATGTACTCTCCCTCTTAGGCCACTTGTATATCCACCAAAGATATAGTCAAAGATCAGTCAATTTCCAAAATAAGCTATCTGATCATACCATCCCCTCCATAAATTTATCAAAACTGAGTTTGATAAATTTATGGAGGGGATAACTTTATGGAGCTCCCTTTGTCAGCAGAGACTTCCTTACCTACGTGACCCAGCCAGGAATTGAGCTTCTCACCTCCTGCATTTCCTTTTATCTGAGCTGGCTTGGTTCTGACTTGCTACGTCTAGCCAGGCCTGGAAGACCCACCTTCACTGCTCCTTTCCTTCAGTGGGGTATGGTAGGACCGCAGGGCCACCAGCAGGGTTCCTCTAGAAGCCAGCTACACTTCATGCATAATGAATGGGAAAAAAATCACCTTGCTCCTCTTCATGTGATGAATACATCTATGACTTGTTAGCAGTGCACAGGCTTCCAGAGTGAAAGACTGGAAGGTTGAAATTAGCTGCATACCTCCATTCCATTCATGGGAATAGCTCTTAGAATGTAGCCTCAACCCTTACATTGCTGTGGGATTCAGCCAGAAGGCAGAAGAGAAGAGAAGAGAAAAAGAAATCTGGGGTAAGAACCTTGCTGTGATATCTTGCTCATATTCCAGCCCCTGTGCTCCAGGCACAGTGGTCTCCAACCTTTTTAAACACAAGGTCACTTTTAGATTCTAATTGCAACACAAGATCTATCCTTTAAAAATGCTACTTTCTCACAAACCCAAACCTCTTTCTGCCTCGACTCTCTGTGGTGAGTGTGAGAGAGGGGCTAGCATTGCTGAACCAAAAAAAAAAAATTCAGTGCACAGGCCCCCAAACCTACCCCACCCCCAGTATCCTCTCAGCCTATGCCCAGCCACCTCCAGGCTCTCACCACCTCCAGGGCCTTCCCTCCTGTCCCCACCTGCACTTCCTGAGCCACAGAGGGAGGGATTTAAATTTCCCTCCTCTCTGCCCTGGCTATCTACTGCAGGGGGGAAGAAGTGTTGGGGAGTCATGGATGTTGGAAGGATGGGTGCTGGGCCGCCTGGGAACTGCTAACATGGGTGCCGGGTGGTGAGGGGGGGGTAGGAGAGAGGAGGTCTACAGTTCAGGTCTCCGGGATCTACCAGTAGATCACAAACAACTGGTTGAAGACCACTGCTCCAGAGTAAAGGACTGAAGCAGCAAAAAAGGGCCTTATGGCTGTGTTCCACCGTTCCTGCACTTGGGGAATCCTCCATCAGCCAGATATTGTGGTTTTAGAACACCTTTTTCCCAGTCTGGCCCTTTCGTGCAATTTGGAGGGGGCAGAGGTGGGTATGGATCTATTCCCTCATTCTTTCATCTGGGTCTCTCTCCCATATTATAAAGGTACATGTTCCGCATTTGCTCCTTAAGCAAGTGGAGACCTATGGCTATGGTTGATCTTGCCAATGGTATGTATGTGGGTAGGTGTATATATATATATATATATATATATATATATATATATAGTTCAAGATCTTGACACTTATGTAACCTGTTTATAAACATTGACCTAAAGAAGCATAGACTATTTATTGCCCTATATGCATACAAATTGATTTAACGCACAAATGCCTTTCTTGGGTGAATCTGGGAATTAGTTTAAACTTTGTATAAAATATATAAAAGTGTCTTTGAAAAGAACAAAAGAAACTAAATATTAAATATTCTGAATTATCTTGCATTAATATGCTATTACATTGCTTTGGTGTCATGTTTGCAACTTCTATATATTTAATTAATTTTAACGTAATCAGCATATTTTTAAAAAGACTTAGATGGAAGATTACACTCCTTCAAAAGGATCTATTTAACTTAGGAATTTATAGGGTCCTCATCACTGCAGTATATGAGCCCTTCACCATCTTCAGTAAACTTATCCTCACAATACCCCTGCAAGGTAGGAAAGTGCTAATTCACCCCATTTTACAGGGAACTGAGACACAGAGCAGCTAAGTGACTTGCTCATGATCACATACAAAGTTTATAGCAGAGCAGAGAGTTGAGCCTATGTCTGCCAAGACCTAAACTAGTGCCCATATTCCTGTAATTTCCTTTCCACAAGCCTCAGTTATGTGAGAATCAGTCAGAAATTATGGGTAAGATAAATGCAAATAATTAAAATTACAATAATTAAAAATACACCCCCACATCTACTACATAATAAGATACAAAAGAGGTCTTTCAAGCAGATGATTAATGCATTTTTAAAAACCAACAATTGAAAGTCAAAATTCTCAACTTGTGTAGATTGGTGGTGCGGCACTGAAGCTAATATGGGGACCACTTTCTTCTTCTGATTCCCCAAGATTCACAAAGAAGGTTGTGGAGCTGTGGGGTTTTTGGAGTGGAATTCCAGTTCATTTTTGAAGGTTCCACACTTGACTCATGTAAGAATGATTTGGGAAAAACCTCTATGAGTAAATTCTATATGGAGCTTCAATGGTGCCTCTGAAAGACCAGTCCAAATAGTTCCCTACTTTTACCTCATTTCTAAATGCTTGCAAAGATATGTCATCACATCCCGTATTTTAAAGAGCAATGGAACTGCTGAACAAATCCAAAGAACAAAACAGCTACGGAACAGAAGTTGGCTGAAACATAGAATCATAGAATCATAGAATAATAAGGTTGGAAGGGACCTCACGAGGTCATCTAGTCCAACCCCCTGCTAAAAAGCAGTACCACTCCCCCTAAATTATCCCAGCCAGAGTTTTGTCTAACCGAGCCTTAAAAATCTCCAAAGATGAAGATTCTACCACCTCCCTAGATAGCCCATTCCAATGGTTCACCACCCTCCTAGTGAGAAAGTTTTTCCTAATATCCAACCTTGACCTCCCCAGCTGTAATTTGAAACCATTGCTCCTTGTTCTGTCCTCTGTTACCCTCGAGAACAGCCTAGCTCCCTCCTCTTTGGAGCAACCCTTCAAGTAGTTGAAGGTTGCTATCAAATCTCCCCTCAGTCTTCTCTTCTGTAGACTAAATAAGCCTAGTTCCTTCAGTCTCTCCTCATAAGTCATGTGCCCCAGCCCCCTAATCATTTTTGTTGCCCTCCGCTGGACTCTTTCTAATTTGCCCACATCCTTTCTGTAGTGGGGAGCCCAAAACTGGACACAGTACTCCAGATGCGGCCTGACCAGTGTCGAATAGAGGGGAATTATCACATCCCTCGATCTGCTGGCAATACTCCTACTGATGCAGCCTAATATGCCATTGGCCTTTTTGGCAACAAGGGCACACTGTTGGCTCATATTCATCTTCCCGTCCACCATAACTCCCAGGTCCTTTTCTACAGCGCTGCTACTTAGCTGATCGGTCCCCAGCCTGTAGCAGTGCATGGGATTTTTCCGTCCTAAGTGCAGGACTTTGCACTTGTCTTTGTTGAACCTCATGAGGTTTCTTTCGGCCCAGTGTTCCAATTTGTCCAAGTCTCTCTGGATCCTGTCCCTGCCCTCCAGAGTATCTACCATTCCCCCCATCTTTTGGCTTTGCAACGAGCATACAAGTAGCTTTGTCATTCAGACCTGTTAAGTAATTTTGTGGCCCTGAATAGAACCCAGAAATGTTATAGAATTGTCCTCAACAATCAGAGATGTTCATTCATACATTTTCCAAGAAAAGAACAATGTTTTCCAGCTCCATTATGCTTTTGTATTTTTTTTAAAAGGACTAAACAACAAAGACTGGCTAATGGGTCCGGATGCAGTTACTTTGTATAGTAAAATAGGATAGTTCATGTTGAACACCATGCACGTAGAATCCATAGAAATGTGATAACTTATTCCAGCTGTAATTTCCCAATCCCATGCAGTGATTTTTCTGAGCTTCCCTGTCAATCATTTCCATGACTTAGTCTGCAACTGTGGTTAATGAAAAGAAAAAACAAAAGGAAAAAACCTGACACTTTCCTTTTCTCCAAATTGATCATTGGTGGCAAGATTCTCTCTTCCACATAGCACAAAGGAAGTAGAAATTGGAGGTGGCTGGCCAACTGAGAATTCTGCCATCAATTCAGGTAAATCCACTATAACTGGATCCTGTGCCCCTCCCAACTTACAATACAGAGAAGGGCAAGATGGGCTTCTTGGCCAAGACAGAGGAAAGTATGTTACAGCAATTCTTTAACCTTCAGCACTTCTCCTTTGAAGTTGTAGAGCTCTCATACTTGGCGATGTCTGTGTGCAATTTCCTATGGACAACAGTAATCTTAACAAAACCAAGATTGAATAAGAGCAGGGGAAATTGAATTAAAATAAATAGTTTGCTAACATACCTCATAAAATGAACTACATAAGACAGTCTCATGTTAGTTACACAAAGAAAAAAATGAACTTTATGTCTAAAAAGCAAGTTCCTGTTCTGGTAGTCTCTGCTAGTCAGAGTTCACTCCTGCTGCTTTATCTAGAGAGAGATGAGTGACTCCTGCCCTCCCTCGACCAGCTTATTAAGTGCCCCTAGGGTCAGTATTACCACCTCTGCTTTCCAAACCAGTTTTCTCCCTTTAGCTATACACATACTAGGGTTTGGACTCCCTGTTTTCTCTAAGGGTATGCCTACACTTAAAGACCTACAGTGACAGCACCTCTGCAGCACTGCAGTGTAAACCTTAGCTATGACAAGGGAAGGGGTTCTCCCATTGCTATAGGTAATCCACCACTCCAAGGGGCAGGACCTAGGTCGACACACGAATTGTACAGTTGATCTACCACAGCCTACAGCAGGGGTTAGGACACTAACAGAGTTACATCTCTCAGGGGCGTACTTAGTTATGTAAGTTCCTAATGTAGACCAGGCCTAAGAGATGGCCACTAAGGATGCAAAGACCCTTAATGATAATAAGCCTGTCAAATGGTCATCATCATCATTAAGGGTCATCATTTCTTTCATCATTAAAAGTATTTGCATTCTCAATGGGCCATCTCTTAAGCCTGCTCTACTCTTTAAAAATAGATCAATTTAATTATCTCACTCAAAACTATGAAAAATTCCATGCCCTGAATGCCATAATTAAGTCTACCTAACCCCCACTGTGGATATGGTTAGGCCGATGGAAAAATTCTTCTGTCTTAATTCGACTTAAGCTGCTCCTTAAATTGAATTAAGGAAAAGTTAGTTTAAATTAATAACACCTTGTTTTAATTCAAACTAGCACTTAAGTCGACTTTATTAGGTTGACTTAAGCCAGTGTAGACATGGAGTAGTGCCTAGTTGGACCTTTTTAAGTCAACTTAAAACGTTAAGTCGACTTAATAAGGCCAGAAGGGGGCCATGTCTATACTTGAAAAGTTAAGTCGACTTTATAAAGTTGACTTAATAAGATCGACTTTAAGTTGACTTAAAGTGGACCTTATTAAGTCGACTTAACGAAAGTTGACAACTTTTCAAGTGTAGACATGGCCCCCTTTTGGCCTTATTAAGTCGACTTAATGTTTTAAGTCGACTTAAAAAGATCCAGCTAGGCACTACTCCATGTCTACACTGGCTTAAGTCAACTTAATAAATAAAAGTCAACTTAAGTGCTAGTTTGAATTAAAACGAGGTGTTATTAATTCGAACTAACTTTTCCAACTTAAGGAGCAGCTTAAGTCGAATTAAGGAAAGCCCAGTGTAGATGCGGAGTAAATTAAGTTGACTTAAGCCTCCTTAAATTGACTTAATTTGTAAGTGTAGACGCACCCATAAGGCTTAGGTTGACATAGTTTGGGAAATGCAATGTGTCAGGATGCTAAAGGCCTAAGCTGTCCAAAGCTAAGGCCCCAGGGGGTCAAGAGGTCAAAAGCTTGAAGATAGGAAGAACCACAAAACTGTTAAATTAGGCAATAAAACTGACATGTACAAAAGTGCAAAACAGGATGCAGCTAGGTGACCACAGAAAAAGAGGAAGGTCAAAAGATCCCTGGCCATGCAGGCAGGAGATGGACCCTATGAATTAGCAAAACCCACGTCACTGCAGTTTTGAGCAATAAAGGGAGGCCAAAAGGGAGGGGGCTTTGGAGTTTGTTCCAGTGAGTAACTGGGACAGAACTCTGAGGGATTGATCATCCCCCACGAGCACTCCCCCACCAGCTCTCCGTAGGACGTGGACAACTGGGGGTAAAGCACTGAAGCCTGGCCAGCTGAGGGAAGGTCGGACCAGCAACCTGACATCAATTTCAACAAAGGAAAGGTAATCAAAGTAAGGGGGCCAGAGTAGCACTTGGCTCTTAAAACAAAGTAATACAAAAAGTTTTAAGGTTTTTCCCAGCTTTATGCTGAGACTCTTAGGTAATGAACAATAGCAGCACCAATCTTGGGTTTGGGGCTGGAGTAGGAATTGGGGTAGGTGTAGGATTTCTTTGGGTATAGTTTTGTTAATACCTTTGTCTGTTTGTTTGTGTTTGTAAGTAATAAGGAAGATAAAAGCAGAGTTGTGATGGATACTGTGTGCATGGAAAAAGTAACCAGTGACCAGGTCTGAAACTAATCTGTGCACAGCTGCCCCAAGGCCTGCCAAGGCTTTGAAAGCAAGGGTGCACAGGTGAACCTTGTGACCCACTGGATCCCATTCTTGTGTGAGTGCATAAATGGGCGCCCTCTGGGCTTGGCGTCTGTGCTGCTATAACTCTGCTGCTGGGGGAAGGAAAGTGTGAATGGGGGATAAGTGTTGACCAGGTCTGGGACTAATCCCATGTGCAAGGGTGCACAGGTGAACCTCGTGACCCAACGGGTGTGAATGAGATCCCTATACAATAGTACAAAGGATCCTGTGTGATTGTGTCTTACATATGGGCTTGTGTTCTTGATTGCTCTGGTTTGTGTGTATTGGGCTCTGTTATACTCTCTATGTTATGTGTTTAAAGCCATAATTGATGAAAAACCCTGAATCTGTATTCATGTAATAAGTGGTATTGTAGTTTAGAGTGTTTGTGGATATATTGGGTGTTTATTGTACTACTAATCACTGCCTTAATCTGGCAATCTGTGTAAACCTGTATTCAGTAATCATAAATAAATGCCACATGCATAGTGTGTAAACAAAAATTCATTGTTAGTGGTGGTCTTTGCCTAGGGGCCTCGGGAGCTTCCCAGCATCCGCATTTAAAGGACTGAGTATTTGTTTGGGCACCCTTCCCCCTTAAGAGGATAAAGCTTAACACAATGTTTATTCATATCGCCTGTTGGCTGTCAGAGTGACTGGCAGCCAGACCAAGAAAGTCAATTTTACTGTTGGTAGGGTTCCTTTATTTGAAATCAGGGATGAAGGTTTGTTCTAGCTGTGATCCCCAGCAGTGCTGACAGCTGGAGCCTCACTGCCCAGCACTCAGAGCCTGGGCTGTGGGCTCCCCACAGAACTCCTGGCTGCAGCCCAGACACTCAGTTCCCCACTCCATATGGAGCCATGTAGAACAGGGATCTGAGAGCCCAGGTAGTAGCTGGGCTCCAGCTGGGAATTCCATGGGGAGCAGGGATCTGACAGCCTGGCACTGAGCTGAGAGCCCAGGCTCTCAGACCTCCACACCACCCCTCTTTAGTCAGTGCAAGTGCTCCTGGTGAAGATGTGTATCTCTGACAGAAGGTGGGTAGTAGGGAACATGAAAACTGCAGTAATTTCTACGGAGGATTTAAATCAATCAAACACAGATTAACTTAATTGTGTAGTATAAATACAGCCTTAGAAAAGTTTAGAAACTGAACTTCACAGACCAGTCTCTGCCCCAATCACATTCTATAGGCTAGTCTAAATTTAGGGCTGGTGTACACTGGGAAATTAGGTCTATATAGCTATCACTCAGGGGTGTGAAAAATCCACACCCTCTGAGCGATTCAGCTAAACAGACCTAACCGCCGGTGAAATTGGTGCTAGGTCAATAGGAAAATTATCCTGTAAAACTGGCTGCCACCTCTCAAGGAGGTGGAATATCTACACTGACAGAAGAAGCTCTCTCGTTGGTATAGGAAGCATCTTCACTGAAGCACTACAGGAGTGTTGCTGCAGCATTTTAAGTGTAGACAAGTCCTTAGAAGTTTTATTGATGTAACTATGTCAGTTAGGGAGAGATCTTTGCCACATTATCTATACCGGTAAATGTCCTAGCTTAGATGGTTTATTCTGGTATAAAGGTGTCATGTCCAATAAAGCTTATTTCAGGTCCCTAACCAGAATACAGCTATGTCTACAAGATAGATTTGTGCTGGCACAGCTTTATCAGTCGGAGTGTGATTCCTGGCCAACATAATCTCAGGGGACCGGCTCATAGGTGATAGGCCTAGTTCGTAAGAGTGGGAATCAGTCAGGCTCACTGGTTGGACACCATACGCCATAGACAAGGGTCAAGACAGAATCGGAGTCAGGAATCAGAGCCACGGGTCAGAACTAGATTAGCAGGAGTCAGGGAAGGCAGGACAGTTTGGGAACAAGACTGAGAGCGGGTCAGGTTCTGGATTGAAGCCATGGAGGAGCAAAACAGGAACAGGGCTTGACAAGAAATGAGTACCAGTAGGCAGAGAGTCTGTGGGCATGTGCACTGAGCTCTCAGCGAGCTGCTGGGCTTAAGAATGGGCCTGCTAGCTTCCTGAGTCAATCTGGCAAAAGGTCCATCAACCAGCCTGACTGGCTCCTTACAGTGTCAGAAGCAGTGAGCAGGTGCAGCTGAAGGGCCTTACTCCTGACACATAGTTGGCACAAGTTCCCAGTCCCAATACAGCTATCCTGGCAAAGATGCGATTCTGCTGGGATAGCTTATATTTTTTGTGGGGTTGGTTCTGCTGTACCAACACAAAGCACAGAGTGCTGGCATAACTGTATCGGCACTAGGAGCATTTTGCCTATGTATTAGGCTGGTATTCCTTCTAGTGTAGGCATCACCTTGTGTCATCAGAATAAGCTATGCAGGTATGAGCCCTTTTATATCAGTATAACTATATCTACACTAGGGTGCCACTTTAACTATACCAGTAGAGTCAGATTGGGGTGTGGGGTGTGAGGACAATGCCAAAGTCATTTTCTATTGTCATGAACTATGAATTAGAAACAAAAGCTCTTGGATAGTCCTCTGGCCCCTGATGCCCTTTGTTAAATTAGATCTTAGTGCCGGAGAGAATTTAGCCTTATGGTTTTCAGAAGTAGATCAAATTTATCTAGTAGAGCTCTTAGAATACACTCTCAATGTTGATGGCACATATCAGCTTTTCTCACCTGGAGAACAATGTGTTGCCAAGTGAAACATGACCATTTTTAGACCAAACGCATGACATAGAACATTACTAGAGCGTTGAGAACTCCCAAGTTCTAATTCTGACTCTGATAACTTGTGTGAGGTGTCCAAGGACACATCACTTCCTGTATGCCTCAGTTTCACCGTCTTTTTTTTTTTAAAGAGTATGATGATGTTGTGAGGATTCATGTTTTTTGAGGATTTTCAAGATGAAAAGCACAATATAAATATTTAGAATTAATCTAAGTCTTGCAAACAAGCTGTGCACATTCTAGGTTAAAATCATTCTAATAGCATCCATCTGCATCTTGAATACAAGAAAGAAATTGTAAGTGCCTATCTATGATCAAGGCTTTTTCATGCAGCTCACCCTACTGTTTGGCATTTAGCCAACTGCAATAGCCTATTGAGGAGAGAAACAGCTCTGAGGGAAAGAATGTGCATGTTAAGCAGAAGACGGCTTTTGCAAAGAGTGAGAAATATAAGACAAATATTGTCAACTGCCAAAGTACTCACTCGTACACACAAGAATGAAGCAAGGCAAAGGGGTGGTAAAAATTTTTAATAAGCCCTTGACACTTCCCTCTTCCTATCCTCCACGAAAGAGATTATCAACCCATGTGCACTCTAGCCTGCAATAAAGAGTGCTTCTACCTCAAGACCAGGTCTGCTTTACATTAAGGTTTCTTCTCTGTGGAAAAATATGGGATGGATTAGTGTGGTGCAACTTAAAGCAATCCAGAATGTGGCCAGACCATCATCATTATAGCAATGATGTCATCAGGTGCTTTAAAAACTTTGGGGGTCACGTAGGTAAAGCCAGATCACATTGAGAAAGCACCCAAGTGATCTGTTTTTCTACAAGGGTGACAATGACCTTTTTATTCAACTGGACTAATCTCACTGTCAGATGCACTCTGTGTTGCTGATCTACCGGGAGCTGACTACAAGTCTTCCTAAGAATTACAGGACACAGTGCAGACTTGTCAGAAATTTCTGTTGCCTGATCCATATCCAGTGTCAGAACTAATCTCCTTACTTCCTCTCTCCACTCATCTATGGATTCATTTCACTCAAGCTGTGCTGCAGCTGTACATTGCTGCAATGCTGTAACAAACTTATAGAGTCACAGCCAACATGTCTTCCTCCTCTCAGGGATGTTGTTTCAGATTGGGTGGGGAAGAGTGGGGGCTTTAACCATGATTTCAGGGGCTAGTTAAGCACCTGAAAACTCGAGGGTTTTTTGCAGATAATAATTTAAAAATTAATTGACAGGAACACTGTATCTAGTTTCTATATAAAGAAAGAAAGTTAAAGAAATATTAGACCCACTCACCTCTAACTTGTTCTGACATTTGTGTCAAGTGACTTAAGAGTTACTGGTTAGGTTTAAAATTTTAATGTATATTATTATTTTGTTACAAACTCTTGAAGATACCAATTGAAATAATGGTAGAATAATCTAAATTATTTTCTATCACTTAAGCTCTGTACTTTTTCCATGCTTGTGATAGTTCATTTAACTTTTAGAAAGCTCCTACTAGAGCAAGGCCCCATGAATTTATACTGCATTTGCCTAGGGTTCTAGTTGTGTTAGCATATTACAAATTATAGACTAGAGACTGACTCTGAACATGAATTAAACTGACACTTTCAAATCACTTTCACAGTATTGCCAACCCCAAATGTTCAAAAATCATGAGTCAGGCTCACCCAAAATCATAAGATTGACTTAAAAATCATGAGTTTGTGTAAAAAATAATAGCTGTTGTGTTCTTTTTATTTCCCTTCTGGTTTTTGAGCCTTTAAGGTGCACTGGGGTCACATTTTGAAACTTTCTCCACAGTCATAAAGGCTAGAAACATATTTTTCCTCTAAGAATGAAGGCTGAAATCATCACAGAGGGACTGTGAGGAGGAATAGGTTAGACACTGTGAGTCAATCAGATACTACAGTGCTGGAGCAACATAAGCATCCTAGGTAGAGTGGGAATTTCTCTGTAGCCCTTGGTTTGGCTCCTTTTCACCTAAGGGATGGCAGTGGTATACAGAAGTACCCACTCTACCTAGAATACTTATGTTGCTCCATCCCCATAGCATCATCTGTCCCCCTCACACCATCCTCTTCTCTGAACCTAACCTGGCTGTGTTTCTTCTGAGTGCCCTGCCTTGTCTCTTCAACACCTGGCTCCCACCCCCAACATTCCTGTTTTACAGGCTCATCTAAGGATTTCCATATCCTTAATTTAATCACCAGCCCTTCTTAATTTAATCACTCTTCTTCTTTTTATGAACAAAATACTTACTCCCTGATTCAGGGCCACAAGATGGGAGCAGCACCTCTCTTTTGCAGAATTCATATTCATTCCAAACTTAGGTGCTTTAGAACCTGTGCTGTGATCAAATCTCTTGTACAAAACTGGGAGGAAAGGGCAGAAACATCCTCTGCCCACCCCCCAATGGCAGCCTGGCTTCCACTGCCTACAGCTTTCAGTTTGAGAGAGGTCAGCTGGTTGTCATTTTCCCCGGATTCTGTTTTCCCTTTTATAAAAAGGGATTCCTGGCTGTGGCACTTTTAAAGACCAACAAATTTATTTATCGCATGAGCTTTCATGGGAGAAAATCCCATTTCATCAGATGTTCTTCAAGCAACTGACAAAGTAGGGTTTTTCTCCCACGAAAGCTCATGTGCTAAATATGTTTGTTAGTCTTTAAAAATGCTACAGGATCCTTGTTTGTTTTGCTGAACTAGACTAACATAGCTACCCCTTTGGAACTTCCCTTTTATAAGGCTCAGTGCCTTCCTTTAAGCCCAACTGGGCAGTAAGTAAATCTTTCACAGGTGCACTGAGCCCTGCTCCATGTTAAAAGACAACAGAGTCCTGTGGCACTTTTAAAGACTAACAGATTTATTTATCGCATGAGCTTTCATGGGAGAAAATCCCACTTCGTCAGACGCTTTGAAGATAGGAAAGTTACAGAGTGGTAGGAAATTAAATGCAGGGGAGTGTATGACATAGCATCAGGTCAGGCTGTAACAGCAAATCAAAAAATCATGTTAAAAGAGTCAGTCATTCTGTGACAGGCCCACAGAAGTTAGAGTTCTGTCATCTATAAGGGATTCATCTGAAACACTGGATTAATTTTTTGCAAAACTTTTAGCAAAATACCTGTTCCTATTTTTTGCCGTATTATCTCTCCTGCAATCACAATGTCCCTACTGTGCCCTCTTCCCTGATTTATTAGCTATGGTCCACACAGGTTTTGTACTAGTATAACTATGTCAGCTAGGGGTGTGATCTTTTACTGATTAAAAAAAACCAAGGAGTCTGGTAGCACTTTTAAATACTAATGAATTTATTTATCGCATGAGCTTTCATGAGAGAAAATCCCACTTTGTTAGATGTTTGAAGACGGGGAGCTTACAGAATGGGAGGAAAATAAATACAGGGGAGTGGAAGTCATAGGATCAGGTCAGACTGTTACAGCAAATCAAAGCAGTTGTTTAGATTCAAACAGAGGAAGATAGGGGGCTGCAGAGCCTTTGGGCCTCTCCACTCAGTGAGACCCCCCACCTGGGACAGCCCCCTGGGACCTGGGGCCCTTCCCTCCATATCACCCTAGGGCAGATGGGCCAGTACTGGAGAGGAGCCGGGGGCCTGGGGCCAGCCGCCGCCTGACTGGTCGTCCCCTAGGGGTGGTGGGCCCAACTGGCATGTGCAATGTGGCTTCCGGTGCAGCCCAAAGGCTGTGCCAGGGGCTGTACTGCATGATTCAGTCAACCTGCCACCCCAGGAGATGACCAGCCAGGCCACCACCGTTCCATCCCAACCCTCCGTGTCCCCGGGGCCAGAGCAGCCAGCCCAGGGGCAGGGCAGGAGTGCAGAGCCTGACCTCTGGGCTGGCTCACCCCACCCCTGCGGCCGAACTGGCTGGCCCAGGGGTTGGAGTGTGGAACCTGGCCTCTGGGCCAGCCTGCCCCGCTCCCACTCCAGTGCCAGCAGGGTGGAGTGTCCCCCCCATTGTGGTGGGCCCCTGGGCACAGGTCCAGTTGGCCCGTGTGGTAATCTACCCCTGGATTCAAACAGTGAAGGGTGAGGAGGCAGGAAGAAAAGCAAAATTACCTGTTGTAATGGGAAAAAATGATAAAGTTCTACTGGTGGACACAGTCATGTGGGTATAAAAGTTCCTTCCTTTGTGGAATAAGCTCTACCAGTGTAAGCATATTTATATCGGTATAACTGCATCCAAACAAGACAGATTGTACCTCCTTAGCCATACCAGTATACTTAAAGCAACACATCTTTTCTATGCAGACAAGGCCTTAAAGATGATCTTAGCTTCTGTGCCATGCCTCAGGGCGCTCCTTCCCACTTAAGCTGATGTATACACTAGAACCAGGGTGCACCAAATCTTTGGATATGCAACTGTAGCATTTGGTGCAGAAAACTGCATGCCAGTGAACAAAACATTTCAACTGAAAGGCATCAGGATGCAGCTGCAGAGGATGTGGTGAGAGGGAAAAGAGAGAAATCAAGGGGCTGAGAGAACAGAGTAGAAAGAGGAGACAAGAAGGTTAGAGAATGCTCAGAGGAGGCAGTTGGAGTTGTGAATAAAAGGTTAATTGAGGACGCAACCCTCACTGATCTGATCCATTATCAAGGCCCCTTTCCTATTTTTCACCTAGATTGTCAAAACTATGCAGCAACCATGTATAGATAAGTACTCCCTATCTAACACTCTCCATCCTATGAAAACCTACCAAGTACCCTTAGGTTGGCCTTTGGAAAAAGTTAAAGAATAGCCTCTCTACTGATAAGTGTTTGTCATTCCTACTCTAGCTTGAGCAGCAGGTACTAGCACAGGGACTCAGAGGCAACTGAGCACCTGCATCTGAACTAAGGGGAAGAAATTCACTATGAGTGGGTTGCAAACCAAGCTGGATGAGCAAGTGTCTCAAACCAGTAATTAAGAGAAAGCAGAAACCCTGCAAGTAATGGAAGACGAATCAGCAAAAAAAAAAAAAAAAAAGCTATTTTGGAGGTGAGAAAGTGTAGAGATAAAGTGAAAACTGTCAACAGCCAAGCAGAATTAGAGCTTGCAAAGGGAATTAAAACCAATAGTAAAAGGTTCTATAGCCACATAAATAAGCAAATAAGGAAAGAACAAGTGGGAGGATTGAGGCCCTGAGGATTAGGTGGAGATTAAAGATTATCTAGGCATGGCCCAACACCCAAACAACAAATGCTTTGCCTCAGTTTTTAATGAGGCTAATGAAGAGCTTGGAGTAGTGGCAGGGTTGCTAATGGCAACAACTATATGGAAATAGCAACTGCCACATCTGAGTTGAAAGTCAAATACAAACAATTTAATAGGACTAAAGGGGGTGGGGGAGGGACGATGACACATCAGATAATCTCCATCCAAGAATAATAAAGGAACAGGCACAGGAAACTGCAAATCCAATAGCAAGGATTTGTAATGAATCTGTAGATGATCTGAGGAATGGAAAAATCTACCTTTTAAGAGGAGACGCAAAGAACTTGACTTGTTTAGCCCAACCAAAAGAATGGTGCAGGGAGGTATGATTACTCTCTATAAATACATCAGAGGGATAAGTACTAGGGAAGGAGTCATTTAAGTTAACACCAGTGTGGACACAAGAACAAATGGATATAAACTAGCCGTAAAAAAATGTAAGCTCAAAATGAGCTGAAGGTTTCTAACCATCAAAAAGTAAAATTTTTAAAAAGCCTTTCAAGGGGAGCAGTGGGGGCAAAGAACCTAACTGGCTTCAAGACTGAACTTGATAAATTTATAGAGAGAATGGCATGATGAAACTGTCTACAATGGCATGTGTCCCAATAGCAACTGCCAATAGCAAAAATTCCCAGTAGCTGGAGACGGGACACTAGATGGTGAGAGCTCTGAACTATTACAGAGAATTTTTTCCCAGGTATCTGCCAGGTGAGTCTTGCCCACATGATCTGGGTCTAACTCTTTGACATATTTGAGGTCGAGAAGGAATTTTCCATCCAGTGAGATTGGCTAAGAGCTTGAGGGTTTTTTGCCTTCCTCTCCAGCATAGGGCATGGGTCACCTGCAGGTTTAAACAAGTGTTAAGTGATGAATTCTCTGTAATTTGAAGTCTTTAAACCATGACTTGAGGTCTTCAGTAGCTTATAGTAGCAATAGTAGGAGTCTATTACAGGAATGGGTGGGTTGGGTTTTGTGACTTGAAATGCGCAGGAGGTCAGACTAAATGATCACAAATGGCCTCTTCTGACGTTAAATTCTATGTCTTCACTGTAGAGTTAATCTGGTCTGGACCCCTCGGTTAGCCTAGCCCAGGTGAATGTCCACAGCAACGCCACACTCAAATCATTCCAGAATTGCCATGTTCTCACTGGTGTGAGGCACTAGGATTTCTAGGAGCATTTCCAAGGGTTCTTAGCACTGCACTAAGATGTGCCACTTTATGAACTGATTCATAGTGTAGTGTGGGAGAACTGGTCTGTACTTCCTGGACCTCTGCATGCAAGTATTTTTAGCCTGTGAACTCACTAAATTAAACAATGTGCAGCTTAGCATGCTCTAGATTTCTATCCATGACCTCTCTTCCAAATGATGGCAAGTTACGGATCCAACTCAGGATGATGATCCAACCTTTTACAGTTGCTGGCATTAATACAACTCTCATGTCAAAACCAGGAGGCAAAATCAGGGCATGTGACACTGTAACAGTATTCCAACAGAGGTTATCACCCTCAGAAGGTAGCACCATACCTTGCAAGGGAGATCATTCGTACATGTCTGCCTGTACCTTGTGTGGAGACAGTTGATGTAGGTTTTAATAGCTATAGGTTCTCCTATGCTTAGTAGCTTCTGCCACCACACTACTCAATGTGTTCTACCGGCAGGGGCAGGGCTCCTGGTGGGTTAGTAGGGTCAGTATGCCCTGGGCCCCTAGACCAAACTGTGTTTCACACCCACGTGCTGAGTCAGAATGACACTGATTGAAATTTGTTCTGGTGGCCTCTCCCCTAGACCACAATCAATGGTGCCATACTAAGTAAAAGTAAGAGTTGGTCACTTCCTGGTGTATGCTAACCAGGGGTACTGGCTGCCAGGGGGAATTGTGGGAAGCCATAGTAGACTAGTAACACTCAAATCACTTAGTCCGCATCCACACTGAAGAATGGACAGGTTACCAGCTCAAGTCAAAATGGCATCTGGGTTCTAGCCCATTGAGTTAGCTCTATGTGGCTGATTTCAGGCACTACCAAATTTGAATGGGAGGATATTGCATGTTGGGGCAACATCTAAGGCTATGTACACATGATCACTTTATTGCGCGGAAAGGCTCCTTACCACGCAATAAAGCCAGTAGTGTACACACGATCAATTTCCCTGTTGCGTGGAAACACCCTCTTGCCGCGCAACAGTTAAACCACTCAAAACGAGAGCTCTAGCTGAGCAGTGAAATTGAGTATTATGGGAGCTGCCCGGTTTGGCAGCTCCCCTGGACTGAGCTAGGGGGCTGGCCCGAACTGGCGAGGGTAGCCGGTTCGGGCCAGCCCCTTAGCTCAGCCCCGGGGCTTCGGGTGACAGTGGGGCTGGCAATACAGCCCCCGCCACCACCAGAAGCCCTACAGCTGGGCTAGGGGGCTGGCTGTGGGCAGTGCATGGTGGGACAGGTGCCCACCATGCACTGCTCTTCTTGTCTTTTGCGATAGAAGCAGCACATGTGTACAGGAGAAAGCGCTATATTTATAGCGCTTTCCTTGTCTCGCAATAACTTATTGCGGGACAAGTTTCTTGTGTGTACATAGCCTAAGATCCAATGCCAACTCTTCAGTGAAGATGTACTCATCTAATAGCAATCAAATGCAATAGATACTGATGCCAGAACAGGGGACTCCTGTGTCTGCTTTCCTTGTAAAGGGTAGGGGAAGAAAATGCACCATCTATTAATGCTGTGTCAAACTGACAAAAAGAAAAAGAAATCCTGCTGACAGGAAAGTAACAAAATGCTAGACCTCGGTGTAAGAAGCAGAAAAAACAAGAATACTGTAGCCCAGCTAGTTGGGTAATTTGCAGTCTCCCCAGTCTCAAAGTCTTTCAGCCACCTGTGTGCAGGACCCATCAGATGATACACGAACTACCTGTTGCCTAGGGCTCCAGGCTTTAAGGGGCACCAAATTAGATGGAAGTGAATTCTTTTCTCTATTAAAAATATATTAATATGCTATCATTTTTCTCTGTACTGAACGTGGGGTACGGGACAGCCAAAGCCATAGTTTGCCTAGGGAGCCAGAAACTTTTGGGCCGGCCCTGTCTATGTGACTAGATTCCTGGGCTTTCTATATGTTATCGTTCATGAGCAGGAAATTCAATCAAAACCCCAAAGGAGTTTAACAAATGTAAAGCTAAAGAGGGAGCGAGCTACAGAGCACAAGCTCCCGAAGCGTTAGCAGTGGGAATACACCGGCGCCCTTCGGAGACCCGCGCGCGGACTGAGCGCCCAGAAGCGCTGGCTCGGCTGCGCGCGCCCGGCGTTCTGTCTTTAGCCGCTTGTTCGCACAAGGACAAGACGTCACAATGCGGCTGCCGCCGACCAGCCTCGAGCCCAGCAACTGGCTGGGGCCGGCTGCTGCAGGGTGCTGCTAGCTGACGCCGCGCCCGCTGCTGGTGTGAGTCTGCCAGGAAGCAACCGAGGCGGGACCTGCAAAGTCAAACCGCAGCCGGCCAGCCAGGGGCGGAGCGAGGGGCTGCGGCATGCCCGCTGGTACCCCTCGGCCCGCCCTAGGAGCGGCCGCCACGGGGAAGAGGATGATCTTTACAGGTAATTAACGTGCTTCTGCCTCTTGGGGCCCGCCGCTAGCACAGCGGCCGTCTGTCCAGTGAGTGCATTGCATGCTGCCGCCTCAGATACGATATGCTGGTGCTGCACATGTTGTCATTACACGCTCCACACTACAAAGGAGTATTCGCTACACAATCTGCAATATGGAGAGGGAAAGTTGAAAGAATTGCAGTATCTAGACGGACACACACATAGTGTAACGTATACCAATGTAGTTTACTAATGCTGTGCCTTTATTTTATTGGGGGCTCTGCCTATCTAGATTGAAACCCCTCTTTTTGTTCTGCTCGATTATCATAGTTTTTCCCCATCACGTAAATGTCTCCCCTGTTCGACCAGCAGGATTTATTTAATGTGTGTGTGTGTGAGAGAAACACACAAAAAGCAGGAACGTGAAACCGACACTCCTTCAAGCTGGAAGCTTTTGTGCTTTGCTGAGCAGTGCTGGTTCTTTATTGAAAAAGTGTGCCCTGAGCTTCTGCATTAAACAAAGAGACCCTATCAGCATCGGAGACAAGCACTGTATCTGAGAGTCTGTGAAACTCCCTGCTGATAGAAAAGAGATTTCTCAGCATTACAATTTAATAGTGGATACAAAGCTGAATATTTACTAGAAACACATTTGAATTTAAAATATCCAGAAAGCCCAGCATAAAAAGAAAAAGCACAGCTTAAACTGAGGGACTGAGAACAAATGTGTGTATTTAATTTTGAAATGTGCCTCTTTCAATTGATTCCAGGACCCAGATAATTTGCAAATTGTGTCATACAAATAAGATGTACCTGGAATTTGAATAATACACAATTAGATTATTTGATAGGATAGGACTACACTGAAATTGAGCTATTACACAACAATTAATTGTAAAATCACTTAAAGTTACACTTTCATCCTTAGACTCCAAAGAACTGGAAACAAAACATGAACTGTAGAGATTATTTAAGACATGGTACACATAACTGAGTCATATTAAACACAGGCTGTGCTCTGCATGTTATATACAATAAGATTATTCCACTAGGGTACAGTTCCAATAAGAAAATATGACTAAAATACATTTGCCTTCATTCCAAATCTGTGCATCATTCCCAGATATTAATTTAATGGCACATCTCGATCCATACAGGGGCAACTATATGGGTCTTCTGTTGTTTCATTTAGTGCACATGTACACATTCCAGGAAGCTAGTGTGCTGACCTTGAGCAGTCGTGGGCTTTCTCTCATTCTGTAAAGAAAATGGACAAGTTCTGCTGGAAATTCCACCAGTTTACTGGCAGCCCTTTATGTGGTCCCTGTCAGGGACTGTTCTTGAAATTGCTCATCACCAGAAGTCTGGCATTGTAGAAGGGGCACTACAAAAGTGAATGCTGACAGGGCATCGCCATTATCTTATGCCGGACAATGCCACAGGAACAGCCATCCCCAATCCCCAGCTCATGGAGCACAAACGCCATAGTGTACACATGAAAAGGATTTCCTGGGGCTTATCTCAGGGGCTAATGTCAGTTTAATTCAATTGATGTGAAAATTGATTTTGGTTTAACAGGTGCAAGTGTATTGTGCAGACAAGGCTGTAAACTGACAACCTCTGTATTTCTCATGGGGGCCAAGTGGTCTCAGGAGGCCCTTCATGTAGAAATGCTTCTGTCACCTTAGAACAGAACTATAATTTATTGACCATCCAGGCATGCTGCAATGCTAAACTGTTCATTCCAGAGTTTTCCTACAGGTCAAATCAATGACACATTGAGATTACCACTTGAGTTCTCTGCTCCCTAATCCAGTGCTCATATCACTAGACTGTGCCTCTTGCAAGGAAACCTTAACTCCAAAATGCATATTGTAGAAACAACAAGTGAGCTTTACATTATACATGCACAGAGTCAATAAACGCAGCATTTCTCAGAAACATTACTCATTTTCATCCACATACATTTACCCTTCCATGTCACCTACAAACCTCTAGGATTTAAGCCTTTGCCTCTGCTACATAGTGGCAGATCTAGTAGCTATTTCCTTGCATCTGCCTCACCATCCCCCTGAAATTCTCCTCCCCGTGTGGGATGCCCTTTTGTCCAACAAACACATTTTTTAGGGTGTGTTAGAGTCTCCTGTGCGTGCAGAGGACAGATGAGGCAGCATTTAGCCTTAGAGATGTTGTTTCATGCTGTCTGCAAACTCAGTACTGCATGGGTTTGCATTCAGAATGGTATTTTTTCAATTTTAAGGACTAGAACATTTTTGAAAAAGGTGACTTTCTGACATGCCATGGTGACGCATGGCACTATGCCTTGTCTACAATGGCATTTTCCTAAAACCCTTCCAAAGTCTTTTCACTACCAGAGTAGTAGCAATATTAGGTGTACGAACATAACACCAGTGATAGGTTGGCCATTGGCCATTTTATTTTTCTACACTAGTGCTCCCACCATTGTTACCACTGAAGCTGAAGTATAATAATGGGAGATTTTTAGAAAAGTGTCAGGGTAGATAAAACCTAACTGACTCAATCCAACTCCTGTGCTACAGATTCTGTTGGGAATTTTTTATACCCTGTGAATGCCTGATCCTTTGCTATTGAAATCAGAGAAAGATTCCCACTGACTTCAATAGCTGCTGGATTAGGCTCTAAATGCACTCCCTTATGAGCAAATATTTTTCTGTGGAAAGCACTTTTGTTGGGAATATAATCTTGGAAAGTGAATTTGACTTTTCATCCTCCCTACCTTTTATTCAATAAAGTTGCAACATCTTTGTTTGATGCAGGTAGTATCTCTGTCCTGTTGTAAATGTTTGATCACTGTCAGGCAATTTCAGCACAAGAGTAATAGTCAAGGTTATTTTTAAAGAGTCATAGGCAATTTAATCACAGCCTTAGTTTAACTAAAAATGCAGTGTTTGCTTTTCGTTACACAGCAGTGAAATGCAAATGAAACAAACAATACAGTTCACATAACTTGCTGGGTGGTAACTATGTTATACAGGTTTACAGCCTACTGCATCAGTTCAAGATTAGCATAATTTTCATATGCATTCTGCAACTCTCAGTATAACAATAATTAACCTCTGTATTTTACTTTTCTATTGTGTGTATCCACAAAGAGAATTTAGCCTCTGCAAAACTCTGAGTATATTGATATGCTAACTGTTGGGCACCCTGCCACCTGGTGGAATTCACAGTCCTGAGTCAGGCATGGCAACTATCTCCACTTGGGATTCATAGCCACAAACCCTCTCCTGTGCATAACAAGCTGCTCTGCAGGACTTGCTCTGCTTGGCCTGCAGCAGGAGAGGCACCTCTGGCATCTCTCAATTATCCATCCAAAATGATGAGTTCCAAACTAGCTGTTACCATTCAAGAAAGATCTTGGAGTCATTGTGGATAGGTTTCTGAAAACATCTACTCAGTGTGTATCAGAAGTCAAAAAAAGCTATCAGGAGCCATTAGGAAAGGGATAGATAATAAAAAAGAAAGTAGCATAATGCTGGTGTATAAATCCCACTTGAATACAACATGGATTTCTCATCATCTGATCTCAGAAGAGATACATTAGAATTGGAAAAGGTACAGAAAGGCAAGAAAAAATATTAGGGGGAGGGAACAACTTCTGTATGAGGAGAGATTAAAAGGACAGGGACTGTTCAGCTTAGAAAAGAAATGGGTAGAGGGATATACTAGTGGTCATTAATCATATGGAAAAAAGTGAAAAAGGAAACATTTATCCCTCCATGACAAACAGGGGCCACCTAATGACATTAATGGGCAGCATATTTAAATCAACAAAAGGAAGTACTTCTTCACACAACGCACAGTCAACCTGTGGAACTCATTGCCAGGGGATGTTGTGAAAGGGAAAGTATGACTGGGTTCAAAAATGAATTAGATATGTTCATCAATGGCTATTAGCCAAGATGATCAGAGATGTCACCCTATGCTCTGGGTATCCCTAAGCCTCTGACTGCCAAAAGCTGGAACTGGACAACAGGGGATGGATCACTTGATCATTGCCCTGTTCTGTTTATTTTCTCTGAAGAATCTGGCATGGGACACTGTTGGAAGAGAGGATACTGGTCTAGATGGATCATTGGTCTGATGTAGTATGATCATTCTCATGTTCATGTGCCCAGCCACTGAAATTTAGGTACCTAGGGGGACTTGAACTGTTATAAATTTAGGTGCATAGGGAATTTAGTTGCCTACAGGATTAGATGACAGCTGTGGGGTGATTTTATGAATGCCAATGGTGTCTATGAGCTGGGCTATGCTGGAAACTAACATCAGCATAGCTGTGTCTCTCAGGGGTGTGAAAATCCACACCCCTGAGAGACATAGCTATGTTGACCTAGCCCCCCAAAAGTAGAAGGTGCTAGGTCAGTGGAAAAATTCTTCCATTGATCTAGCTATCACTTCCCAGGGAGGTGGATTAACTACAGCAACAGAAGAACCCCTCTCATCATTGTAGTGAGTTTCTACACAGAAATGCTACAGTGACACAATCGCAGTGCTGAGCTGTGCAGCCTGTAAGTGTAGACAGCTTCATAGTGTTGGTTTGAGGTGCCTGAGTCCCCTTTGTTAATCCCACTCCTAACATTCTAGCTTGAGTTTTGATTGCTCTTCATTTTCCAATGGTTGAAACTAAAGTCATAGGATTATCTTTAAAAATAATTCACAAAGTGGGATTTTCTCCCACAAAAGCTCATGTGATAAATAAGTTTGTTAGTTTTTAAAAATGCCACAGGACTCCTTGTTTGTTTCACATTAAAATAGTGAAACATGGTGAATTTATTTCTACAATACTATCTGTACATTTGTTCCTTTCTTTGTTAATAAACAATCTCTCGCCACTCTATTGGCATACTTTCACACCTGTGTCATGGGAATTCTAATGTTCAAGTGTTACGTCTCCTGACATGACTGACGATCCTAAGGTCAAGGGTAGCCATCATATGGTCTCAGAACCTGTCTTCTCAGGACTCTAAAGAAGCTAAACCAGAACAACTGTCTGATAAAGCTGACCTAACATGACTCCTTTGCTCCTGTGTTATATCACTTCAGCCTCTATTGTGGTGAGCACAGACTGACAGTTGGCAGGTGAATAAAAAATAAAGTTAGTTTTTGTTTCTGTCTGGTTGCTCCAGCCTCGGGCTCAGATGGTTCTCTCAAAGTCAGGGTTAGAAAAAAAAAAGCTGAGGTGAATAAAAACAGCTACGTGTCATTGCAATGCACCTCCAGGCACACAATAACTTTCAGAGTATCCCAGAATCCTTGTAAAGGTTAGGTTAGGAAGTTAGACTATAATACTTCTAATTTCAAGCTATAAAACTTGTAGTCTCAACAAATTTTTATATTTTTCCCCACCATTGTGGGGGCCGGCTAGCTGTAAATCACTGGTTTGAGTCCAGTTTTGGTTATGGCAATATGGGAAGACTGGCACTGTTGGTGCTTGTATTCTACCTCCAGGAGTTCCGTTTCCAGATTTGTCTGTCTGATTCATTTCAAAAGGAAATTTATTTTTAAATAGACAGCTGTGTGCATAAGTTTGTGATAAATTTGCTTTTAGCATTTGAGAAATCATTGTAGGGATAAAAAACTATGATCACCAAACTCAACATCCACATTTTGGAGTCATATCTGTTTAGAGTATTTCTCAGTTTACAGCATCACCAATTAATCTTCAAGAAGTGATGCAGCTCTGTGAACTGGTTTATCAGTTTTAGGAAAGATTAAGCAATGGGCAGTTTTAATAATTGATTTGCTACAGCGCCCAATCTTTTAAAACATTAAAAGTACCTCCTGCAAATTGCCAAGTAACCTCAACTCTTACTGAAGTTAACAAGAGTTGCTGAGCACCTTAGACATTTGTGTACCCATGGAAGCGTTTCTGGTTAAGGAGGGGTATGAATTTAAAGTGCAGTAGTTATTCCTGAATAACTCCCTGTGTGAACACATGGATTCTGATATAAGGGTGTCTACATATGGTGTGAACCAGGAAAAACTCCATGCATAAAACAATCCCTTAAGCAAGTCACAGGATTTAATCTGCGCTATGTATCAGGCCAGGCTAAAGATAGTCACTACTTTTCCAACCTGGATGACGACTTTGGCACTGATCCTGCAAATAATTATGCACATACTTAATTTTATATTCTGTGAGTAATCCCATTTCCAGTTTTAACTGGTAAAGTTATAGTCATCTGAGAGTTACTGTTAAAGTGAACTTTGTTGGGAAGGGCAAAGTAGTCCTGCATTTAAGTGATTGTTGTGTATTTAGCTATGAAGCTGTTTACACCACTTTTAAGCATTTTTGGTCTGCCTGACATCGGGCAGGACTCTGAAAGAGTTTATTTTATTATTTATTTATATTTCAGTAAAACAATGCTTATATAAAGCTCTAGGCACCATGAAACAAAATTTATATCGTAACAAGAAAAAAAACAAAAACAAATCCCCAGCAGCATTAATTATTCAAAAAGGAATTCTATCTGTTTCTACAAAAATCCCACCCTTTTTCACCCCTTCATTGTTCTGGGAACATACCCTCAGTCCTCTCCAAAAACCTGATCAAACAGAAGTCTTCTGCAGCATTCTCAGAAGGTCACCTCATTCCCTCTATTTTGGATCCATGTAGGGAGCGAGTTCTAGAGACTTGAAGCTGTCACACAGAATACCCTGCTATGGGCTGCCTCTCTTTTATAACAAGGGGGAAGCTATTAATGAGCTTCTAGGTACATCCACACTGGAGCCTTAGGTTGACTTAAGGACAGTTAAGTCGACCTACAGACCGCTGCGTCCACATTGGGCGCTTATTAAGTTGACTTAAGCGCTTCCTTAAGTTGACTTAATAACACCACCTCTTAAAGTCGACCTAAGGCTTAAATCAACTTTATTAAGTCAACTTAATCCAGTGTAGATGGGGGATAGCCCTTAAGTCAACCTAATTGGCCTCTAGGCCCCCTTGCTGAGTTCCTGGCCACTCCTCCATCGACCTAGCACCTGCCAGTGTGGACACAGGGCTGTGGAGTCTAAGTCGACTTAACAAGGTTGACTTTAAGTCAACTTAAAGTTGACCTTGGTTAAGTCTGCTCTTCTGCCTAAGGCTGGAACTGCCCACACAGGTCCTCCCTCTTCACTGATCACCCCCCAAGACTGAGCTGACCTGCCTTCTTTTATACTAGGGCAGCAGCCCAAGCATGCCCAGCAGGGCTTAAGGGGCAGGGCTTCTGTTGCCCACAGAGTCTGCTAGGCCTCTTTAGTGTGGGGTAGGCTCACCCCGTCACAGATGGGAAAAAGAAAATTAACTCCTTTACATCCAACTAGATGGTAGTATTGGTATTCCTATCTTAGCGGGTGATTATTGCCTAGGAATCACAGGCATAGCAGAGTCAATGTTGGAATGCTTCACCTTGGTATGAGAAAGTCTCTCCCATTTTACTTTATTTTTCCTCCATTTTTATGGCACTTTCCTCTTTCCTATTAACAATGGAAACTTTTAAATTGGCTCTGCCCCCATCCATCCACTACATTAGGAATAATCATCCCTAAACATGAAGGGAAGAAGAGTCACCTCTCTAGTAAGAGTGTTCGCACTGTGTCTCGCAGTATGGTGTTTTTTTCAGCATATGTGGGTCCCAGGAGCCTACTGGATCTGACCAAGATCTGAAGTTCGAAAATGAATCCCTTACATGCAGGAAGTAGTAATTAGGGCTTGACTGGAATTTAAAGTTAATTCAGATTAAGATAGGGTTTGACTGTAAGGCACAATAGCTATTCCTGAAAAGGTCTATGTGGGCCTACACTCAAAAGTTTATCCAACATAGCCATGTGAATTACAAGTGTGATTCCTCCCTCCTCCCCCCTCCCAACATAGCTATGCTGACAAGAACCCTAGAGTAGATGCAGTTATTCTGGCAAAAAAAAAGGCCCTTTTTTGGTATACTTTACTCTGTTCCAGGAACTGGTATAAGCTGTACAGTCAAAACAAAGCTTTTGCTGGTGTAAGCTGCCTCTCCACTAGAAAAGGTTTGCCAGTATAATGCTACTCGCAAACCCTTTCAAGTGCAGACAAGTCCTGTTGTGGCTCCAGTGGCCTGATCCCACGTGAGGCATTGAGATTTCTGCTTGTAGAAAAACTGGGATGGTGAGCATCATGGCTGAGACAACTTCCAGTTAAGACCCAAAAGACCTCTGCACTTCATTGCAATGATTACAGTTTTAAAACAATCTGCTACCTTTTTTTCCCCAAACGGGTAAAGCAAATATTTTCTCCTGAGCTTAGAGTTTGCTTGAGTTTTGTCTGAATAAATTGTTATGCCAAAGTTCCTGATAATAGAGGTTTATGATGGAAGTGGCAACACTCTTTTCCTTCAGGATGTAATGGTGGTAGGGAGCTATTAGTACAACCACTTGTGGGAAGACGTCCTCAATGTTCTTTAGTTGTGACTTAGGGTAAGTCTACGCTGCCAAATAAAGGATTGGCTGTTCGTGTAGAGCCAACCTTCAGATTCTGTCAGATTCAAGGAATCCTCTGTGTTTGGGATTGCTCAGAATATCAGTACTAACATCAACTTTAATTTTGTATCAGGTACATTTCTAGTTCTCTTTGTTGCAAAGATATTCTTCTGAATGTAAAAACACAAAAACCATGTACATAGTTATCTTCATCCATAGATTTTGAAATACTGCAACAAGCTGTTTCAACATCATTATTCCTATTTTACATATAGGGAACCTAAGACATATTGGCTATGTCTACACTTGTAAAATTAAGTTGACTTAACAAGGTCGACTTTAAATCGACTTAGCACGTCTACACTGTATATTTAGGTCAACTTAAAGTCGACCTAGAGAGTCTACACCCTAAGACAACTGGCAGGGGCTAGGTCGACCCAGGAGTGGTGCATTGTGGGAAGCATGGCATGAGGCACCCGGGAAGTGCCCCCCCACCCCTGGCCACTCCTTTAAAAGAGAAAGTGAGCACAGCACCTTCCCCATTGTGCCTGGCAACATGGAGGCTGAGCAGGTCATGGACCAGACTCCCCTCCTGAGATTTGTCAGGCAGCTATGCGACACCTGCCAGCTATTGGCAAGGCTTCTTCAACTGTGGAGCAGGCCTGTCTGGCAACCCGCCAGCATGGAGGAAGACAACAGCCTGCCCCCCATCTTGCTGCCCCAGCAAGCTGCCACACTCACAGCAGTGCACCCCGTACCTCGTCACTTCTGGGCCCATGAGGCCAGCAGCGACTGGTGGGACTGGATCGTTCTCACCACCTGGGATGACAACCTGTGGCTGCAGAACCTCAGGATGAGCAAGTGGACCTTCCTCGAGCTGGTCTGTGAGCTTACCCCGGTTTTGCAGCTCTTGGACACCAGACTCTGACCCGCCCTGCCCATAGACAAGTGAGGGCCGTTGCCGTGTGGAAGCTCGGGAAGGTCACCGTGGAGACCGCCCTCATGAGGGTCCGCAGAGCAATCAACAGGGTCCTGCTAGCCCGCCTCATCACCCTGGGCAATCTACATGAACTCCTCGACGGCCTCACTGGACTCGGTTTCCCCACCTGTGGGGGCACTGGGGCCACCCACATCCCCATCCGAGCCACCAGGACACGGACTGTGTCCATAGGAAGGGCTACTACTTTATGGTCCTGCAGGCCCTCGTGGACCACCACAGGATCTTCCGCAACATCTACATGGGCTGGCCACGGAAGGCACATGACGCACGCATCCTGCGCAACTCCACCCAGTACAGGCGCATGCAGACAGGCACTTCTTCCCTGACCACACCATCACCCTCTGGGATGTGCAGGTGCCCATCCTGATCCTGGGAATGTCACCTACCCCTTGATGCCCTGGCTGATGAAGCTATACACGGGCCAGATGGATGCCAACAGGGACCTCTTCAATCAGAGGCTCAACTGGTGCCATAGCATCATTGAGCATGCCTGCGGCCGTTTCAAGGCCCGCTGGAGGGCCCTCCTGACCTGCCTGCAGCTCAGCGAGAGCAACATCCCCAAGGTCGTCAGCGTCTTCTGTTGCCTGCACCCCCACACACCCGTCTCCCCCCTGTCCCCACACCCGTAAAAAGCACTGTATAACGGTGTTCAGGGTTTTTATTCAGAGGGGTTGGGAGCTGTGGGGGTTGGGAGGTTTGGGGGGAGTGGAGAGGGTGGGGGGGAGTGAGGTGGGTTGGGGGTCTCTCCTGAGGCCACGTGCCACTGGTGTCGGGTGCATGCTGTCTGGCCTTGGTGCTCCCACCTACGGTCCCCCCACCCCATCTCCAGACACGCCACTGCACCACTTGGAAACTGAGATAGAATCACAGAAATATAGAGCTAGAAGGGACACTGAGAGGTTCATCAGGTACAGACCAGAGCACTGTGGCAGGTCTGTGTAAAGCTAGCTAGACCCATCCCTGACTGGTGTTTGTCCAGCCTGTTCTTAAAAACTTCCAAAGATGGAGATCCATCAACCTCCTGTGTAAGCCTATTCTAGAGTTCAACTATCGCCATCTCTTTTTGTCCTACCTTCACGGTACATGGAGAGCAATTCATCACTGTCCTTGTTATAACAGCATTTAACACATTTGAGAGAGATGGAATGAGGATTAAATGCTTTTGTGCAGTGAAACAGCTCTTTAAAAATTGTTGCATAAAACTAAGAAAATAAAGGATGAAACCCCAAGTACTGAAATAGTAAAAATGTAACCCTTTTAACTTTATATAACCAATTTTTCAATCTTTTTTTCCTAAGGCCCAGATGCTATTCGTGATTACAGAACAAAGCTTCCAGAGTATACTCGCTATGTCGGAGCAACCACTCCAGCACTAGGGGCCACCAGTGACCTTGAGTACCTTTGGCGGACTGCCCCCTGGAAAACTTCTATAGTACCTCACAAACATTCCTACCCAGGACAAATTGGTTGGGGAGTCACAGAATTCAGTTATCTCAACAGAGGAAATCTGCTCAGTGGCATGCAAATTAGGGTAACTACTCATACATATCATTTCTCCAGTATTTTATCAGATGCCATCTAGATGGCATTAGAGAGCGTCTTGATTTGTTATTTCATGCTGTGTGTTTATATTACAATGGTTAATTGGAGAACAAGATAGAACACATTTATTTGATTTAAAAGGGCACCAATTTTTAAGATCATGCACAATCAACATGGTTACAACAAATGAGTTAAAGTGGTGGTACTTGAAATTATACTAAGCATTCATAAATCTTAGATTTTATGAAACAAAATAGGAAAGTAGTGTTGTATAATGAAGACCCGTGTAGTAGAGCTGTGCAAAATATTAACATCTTATGTCAAATCCACTTGTCAACTGAGCACATGTATTTGCAAACATCAACCTTAAGCAGCAGCTTAAGTCGATTTAAGGAAACTCCAATGTGGATGCAGAGTAAATTAAGTGCTTAAGTCAACTTAATTTACTAGTGTAGACGCACCCTTGGTTCTGCTCCCTAAATCCGCAGTCTTTGCTCACCTCTGTAGTCCCAGTTGAAGAAATTAAGACTCCTGACATATGTAAAGATTGCAGGAGAGTATTCTCAGTTTGCAAAATATTTTAGTGAGTATGTACTCAGGGCCGGTCCAACCATACAGGTGAACTAGGCAGTCACCTAGGGCACCAGGCTTTAAGGGGCGCCAAATTAGATGGAAGCAATTTTTTTCTCTAGTTAAAAAAGTATATTAATATGTTATCTCTTATAAACAAAAGTATTGTTGATTAGGGGGCTGGGGCACATGACTTATGAGGAGAGACTGAAGGAACTAGGCTTATTTAGTCTACAGAAGAGAAGACTGAGGGGAGATTTGATAGCAACCTTCAACTACTTGAAGGGGTGCTCCAAAGAGGAGGGAGCTAGGCTGTTCTCGAGGGTAACAGAGAACAGAACAAGGAGCAATGGTTTCAAATTACAGCTGGGGAGGTCAAGGTTGGATATTAGGAAAAACTTTCTCACTAGGAGGGTGGTGAAGCATTGGAATGGGCTATCCAGGGAGGTGGTAGAATCTTCATCTTTGGAGATTTTTAAGGCTCGGTTAGACAAAACTCTGGCTGGGGTAATTTAGGGGGAGTGGTCCTGCTTTTTAGCAGGGGGTTGGACTAGATGACCTCGTGAGGTCCCTTCCAACCCTATTATTCTATGATTCTATGATTGCCCTCTGACAGGAGCATAAAAGTCATAGTTCGCCTAGGGCGCCAAAAACCCTTCGGCTGGCCCTGTATGTACTTTTGCTAAAATTGCATGTTTTTATTGAGTAGACCAGTTACACCTGAGGTCCCACTCAGTGTGGGGCACTATCAGGCTAGGTGCTGTACTTACATATAATAAAGCACAGTTCTGCTCTTACTGAGCTTTTTGTACTGTCAAACATGTTGCCCATTACATAACAGCACACTGTGCTCCTCCCTCCCCACAAAAAGAAAATAAATTAACATAGTTAAAAATCCAAGTGTATCCATTCTCAGTATCTGAATTCTTATCCCACTCATGGAGCCCCTGTGTTTTCCCACTCCTTCAGCAGATGCAATTTCCTCTCCCCGTTACTGTGAAAGGGAACAGAAACAAAGGGTGGAGGGGCCTGGCCTGATCCTCCTTCCAACATCCTGTGAAGAAATGCAAGATGGGGGCTGCTGTCCTGGTTCCGCCTTTTCCACCCAGACAAAGACTAGGAAGAAAAGGTGGCCCCTCCAACCTTTATCCCTCCCCCCAGTAGCACAGAATATGTGCTGCAGCCCAGTGTATATAAATAGCTACAATTGAAAACATAACAGATTTTTTTCCTTGGTGGATGGATAGGAACTTCTTGTTGCTTGAGTTTACCAGCAATGGAAAACAAAAAGCCCAAGGCATTTAGAGAACTATTAGAGAAGAACAGGAGACTTTTGGTTCTAAACTGTTAAAACTTTAGTTTCCACGGGTTGTTCCTTTGTAGCTTTGTTGCAAGGAACTAAAAGGCAGTTGCATTGGAGGACTCTGAAGCCACATTTGGACCTAAGGGTATCCCTTGGGTACCCTTACAATACACTGCCTTTTCTAGGTCAAAGTCTGAACCTTCATTGATTGCTTCTCTGAAAAATCTGAGCAGGTGTACATTCCTAGGAAGAATAGTGGCATTGATTAATCTTTGCTTAAACAATATATACTGTTTAAATGAGTCTGGTGTGAGAAAAAGCTTTGTTAATGTGTTTGTGTGTGTATATAAATACACACACACACACCAATTTATACACTGGTATAGATGAACAAATGGTTGGTGGTAGCTTCCCCTTAAATTTAAGCATGGAATAAATAACAATGTGGGATCTTATTTTCTTCATTCATTATACTGGATTCCAGTATGTAGTAACTAAGAAATCTCTTTCTTTGGGACCCTGAATGATTTGGGCATGGGAGCCTTCCTGGTAGAGTTGCCCTACAGGACCAGAAGTAGCTATATCACTTTTTGGGTACAATATCATGTACAACTACTCAGTTCAACCGACAGTAATAAGGGAAGAAGACCTAACTCTTCTGGGCCAGGAAACAGATATTAAAATGCACAATTCACATCCCATCCTGCCATATCTCCTCGCTCTTTGGCCATGAAGGATCTCTTTGGGGTGATCTCTGCAGATTTTATTGGACACCAGAGTTGGGCTCAGTTGTACCCTGCCTGTCTTTCACTGCCTCTTTTCCTGTCTGTGACAAAGAGGCAGCTAAATTTAGCCTAAGTTGTATAACAGATTAATTTCTTTCTCAAATAGCCATTAGTTGGATGAACATTTTAAGCATAGTAATTAATACACAAATATTTTTCTTTTAACAGATTTAGTATTGTATTTGATACTTCTAAGTCAGTTTCTTCTGGAACTAAAAGTGGTTTTGAACTACTTTCCCTATATAGATTCAATAACACACATGGACTCCAGGTCTCTCTTTAAATGCCTGAGGATCTGCAAATAATTTCAGCTCCCACATTTCTGATCTGCAGATGTTGCTGTCAATACAAATTAAAATTAAAAAGAAAATCTTTGGACTCTGCTGCAGAGTTATAAAAATAATGTTTAAAACAGCTTTATTGGAATCAAGGCTATGATTCTGGGCTATGAGTTTTAGTTTCACTTAAATATTATTTACCCTCTCTTGCATCGTAGAAGATTGTAGTTAAATCAGATGTACTAACCAGGAGTATAAGACATCAAGCTCTCTTAAATAAACATATTTCCAGACTTATTGGACAAAGTGGAAATGTCTGACTCACAACAGTTCTGCCAATGTTAGCACCGTAACGATTCTGAAAATGAAAATATGTGTTTTGAACAAAGGCCCTTCAAGCTGACATTGTAGATGGAAGTCTCTGAACCAATACCCTATTGCCATCCCTGCTTCAAACAAATGTGCTCACTATATAAGCAAAAGCTATGGTACTTCTAAATGACCACGTTGTTATTTAAGTTGTTGCTATTTGTTTAGAGCCACGTCTACTGCCAGATTCCGCTCTCAGTTATATACCAGGGTCAATTTGCAGTAGCGTCATTATTCTGGATTTACTCCACTGCAGCTGAGGGCAGAATTCAGCCCTGAATTTTCATCTTCTTGGTCATGAAGTATTCTAGTTCATACTGCTTTACAAACCTCTTAACCTGAGGGGGTCAGTGTTTTGTAGCCTATGTTGGCCAAGCACATTGCACACCCCAGAAGCTTCTTGCATTCCTGTATTCCACTCTACAAGCTCCCTGTTTGTCACCCTCCCATCCCCCCTATATTTGCAGCTTCTCCCAATATCCCCTTTCAGAGATATTCTGTGTGTCTGCTTTCCTCTCTCCTGGCATATCGGGGTTTCCCCTTCTTAAAGCTTGGCTCCCAGTGGGAATGGAGAGGGAGCAATAAAAAGAACTTGGCCGTTCTGCAGACCTGTCTGTTGCTTTACTGAGACTCCAGATGATTGGTTTTGTCTGCAGATACTGAGCCTGGTTCTCTTCTCACTTACACTTGTGTAAATGCAATTGACTTCAGTGGCATTAGTCCTCGTTTATTTGTGTAAGTGAGAGAACTATTCCCTGTGTTTATATTACTATTCAGAATGACTCTGCATTGCCATGTCTTATTTTTTTCTTTTATTTTGTTTTCTATTGTTGCCTGTTGCTTTAGCAGCTAGACCTATTTAAAAAATAAGACAAACCAAATTGGATAAGTTAATTGATAGCAACCTAATTGCCCCTTGTATACTATCACCAATGTCTTATTAGAGCAAATGTTAATATAGAACAACCCAACCTGAACGAAAATAAGAACTCATACAAACCTTTTTTTAAAGGACCTTACGTCAGATTCTAAAAATTGCCAAACTCTGATTCTGGCAGAGCTCCCGGGGGCACCAGTTCCACTGACAGAGGTTCCTCACTGGAGAAAAGTCTACCACAGACAATCAGTTTTTGCAATCCTGCCCGTGAGCTAAAAATACCTCTTTATAGACATTACTAGTGTGCCCATCACTATGGTCTCTAGGCACCAAATATTTAAGAGTCATTGGTACCTAATGCTGTTTAGCTAATTAAGACACATACATGCATTACCCTGGTCTAAGCACGCCAGTAGTACAAGGGGGCTACCTCCTGTCAAACTTTAGCCCCGCCACCCACCAAACTTTAGCCCCGCCCACTTTGTCACCAGAAGCCCCGCCCCATCCGGTCACCTGACATCCGGTCCCGCCCCGACCACCGGAAGTCCCGCCCCATCCGGTCACCTGACATCCAGCCCCACCCCCGAGCACCTGTCAGCGGAAGTTCCGCCCCAGCCGCTCACCTGACATCCGGTCCCACCTGTCACCGGAAGTCCCGCCCCATGACATCCGGTCTCGCCCCCAAGCTCTGACTTCCGGCTGACCAGGGTCACCTGATCAGAAGTGGGCGTTGTGACCCTTTCCCCGCCCATCGGGGCGCATTTCACCCCGAGAGTGGGTTTGGCTGGGAAAGGACACGTGTTGGGGGTGGGGCGACCCTCTGCCAATCGGTGTCGAGCCGGAAGGGTGCGGCGGTTGGTTGGGCGGCAGCGCTGCCCCCGGAAGTCTCGGGCCTTTTTAAAAGCAGAAGACCCCAAGGGTGGTTTCTTGAGACTGCGTGGTTTGCAGCTCGTGGAGAACATGGACGCCTTCGCCACCCCCATGAGACCTCCGCACTTTGTTTTGGCTCCAACCTTTAACGGCCCTTGGAGAAAACACTGCGACATTGACAGTTCAGAGGAGGAGGAGGATGAGACCAAGATGTTGACGGATCCTGACACCCAGGAGACCGGGAAGCGGCCTGACGAGCTTGATGGTCTCATGCTGTCCACCCCCATGGAGGAAGGCTCACAGGAGTCGGAGGCAGACAAAGCCCAAGGAAAGAAACCGGTGCAGGTAAAGGAACGATAGGTGACGGTTATGGAGGGGAATGTGGTGGGGGGGTTACGTACAAAGCAAGCGGCGTTCGGGACTTACAGCTCTTTCTTTTTTCTGAAAATCTCTCGGCAGCTGGACGACGACTTTATACGGGCCTTTGAGAACCTACACATCGGCAGTCCCGTGCAAGCAAATGTGTCTTGCATCAGCTGTTTTTGTTCCTGTTTGAAACATAGCTCTGAGAGGGAGAGCGAACCGGCTCAGACTCCTACATGGACGGCATCCATTTTCACAGGGCGCTGTAAAAAGGGGCTCTAAACCAGGCGATTAATAAAAAGCTCATTTAAATTCACCGGCGTGAATGTGTTTTCTTTATACTTGCGTCGGTTACAAGCGGCAGCCATGCCAACGCAGGCGGCTCTTTTAAAAAAAATCTATTACACCCCCGGGGAAGTGGGGAGCTTCGGAGGGGTGAACGCTCTTTTTCAAGAGGCCAAAAAGCATAGCGAAACTTTGAACAGGGTTGAGGTAACCACTTGGCTTTCGGACCAGAAGGCTTACTCTACACAAACCGGCCCGTATACGTTTTAAAAGAAACAAGACGGTCATTTCAGACGTGGATGCGCAATGGCAGGCGGATTTGGTGGATATGCAAAGATTCTCCAGACACAACAGCAGTTTTAAGTACATCTTAACAGCGATAGACATTCTATCCAAACACGCCTGGGCCTTAGGCCTCAAAGACAAGACGGGAGGTGAAGTAGCCAAGGCCTTTGAAGCCATTTTCAGCGAAGGTCGCGTGCCTCAAAAATTACAAACTGATCGGGGAAAAGAATTTTTAAACAAACCTTTAAGAGGGTTGTTAAAGCGGCATGGGGTCCACCATTTTGTGACTAATAACGAAGTCAAAGCGCGAGTGGTGGAGCGGTTTAACAGAACTTTAAAATCTCGGATGTGGAGATATTTTTCCTCCCGCAGCACCTTTCGCTACATCGACGCGTTACCCAAGTTTATAAAGAGTTACAATCGGAGCTTTCACAGAACCATACGTGCCAGACCCGTTGACATTAACCCCTTGAATTCTCTGAAGGTGTGGAAAAGAGTATACGGAGACGCTTTAAAAGTAAAACCGGCTGCTGGCCCTTTTAGAAAAGGTGACCACGTGAGGCTGTCTAAAACCAAAGGAGCTTTTGAGAAAGGATATGAAAAAACGTTTACCGATGAGATATTCATAGTTGACGAAGCCTTAACCAAGGGCCGGAGGCCTGTATACCGAGTAAAAGATTACGAGGGTGAGATGATTGCTGGATCTTTTTACCCCGAAGAACTGCAAAAAGTAAACCCCAAGAGGGACAGGGTTTACAGGATTGAAAAAGTTCTAGCGGCAAAAGGAAGAGGGAGAAAAAAGCAGCTGCCAGAAAGCTCTCCCATGGAGTCTGGGGTAGATTCAGAACCCCATCCTGAGACGTATATAGAACGGGTGAGGAGCTGGCAGCGGGAATTACCTAGATTTAGGGGTGTGGTATACAGTGAGGAATTTCATTTTGTCAATGTCGAGAGAATCGGTTCAGTTGGGCGGGTCATTGAAGCTGTGCATGGGGGCATACAGTCGGTTCTTGATGAGATTCAAGGTAGGGTAGACCCAAGCGATTACGTTCAGTTGCGTTTGGAGGGGAGGAATTTAACCAACCCTCTGTTTTCGGTCAGGAGAAATAGGGATGAGCTCTCCGCTGAAGATTTCTTAAATCACACTACCAAACTGTTACAGAGTAATAGAGAGGTGCACGTCGATGGGACGTTACGCCTCGTTGTGACAGTTGTAAAAAATACAGGTGGGGGCGGGCGTAGGGTTTTGAATTCGATCCTTAACAGTGAAATTCTCCATAAAAAAAGGCAGTGTTTGGTAGACCTGACTCGAATCTGTGTTTTGCTGGTGGGCTCTTGGCCATCATGTCGGACCACAGGCTTATAGAAGCAGAATTATTAGATGGGGCGAGAAAGCTGCATGGAGACCTGGGGTGGTCAGATCGAAAAAAGGTGATGCTCAGTGACATAGCGATGGTTGAACAGCATTTGCGTGTCAATATTCAGGTGGTTCTTTATATGACGAAAGGCCGGTGGGGTTTTTTTAAAACGGGAGGCCTTGTGTACCCCAAGACATTTTTTGTCCTGCTGCACGATGACCATTACTATGGGGTTTTGGACGTGAAAAGGTTGTTTGGGGCCAAAAATTATTGCGAGTTTTGCCACAAGGTGTACAGTCACGACCACTCTTGCAGATACCGTTGCCACCTCTGCTTGAGCGTGACATGCTCAGAAAACACAGTCATGGGTCAGAGAGGTTTCAAGAGATGCCCCAGCTGTAGGCTGTATTGTCGGTCCAAAGAGTGTTTAGATGGCCATCTAGAAGCAGCATCTAAAAATCATGTCGAATGTCGGTTTAAAACTTTGTGCGAGAGTTGTGAGTCTTATGTGGACAAAGGTCATAAGTGCGAAGGCCGACACTGTAAGCAGTGTCATGGCAGGATTCCCCCTAAAGTTGGTATAGATGGTCACTTGTGTTTTCTAGACAGCATTATAAAGCCTGAGAAGTCAGAAAAGTATATTTTTTATGATTTTGAGTGCATGCAGGAGACGGGGGTGCATGTGCCCAATTACATTTTTGCCGTGTCCCTAAAGCCAGAAAAATCTTGGGAATTCAAGGGTAGTGAGTATCTTTCTGACTCTGTTAAAACCTTTATTGGCAAGAAGTTTCGGAAGTACACGTTCATAGCGCACAATTCCAAAGGTTACGATGCTTACTTTGTGGTCAAGGAGTTACTGAAGGAAAAGATGAATGTGGAATTGATAACTCAGGGCAGTAAACTGATGTGTGTGGAAGTTAAGGCTCTGGACATCCATTTTATAGACTCTCTGAACTTCCTCCCCATGAAACTTAGCAAGCTCCCGCTGGCTATGGGGTTTGAAGATGCCAAAGGGTACTTCCCACATTTTTTTAATACTCTGGAAAACCAAAATTACGTGGGGCCTATGCCCGGGGTGGAGCACTATGGGGTTGATAGCATGATGCCCCAGGAGAAAGCAAGCTTTCTTGACTGGTACAGGGACAATCAAAATAGGGCGTTTGACTTAAAGAAAGAGCTCGCGTATTACTGCCAGCAGGATGTAAAAATTTTGAGGCGGGCCTGTCTGCTGTACAGAGAGGAGATCATGAACATGACGACAAAGTTTGATATTGTAGAGAGAGCCCCTGGTAAAGTTGCAGAGGTGAAACTATGTATAGATCCTTTCCAGTACATAACTCTGGCATCTGGTCTGCATGGCCATGTACAGATTTATGTTTTTAGAGGCTAAGACGATAGCCCTTCTCCCTCCCGACAACTATCACAGGTAGAAAAAGAGATATTCTACCCCGTCTATTCAGTGGTTGATGTACATTGCTGACAAAGAAAAGATAAAGATACGTCATGCACTACAAGAAGGGGAGGTTCAGGTAGGCTCCTACTTTCTAGATGGTTACGCCGTCATTGATGGCGTGCCCACGGCCTTTGAGTTTAACGGTTGTTTTTTCCATGGCTGCATCACCTGTTACCGTGAAAAAGCTCTAAACCCTATGACGGGGACAACTTTTGGGTTTCTTTATTATAAGGCGCAGCACAAGGCCGACTATCTGAGAAGCAAGGGGTATGCGGTCAGGACTCTCTGGGGCCACGAGTGGGAGACCATGATAGAAACGGACAGGGAGCTTGTGGGTTTTTTAAAGGAAACCCAACTACCCCGGCCTCTGGTCCCGAGGGACGCTCTTTTTGGGGGCAGGACTAATGCGGTACGTCTGTATTACAAGCCCAAGCCCGGTGAAGAAATCCACTATTACGATTTCACCAGCCTGTACCCTTTCGTAAACAAAACCAAAGAGTACCCCCTTGGATACCCCGATATCATTTCGGACAAATTCGGACCTCTCTCAAATTATTTTGGCATTGCAAAAGTTAAAGTGTTTCCCCCGCGAGGGCTCTTTTTCCCATTGCTCCCCGTCAGGGTAGGCGGCAAGCTCGTGTTCCCACTCTGTCGAACCTGCGCGGAGACCGAGCAGCAGGAAACATGCACCCACACCGACGAGGAGTGGGCCCTTCTGGGGACTTGGTGCACAGTGGAGCTAAACGCTGCTGTAGCGAAGGGGTACATGGTGGCTAAAATCTACGAAATCTGGCATTTTAAAGAAAAGTCCGACGCACTCTTTTCAGAGTATATAAAATTACACTTGCGTCAGAAACAAGAGGCTTCGGGGTATCCCAGCTGATGCACGGATGAAGAAAAACTAAATAAGTACATTAGCGATTTCTATCAAAAAGAAGACGAGCGTTTACGCCCGCAGGAAATCACTGTGAACCCCGCTAAGCGTCAAATCGCTAAACTGTTCTTAAATTCTCTCTGGGGTAAATTCAGTCAAAGAACAAACTTGCCCAAAACCAGCATCGTGAGAGACCCCAATGAACTCTTTCAGTACCTGTTTTCTCCCAATTACGAGGTTTCATCCTGCGAGTTTATTGATGATGAAACAGCGTGCGTGTCCTGGAAACATGCCAAAGACCGCTATACGGTCTCTGGCAACACCAACATCTTCATTGCCTGTTTTACCACCGCTTATGCCCGCTTGGAACTGTACAACCTGCTAGACAGGTTGCAAGAGCGTTGCCTGTACCATGACACTGACTCAGTGATATTTGTGCAAAGGGAGGGTGAGTGGAATCCCCCTCTGGGAGATTATGTAGGGGACCTCACCAGCGAGATCCCGCCAGTTGAGCACATCACCGAGTTTGTGTCAGCTGGTCCAAAAACGTACGGGTACAAGCTGTCGGGGGGAAAGGCCTGTCTGAAAGTGAAAGGGATTACCCTGAACGTAGCAAACTGTGAAAAAATCAACTTTGACAGTTTGAAAGAGCTGGTCCTGCACTACAGTGCAGACCCGGGAGAAAACACCTCCAAAAGGATAGAGGTGCAGCACTCCTCTATCGTGAGGAACAAAAAACAGTGGGAAATAGAGACCAAGACCCTTAAGAAAACTCAGAAAGTGGTTTACAACAAGAGGGTCCTCAGAGAAGGGTTTGAAACGCTGCCCTACGGCTATTGAAAAAAAAAAATGGACACACGGTGGAAACATCCTTTTTCTGTAATTCTTGCCGGGCCTAGCAACTGCGGGAAAAGTTACTTTATAAAAAACGTATTGGATAATGCCGAGAAAATGCTGTCTGTTATGCCTGAGAACATCGTGTGGTGTTATAGTTGTTGGCAGCCTCTGTATAAAGAACTGCTCCGTAAATATCCCTTTATCAATTTTGTGGAAGGGCTGCCCGATGCTTTTGATGATGACCGGTTGTTTCCTACCAATAAAGTAAATATGGTTATCGTAGACGATCTGATGAACTCTGCTTGTGAAAGTGCCGAAATTGAGAAAGCCTTTACCAAGTACGTGCATCACAGGAACCTGAGCATTATGTACATAGTTCAGAACGTGTTTTGTCAGGGAAAGAAGAGTCGCACGATTAACCTGAACGCCAAATACATGGTTCTGTTAAAAAACCCCAGGGATAAATTACAAATCACCACGCTCGCCCGGCAAATGTACCCGGGCAAGACGCAATTCTTTCTAGAAGCTTTTGAGGACGCTACCAAAAAGCCATACGGTTACCTGGTGGTGGATTTAAATGCTTCCACGCCAGAGGCTTATAGACTAAGAACCGGTCTTTTCCCTCCAGACCGGCCGGTGGTTTACACTTTAAAAAGAACAGCCGGGTATAAAAAGAGATGAATTTTCAGCGGGTCCTTCTTAACAGTGGAGGCCGCCGTCCGGAAAACATGTCTAGCTACATGAAAAGAAACCTGACCCTTTTAAAATTACTTACCGATTCGTCCCCGTGGCAAAGGAAAGCTATACTGTGTTCGGCTTCTGACGATTTAGTAGTGGCCATCTCAGAAATAGCTCTGAACGCTTTGAAAGGAAACATACCTTTGACGCCGAATCAAGTGCATGTGCTGAAAAAGAGATGCACGTTGATAAAAACCCTGGGTAATAAAAGGATCTCGATTAAAAGAAAAAAGCATCTGGTGAGACAGTCCGGCGGATTTATAGGACCTCTGTTAAGGTTCGCTATCCCTCTGATAACTGGACTTTTGACTAATCAATAATGGAGTATGCGGAAAAAATGTATCTGGTGCCCAGCCACCAGTTGGAGCAATTAAGGACCCCCCTCCACCGCAGGAAAATATCAGAAAGACCGCAACTCACTTGCTGGATAGTAAAATGAGGTCTGTTCTTCAAAGGACTGACTTGGATGAATACGAAAAAGCTAAACTATATACCACCGTGCTTCAAAGGTACCTAATGTATGTGAAGTAGAGTGATTTGGATCAAGGGAAAATAAGTCTCTTTCTACCGGAACAGGAACAGAATGTCCCCTCCAATCCCCCAGAAACACCCAAAACCTTTGACTCTGTTGCTCAGGAAATACTGGATAGCGTCGGTAAGCGTTATAAGAGAAATGCAACCGTATTGCTAAATAAGCTGGGACAGGATAAAAATATATCTTCGTGGAACGATAAAGGGGCTTTTGTGTACAAAGGCTCAGTGGTTAACGGGTCTAACATACTCGACTTAGTCAAGGCCGTCACCCAGACACGTTCCGTTCCTAGCAAACATGTGCCCAAAGGCTGGGATGCGTTCATGAACGCCATGGCAGAACTAAACTATCGTCCATCATGGGCAACGCGGCCAACAGAGATCTTTTGGTGAGCCTGAAGGCCTCAACGGCTGATCCCGGAGCAGATCATGAACCCTTTTTGCCTTTTAAAAAACGAAAACTGGCTAAAAGAGCCAAATGGCTCACTGTGTAATTTTTTTCTTTTCGTGCTCTGAAAAACAATTTTTAAATGGTCTTTTTTTTTTTTTGCTTTAAATAAAAAAATCTTGTATACTTCTTAAAAATGTTTATTTGTCACGTGTATTTTTTCTGAATTGGCCCTTTTTAAAAACAAACAAACACAAAAAGACCACCAGACACGAATTGTCTTTAAACCCCACGCCTGGGGTGCTTTATTGAGAAACACGGCTGTAAAATTCATTGCAAGATACACACGTCTGGGCTTGTTGAAACATGTTTTGAGCAAACCTAGGCATGCCTGAGTATTTACTTTTTATTTTTCTTACAAAATTCATCACCATTTGTTCATTTTGCACCAAATCATTAGAATACAATTTCAAAATCTGGTCAAAAGGTAAACCCTTGCTACGGTGATGCAAGAAAAACACGCAGTGATAGCAGCAGGCGACAGAGCTGGGGTCCTGCAATTGTCTAGTGTGAAACGCAATGTCGGTGGCGTTTTTGTTTAAAAATTTAATGATGGTTCTGGGGAACAACATGCTGTTTGGGGGCACCAACCCTGGGATCAGTTTCCACCTCCTCATGCTCAGGCACATCACTAGTGGACCTCTCTTTTTGTTTTTTTCTCCTCATCACCTCCTTAGCCTTTTTTAAAATCTTTATAGCGACCCTGGCCTGTAACTTTTTGGCAGCCACCTGCTTATCCCTTAAAAGACCATCCCCTTTTTGATTAGGGCGGGTACTCCTCCCCGTGACTAGCTGTGTGGATTCAAAAACACCTTCTGGAAAGCTGAAATATTTTTTAACATATTTATCAACAGTTTTTGCATTTTTTACATAGTTTCCAGCCATTCTTTCTTCTGGAGCCCTGGAAAATACAGTCCCCAACAGCTCTCTGAATGAAGTGTTATATTCATCTATTAGCTTTCCCCACATCTCTTTAGAATACTGAAGAACTCTGTCAAGCCTATCGTGGGGTGGACGTGGATAGTAATTATCATCATCGCTGGAGCTTTCACTCCGTGGTTTTTGATTCACAACCTCTAGAGCGCATGCTCCGAGTTTGTGAATGCGTGTGTTTTCACCCGCAGTTCTCTCAGGGCTCGGTGTGGTGCTAGCCGTTGAGGAACTGGAGGTGTGGTGTTTTATTGGTTTTTGATTCACAACCCCTAGAGTGCGTGCTCCGGGTTTGTGAATGCGTGTGTTTTCACTCGCAGCTCTCTCAGGGCTTGGTGTGGTGCTGACCGCTGAGGAACTGGAGGTGTGGTGTTTTGTACCAGAGTCTTTTGTTTTGTCCTTGGGTTTGGTGTATCTGCGCTCGGGGTTTCCTGTTGCTTCATCAGGGCTCCTTTGCTGTTTTGCACAGGTGCTGCTGTTAAAAGTTTTGGAGGTGATTTTGCTGGAGGTGTCCCTGGAAAGTCAACTATAACAACATCAGGAGAGCTGTCCGTGCCTGAGAAGGAAACGAACAGATGTTCCAATTTAGCATCAAATTGAACTTTTTAAAAAAAAATAGAAAAGAAACCTTTACTTTACCACCCTGGTTAGATACCTAATTAAAAATAGAAAAAACAAAAAAACCCAAAATATTTACTGAAATTCAGTTCTCTGTCATTCATTGACGGTGGCAAATTTTCCTTTTCAGCTGTCTCTTTCCTTTTTCTTTTGAGCTTGTTTATCAGCAGGGCATTGGGAGAGCTGTCCAAGCCTGAGAAGGGGGAAAAAAACCAGATGTTCCAATTCAGCATCAAATTGAACTTTTTTTTTTAAATAGAAAAGAAACCTTAACTTTACCACACTGGCTAGATACCTAATTAAAAATAGAAAAAACCCAATATATTTACTGGAATTCAGCTCATTGAGGGTGGTAGATTTTCCTCTTCAGCTGTCTCTTTGCTTTTTCTTTTGAGCTTGTTTATCCGAAGACCTAAACTTCTTTCATTTTTTGATAGTACTGTAAAGCAAACAACATTATTATAAAAGGGTCTTAACTTTTAAAAATAATTTAAAAAAAAAAAAACAACCCCTGCCCATGTGCTCAAAAACCAGATAGTTTTAAATACTTTTAAAAAGCCCAGGCCCAGTCACTTTTAAAAAGACACTGCCATGTGCTCAGACTAAAAAGAAAAAAACCAGCAGTTTTAAACACAGCATATACTTTTAAAAAGCCCAGGACCAGTCACTTTTAAAAAGGCACTGCCATGTGTTCAGACTAAAAAACAAAAACAGGACAGTTTTAAATACTTTTCAAAAAATCCCTTAACTTTTAGAAGTAATTAAAAAAAAAACAAACCCTTTGCCATGTGCTCAAAAACCAGACCATTTTAAATACATTTCAAGAAACCCCCTCACTTAACTTTAGCTCAAGGCCCTGTCCCACAAACAAAAATTCAAGCCTTAAAACACATTGCCTTGTGATCAGGCTAAAATAAAAAACAGGCATTTTAAGCACATACACACACTTAAAAACCAATTGCAAATATCTACCTTCCACCACAGGGTAAAGACAAGCTGGGACATGATTTTTCTCACATGTAGATGCACCTTTGAATTAAAGAACAAGCGCAATTTGAGTTACCACAAATGCATCAAACCCAGATTTAAAGTTAAGCCCAACCATAGTTAAAACAGGGTTTTACCTTGCCCTGGTAAAAGGCTGCTTGAAAATGTTGTTTCCATGCCAAAAAGAGATCACGCTGCAATAAAGACATGTATCATCATTAATAAGGACAGCATGAACAGAACAGGAACAGTGTATATGTTTTTTCAGAGTTAAAAATAAGTAACATACCTAGGCCTGGAGTGCAGCAGCTGTTCAAGATAGCTTCTGTGAAGAGAAAGGACAGTCTCCAGAAAAGCTGATGTTTTTATACCCTTCTAACTCTGTCTCAGCAACCTCCTTTACTGTCACCTAACTACCTGATAACTCTACCCCTGGCTGAAAACAAAGGGTGGCTCTTTGTAGTGGGGTGGTGAGTCAGAGACCCCACCTGTTCCATGCTGCCTTTCTAACCCTTTGGCTTTATTTTAAACAAATATTTCTGGGTTGTTTTTCCCCACAAAATGCTGCTACACTTGAAATTTGGTTTTAAAACTGTCTGATAGCATCTAAGAACTCCTGATGGTGAGAGTACTTTCTTCCAATCCTTACATAAAATAGATGTGCCACAGCTATAGCAAGCATTCTACACATACTTATAGCTTTTGAATGTTCTTACAACATATGTTTTTTAAAAGTATGGGGAAGGTTTCTTTAAAACATTTCAAGGAGGGCTTTGATTTTTGTTAATGTATGATTTTAAACTTATAATGACTTTGAGTTGCTAGAAAAAATTGCTGAAATTTTGGTTTTAAAACAGTCTGTGGGGGTTTTAAAAAGTTAAGGAAAGGTTTTTTTTTCCCCTTAAAGTTAATTTATTGTTAATCAGAGCTCTGCAGTTCCACCCTTATTGTGGCCTAGACCCATCAAACCTAATTACCTGAAAACTCTAGCCCTGGCTGAAACAAAAGAGGAGAAAAAAAACAACTGACCCAGAAATTCCTGAGGTTGTATTTTTAAACTGTCCAATCGTGTTCTACCTGCTACACACATTTCAGCTTTTTGCTGTAAGTACACAAAGACGCAATAGCTGGATCTCACAAAAAACATTTTTATTTAAAAGACCTGTGGCAACCTTGAAATAACACTTACATTTGAGGCCCACGCAGGCCTTTTCCAGAGATGCATTTATTTACAGCTAACAAGATGGTTTATATCTCGTGTATGACCCCTCAGCATTCTCTAACTTAATCCTTTTGTATTTCTTACGCATAGTCTGCTTCCTAAGTAGACTTCTGTAACATTTTGTGCGGACCAGCCGGTCCATACAACGCTCCAAACGGGCATCCTCCGGTTCAGTCATGTTATTTAGAACGCTGCTAGGGTGTGGATCGAATTGCACAGCGCGTACCAAGGTCACCTCTAGGTCTAAATGTTTTTTAGTTACGTACAGACATTCCATAACATAACTCGTGGCAATAACAATGTTTAACAAGCTTTCAAAACATAGTTCAGCGCACACATCCCAGAGTTAGCAGTTTATATCCTCTGAAGTCCACTGCACACAGTCATGGTGCCGTTGACCTGGAGCGTCTATGACACAGCCTTCACAATCTTCGAACATCTTTTCCTTAAGACAGTAATTAAGGGAAGCAGAAACAGCAACACGCACAACACACCGCATGAGTTTTTTACGCTGGCGACGTGGCAGTGGTTCAAATGTTTCCAGGCCGAGCCTTCTCTTAAACTCCATATAGGCCTCATCCCTGGCCTCATCCTCTTCATCGGTAAGTACTGGCATTGAACAAAAACAAGGCGGGCCAGCTTCATCTTTCTCGTCCACTGCAATATTGTCTGGGGGTTCCTGAAAGACAAGAGAGATTTTCAGAAAAAAAAAAAAAAAAAGAAAGAGCTGTGAATCCACCACCACCACCCTTTTGGCTTTTTAGAGCTATGCGGTTAGCAACCCATGCTTGTTCCTTTACCTGAGCCTCCTCTTCTCCTTTCTCCTGGTCTGTTGGTGCCAGTGAGAGTCTGTCAGGCAGCTCCCTGATCTCTTGGGCTTCGGGTTCTGGCGTGTCGAACAAAGGCTGAACCAAAGGGGTCTGGCTGTCCTTGATTTCTCCCTCTTCCTCAGAACTGCTGCTGATGTACCACTTTCTACGCCGGGGGGCCAAGACTTTAGGAGCCAAAACAAAGTGCGGAGGTCTCACGGGGGTGGTGAAGGTGTCCATGTTCTCCATGAGCTGCGAACTACGCAGTCTCGAGAAACCACCCTCGGGGTCTTCCGCTTTTAAAAAGGCCCGAGACTTCCAGGGGGCGGCGCTGCCGCCTGACCAACCGCTGCGCCCTTCCGGGACGACCCCGATTGGCGGAGGGTCGCCCCACCCCTGCCCTGTGCCCTTTCCTGGCCAACCCCGCTCTCGGGGTGAAACAGGCCCCAATGGGCGGGGAAAGGGTCACAACACCCACTTCCGATCAGGTGACCCTTGTCAGCCGGAAGTCAGAGCTTGGGGGCGAGACTGGATGTCATGGGGCGGGACTTCCGGTGACAGGGGGGACCGGATGTCAGGTGACCGGCTGGGGCGGAACTTCCACTGACAGGTGGGGCGGGGGTGGGGTCGGATGTCAGGTGACCGGATGGGGGCGGGACTTCCGGTGATCAGGGGCGGGGCCGGATGTCAGGTGACCGGATGGGGCGGGGCTTCCAGTGACAGGTGGACGGGGCTAAAGTTTGACAGGAGGTAGCCCCCTTGTACTACTCACACCCCAAACCTCGATAAAGTAAATGACAGCAATCTAGGGCATTAGGTTATAAACCTTTCAGGAAAAGAATTGCCTTTTCTGTTCACACAGTACCCACCAGAGGGGGGTGCCACCAAAATATTAATATTTACTGCTACCAGTAGGTCTGTACATTTACCTCTTCACATCTTCCAGGAGAGCAGAAAAGCCTGGCTCTCTCCAGATCTCCTGCCTCAAACATATTTTGAAGGGAAAACCTGGTGGGTGGGGGGTTTATTGGCTCAGGAAACTTCCTTATAAAACTCTGAGGACCTGTATGCCCTATGTTTGCATTTAATGGCTGCAGAACAGGCCAGCAAACATGGTGGCATGGAGAGCTGACTGGACAATCAATACTGGAGCTGCAGTAACATGAATCCAGTGGTCCTAAAAAGTGGCATATGTGAGTGGTGGGTGGGTAGGCAGGGGTGGAGGGTAGCAGTCAGGAAGCTATAGCTGCTATGCTGACCTCTAGCCTGGAGTAACAGCTAGCACCACATCAGGTTTTGCTCATGGTTTTTGCCCCTCATTCTCACTCAATTCACTTATAACTTGAATATTTAGACTATACAGCCCCAATTCAGCAAGGTACATAACCTAACTTTATCTAACTTTAAGCACAGATTTCCATGCAACATCTCAATGCTTAATGGGCTCATGTACATGGTTGGTTTTGAGCCTCTGGTATATACATACTGCAATAAAAGACTTGCGACATGTCCCCAGCTGGCCTCGGCTTCCTCAGACTTGTACAGTTCAGGCTGTGGGGCTAAAAATTGTAGCGTAGGCATACAGGTTCAGACTGGAGCCTGGGCTGTGAAACCCCATGAGGGGGGAGGTTCTCAGCAGTGGTTAAAGTATAATTTGACGGGCCCTGGAACCCTCCTAATCTCTGGGCCCTCTTTCCGTATTGTGCGGGCCCCAGCCCAGGGAGGCATTTGCAACCACTTCTCAGAACCATATGCATTGGTTATCGCTCCATAAAAATATTTATATTTTTTTTGGCATTTATGTCTATAGCAATTATTGTCACAAACTAGCAAATACTGCATAACACAATAAGTATTGTGATCTTTATATTCCCGATATGCACATTTCACTTCATTAAATGCAATGCCAGATTTGGAACACAAAATTTTATGTCACTTTCACCAAATTCTAGTGCCTGTTCTGTATTGAAACGTGATGGGTCAAGTGCTTCAACAGCACTGCTTAGACGTTTTTCTGAGTTTAGCAACAATCTAGCATTCATACAATCCTCTAAGGCCTGGTAAAACTGACATTTAGAAATTTAAATTTGCAGCCAGCATTTACAGACATGTTTACACATGCATCTTTAAAGCAACCTGCAGCAATCACCTCACAAGCCTCTTGGTAGAACTCTGAATCTCACTCTCTATAAGCTGTCAACATCTGAACTAGACAACTTATCAACTTACTTGCTGTAGATAATGTTACATCAGATATTTGCAATGCCAAGGACACGTCTGCAAGTTCCTCCAGAGCATCAAGCATGAGACCCAAGTTTTTAACAAAAACTGATTCTCCCGTTTATCTGCCATGCTAGCAACTTTTGCTTTACCTTTCCTTTCTAGTGAGAAATCAATTGATTTTTTTTCAAGAAGTGGCAATGGGGGGCTGCATATATGACCGCCAAACAGCTCATACAGTGCGGCAGCTAGAGGCAACCCAACATACATCAAGTTCGCATCCAATCCTATTAAGCTGGACTTCCTGATCACTGACACATTCAGCCAACTCTCTCTGACTGTCCAGAGCATTCGAGTCCACAAATGATTTAAAGTGATTAACTTCACTGCACTATTTGATAGCATCAGTCACGGCCAATTCCAACCTGTTATTAAAACAGCGCCAACTTATTAAAAGTGGAAATCATGTTTTTAATTTTGTGGCAACACCAGCCTTAGTGCATAACATGACAGAGGCTCCATCTCCACCTGAACCAAACCAATTATCTTTGAGAAATTCCTCCATGAACCCATGTGCTGTCAAACACTGCAGCAAAGCTAATACTACGCCATCAGCATCATTGCTGCCTAATTCAACCAGATCAAGAAAAAATGTAACAGGACCAATGTTTGCATCCTGTACTCCTTAGCCATTTTCCAATAAGCGATGAGCAGTACCAAATGACTTACTTTAACCACTGCGTCAGAGATAAAGGACACCATGATTCAAATGTGACACATTCTACTGAAGGCAATTGAGTTATATCAGGGGTGAATCTGGTCCAATATGTCCATATCACAAAACTATCACACAATGTGGCACAATTCAACATAATTAGTAACATTATATGTGTGGCAGTGGGGGGATCAGGGCCAATACACCTAACTGGTGCTATTAATGCTAAAGGAATTGTTTTTGTGGCAGTTTTATATTCTTGTGGCTCTGCGTTTTGTTTACAACAAGCAAAAACTGTTCACCTTTTTCCCCTCTCTTCTAAGCAACAAATACAGGTCCTGATCTTCAGTCACACTGAAGTCAAAGGATGTTTTGTCACTGGGTTCAGTGAGAAAATTTTGGCTAGATAAGGCATAGAAACTGTCCAGTGGTAGGAAAGGCAGGACTGTGTAGCAGGGATGGGTGACAAAGGAGGAATGGCTGGGGAACTTGGGAGGACAGAGCAGAGGTGGGGTGGGGTGCCAGAGGAGTATGGAGAGCTCTGGTACTAGGTGGCAGGGTGCCAGTTGGCAGATCCCCCCACTGAGCCTCCCTGATGTTGTCCCCCTCACCCCCAGTTGCCCTGACTCAGCCACTGAGGGCAGGACTGCCCAGGTGGTGCCCAGTGAGGCTTTGGAGACGACTGGCTGGGCGGCAGCTTTGGTGTGGGGGCCATATTTGAATTCTCAAACATGCTCCCCTAAGGCCACCCCCTACTTCATCTTCCTCCCTAGAGCTGGAGGGATGGGGCTGCGATGCAGGGCTGGGTTCATGGGAAAAGGGCTAAAGCAGCTGTGGCTGGAGGGGGGGGGGGGGCAGGACTGTGGGACTTTTCCTCAGCCAGTGTTGCCCATGGCAGCAGATTTCAGGGTGTGCCCAGGCTGGGCCAGGACAGGAGGGCTGTCCTTGCAGAGCAGCTGGGGGGTGGGCCTGTGGGGAAATCAGAATTGGAAGGGCAGGGCACTTAGGACAAGACTGGAGATGGGGAGGTTTCCCAGAACCCAGGGGACTGGCCCCATGCTGGAGCAGCCTTCCCTGCATCTCCTCCCGCAGCGAGGGCCATTGTGCTGGGGGCGCACCTGCTCCTGCTGGGGGGTCAGCATGCAGCCACCCCAATGCCCCTCTGCTGCACCGTCACTGGTCCCCTGCCCCCAAGCCTCCCCAGGCCCCTTCCCCACTCCTCTCTCCTCCCCCGGGGCCCCGTTCCTGATCCTCTTACCACCCCCCCACCATCTCCCCGACCTCCCCCCGCGGCCCCTTCCCCATCCAACTGCTGGCTCCTCAAACCCCCGCGACCCCTTTCCCGCTCCTCTGCCCCCCACAGCCCCTTCCCCACACCTCTGCTCCCCCCCATGTCCCCTTCCCTGCCCGACTGCCAGCTCCCCAAATCCCCTGGCCCCTTCCCCACTCCTCGCCCTCCCCCCCCACACGGCCCCTTTCCCACTACTCTTGGCCCTCAGGCCCCCCTTACCTGGCCAGAGCTGCAGGGGTGGCCAGACTCACAGCCGCTCCTTGGCCAGGCCACTCCCGCCGTGAGCACACTCAGTCTGAGCATGCTCAGTGCAGGAGATTTGAAAACTCCCCAGCCTGGCTGCAACAGGACAGGGCAGAAAAAGCGATCCGCCGGAGTCTTCAGCTTTTCTGGGCCCAAGAACACTCGCCCAGCAAATTTGTGGGTCCCGGAACAGCGTTCCAGTGCATTCTGCCTTACTTTAACCCCTGGTTCTCAGAGCCCAGCCCAGGCCCAAACATTTACACTCTAGTTTTTAGCCTGAAGCCCAAGCCCTGTGAGCTTGAATTGCTTGGTCTGGGCTCTGAGATTTGGCATGGCAGTTTTTTTATTGCAGTCTCAATGTATCTTCTATGAGGGAAATATAGTTTGCCCTTGAAGATGTCATTCCTGTACCTGCAGACTCACTAATACAGCACACAGCATTGGTTTACATTTAAAGATGTTTTCTTTGCAGCCATAAGGAATAAAAATGTAATTTTTATATATATTTTTAAACATAAGCTTAAATTCTACAGAAGCTAAGGGGGCTGGTAAGTGCTGTTTTTGTCTCATTACAACTCCTGAGAGAGAGACAGAAGTGAGATTGGGGAGAGGGAACAGGACAGGAGGGGCAACAGTGATAGGAGGCAAACTACAGGGTGTCAGCTGGTAAAATCATGGCTTCAGGTATTAACTGAAATGAAAATAAGGTACATCTTGAATTATGGGGCTTTAGTTCTATCACTATCTAAATTCAGTGGGTTAAACAAAGGGACGGCTCATAACAAAATAACATAGACAGCAGAATAGGGCATGGAAGTAAGTAACTGTAGCAAATTGGTTGTAGCTTTAGCAATGACTGTCATTTTCTGTTGGACTGCATAACACCTGCAACAGTTGACAAAGATGAATATGACTTAGAAAAGCTAAAGAGAATAATGAAGACATCATCAGATGCTTGAATTTCATAGAAATAATTGAAGTTTTGATTCAGAGATTTTCATCAGAATTGTTTGCAATGTTCCAAGTTCTGTTTTCAGATAAGCAGCATAACAGGAATTCAAATGAGAAACACTTACATTTGGCTTTCCTATTTTAATTTCTACCCTCAGATTTATGAACAGGCATGATGCACCTAAAGTCCAACTTGAGAGAGATGGGAAGGGGCAAATAAGGGTAAGAGTGGGGTGGGGAAAATACTAAAATGAAGCTATTCAAGGTGTATTTGTTGCTGAAAAATGCACACCGTAGGCTATAATGTTGGTTCTGCAATTAAGTTATATGTAGTGTGTGAGACTATCTTGCTGAGTCAATATACGTTTTTAAAAATTCTTATAGACCAAAGGTTTCCCTCTTGCCCTGGATTTCTCCTTGACTTGCACATACTGCCATCTGTTGCTCTGCCCACTTTTTGCCCACATGTACTGAGTCATTGCCTGTCATGAATGTTTGATCTTTTAAATTTTACAGTCCCTATACACTTACAGGATCCTTAGAGGTAACAGACATTGCTTAATTCTTAAGTACCTCGTTCTATTGCCTGAGATGTTGCAGAAATATAGGCTTACAATTACAGTTTTACTGGCTTCCTAAATTCTTCCTCTCTAAATTTAAAGGGGGCCAAAGTGGCTGCACCCAACTTGCTCTTATATTTCAAAATGTAGAACCATAGCACCTTTCCTGGCTTTCAGTTCTGTTACTGGACTCTCTCTCCCCACTCTCACTCGGATTTGAGAGAGGAAGACAAATGTAATATCAATTCATCTTGCCAACATGCTGTACTTTTGTTTCTCTTTGACAGACCGGAGAATTCCGGCAGGCTGCTGAAGATGAGATAACTCATCGATACCAGAATCCATGGTAACTATTTATTCATTCTAGCAAACGTACTATAGTGACTAGTTGGCTGCTGTGAAGATACTTAGCTTACTCTGATCTGTGAGGAGACCTGAGACAGGCAAAACAGTGGCATGCCTAACCTTGGAGCAGAATGTACTTAACAACCACATCTAGCATTACTAAAGAGATTCCATGAATTTCTATTGCTGAAGAAAACCCTGAGCTGTAGTGATACTGAGTAACAGGCAGGATTTATAGTTAACCATTTAATTGCTATGTTATTAAAATTAATAGCATTATTACATAAATAGAACCAAAATAACTTTAGAATGTTGAGAAAACTTTTTGAGATTCATAAATCTCACAGTCAAGAGAAAAATCATACTTTTAATTACCCACCACTCTTCAGATAGCCCCAGATTTTAACTTGGCTTGTAGTGCCTGTCACATTGATTAGTTCACCAGGAGACAAATCTGTGCTTTATAAGTATTATTATTATTAACAGTAATCTTAGTTACAGTCTGAGGAAGAGAAAGAGATTGAGGAGTTCTGAGGGAAGAAGAATAAGGAGATCTGTAGAGTTCTCCCCCAAGAATGACCTTGCAGGGACTCTCAGCATCATTAAACTAGTTCTAGTAGAATGAAGGCTAGGTTTTCACCTTATGATTTACCCTAAAGAAGGGTAGTGTCTAGTTAAGTTGCCCTAGGAGCAGCCTATGAAATAGATTGTGACTCGAAATTGCAATCTGCCTCCAAGTTTTTCAGCTCGTTCCAGGGAGGAACTAAATTGCACTGGACCTACCCTAGCACAGAGTTTTGTGCACTGACAAATCCCTGCCAGTTGATATGCTGAGAGGTGGTGGTGGAGAGGGTGGAGCCAAGACTTTCTTCTAGTCTCTGCCCCATTTTTAACTCTCCTGTGCCACCCTCATACACCTGGTGGGAAGAAGTAATGGTTTCCTGGAGACTACTTCCCCACCTGTGCTGCAGCCCATGGTATAAGTAGGTCATTCAAAAGAGTCAGGAAACATCTTTGTCATCCTTACCTCCTTGTGTGGCCACAGAGAGTTGATCATCTAGCCCTGTGTGACTACAGTTTCTAATGTTATCCTATAAATCATAGGTACAAATTCATTATATCTGTAATTACTTATCTGGGTTAATATAGTGGAATTCTGTTGAGGTTGCATTATTCTGGTGACAGATTATAAAATAACTCCAAATGCTGGGAGTTAACAAAATATTCAGAGTCCAGCAGTATCTTTCAAGAAGGCATACAGTGGTTGTCCATCCTTTACGGCATTCATAAAACATTCATAAGGCATTCATATTACCCAGACCTTTAAAAGCCATCCTTGTGTACAATGACTGTAGGAGGATTAATATGTGTCTTGCTATGAGGACATACTATATTTACTTTTACCAAAGAAAGGTGGATGGGAAGGCAAAGTGACTCGAGTTTAAACACACTAATTAAATGTATGCAATCAGCTAATGGATTGTCTCATAAAAGAATGCTCTATTAGATAAGTTAGTTTTTCTAGTATGCTGCAGTTTTTTAAAGCATAAACAAGTTTTACAGGAACTACATAAAATATTCAGAGGACTTAATTGTTACATTGGCTCTTTTGCATTTAGTTTTGCTACTGACCGTGTAATACCTCTGACGCTCTAGCCTTATAATCAACAGGGCCATCCTTGGAGGGAGGCAAGTGGGGCAGCCACCAGCGCTGCTGCCCCCCTTTTACCCCCCTTTGCACCACTCACCTTCCTGGCTCAGCCTTCAGCAAGTCCAAGGCAGTGGGGCGGGGCGGGAGTGTGAAGCCCAGCAACTGGGTCTGCCCTCCCCAGGTGGAGCAGCTGGCTCAGGGTGGTGGGGGCGTGGGGCCCAGCCTCTCTGCCCAGTTCCCCACTCAGCGTGGGGGGGCGGGAGCCTCCATAGGTCGATTGGCCCTCCCCCCCCGAGGATGACCCTGATAATCAAGACAAGGTTGTTATAGGCATTTCTAAGTGAAAAACTTGGTGAAATTTATCAGTGCACAGACAATACCTTGATTATCTCTAGTTATTTCAAACACAAAATGTTCTCTAGTTCCAGAGGGGTACCCATGTTAGGCCTTGTACACACTACAAAGTTATCGCGCGGTAAGGCTCCTTACTGCGCAATAACAATCTGAGCGTACACACAGAAATCCTTTTTGTTGCGTGACAACAGCCCTCTTGCCACGCAACATGTAAACCACCCAAACGAGGGTGGTAAGGCTTACCACCGAACAGCTGTTCCGTGGTAGAGCCTGTGTGTATGCTCCTTGCGTTTTTGACAGCCTCTAGAAATGTCCCAGAGTGCCCAGAGCAGTGAAATTGACAAATAGCGGCTTGAGCCAGCAAGCCGGCAGCTGAGCCCCCACAGTGGGGGCTCAGGGCTCAGTTGGCCGGCGACTGGAACCCCACTGAGGCTCTGGGATTGGCTACCAGTGTGGTATTTTGGGTAAGATCCAAACCTGTATTGTCCTGTGTGCTGTGGCTGGCCCTTTGGGGTCAGGAGAACCTATATCTTTAAGGGACCGTGCAGCTAGGTGGGAGCCAGAGGAGCTGGAGTGCAATAAAGGGAGCTGTTTCTATTTTGGACAGATTTCTTGGTACCTGGTGTGGGGTGCCAGAAGCCCGTTTGTGACTGATAGGGAGACTGGTTTAAGTACCACCCATCAGTGTGTGGGGAGTTTGGCTCCCGGTTTTGCAGCTTGCCCATATAGTTGCACATCCAGGAGGGTATCCCAGGAGGCCCTGGTCACAGCTCCTTTTTGCTAGAAGGAGTGCTGTGTGGACGGCGTAAAGCGTTATAATGCTTGCTTGTCCCACAATAACTTTTGTTGCGGGACAAGTCTGTAGTGTGTACATGGCCATAGTCTGTATACAGCAAAAACTACAAGAGTCCTGTGGCACCTTAAAGACTAACAAATTTCTTTGGGCATAAGCTTTCCTGGACTGCATCCCACTTCGTCAGATGCATGAAGTGGAAACTACAATTAGGAAGAATATATACACATGCAAGGTGAGAAATATAACAATGGGGCGGGCAAGTGCTAACAAAATCAGTTCAGTTAGGGAAGATGAGGCCCATACACTACAGTTGATTAGAAGGTGAGAATGTGTGAATGGGGCAATTACTTTTTGTAATGAGACAATTCCAAGTCCTGATTCAGACCCAGTTTTATTGTGTCAAGTTTGCAGATGAGTTCCAGCTCTTCAGTTTCATGCTGAAGTCTGTTTTTGAAGTTCTTTTGTTGAAGCATGGCAACTTTCAAGTCTGCTACAGAGAGTCCAGGAAGATTGAATTGCTCTCCTACTGGTTTATGGATGTTACCATTTTTAATGTCTGATTTGTGTCCATTTTTTCTTTTGCATAGGGATAGTCCAGTTTGGCCAATGTACATAGTGGAGGGCCATTGATGGCACATGATGGCATATATCACATTAGAAGATGTGCAGGTTAATAAGTCCTGATGGTGTGGCTGATGTGACTAGGACCTGTGATGGTGTCTATGTGCGGGCAGAGTTGGCAATGGGGTTTGTTGCAGGGGTAGGTTCCTGGGTTAGTGTTCTTGTCGTATGGTGTACGGTTGCTGGTATAGCAGACTTGAAAGTTGCTATACTTCAAAAGATTATACATAAATATCATTATAAGCCCACAAGCTCATTTCTCAGTATCTTCCCTGAATCCTAAATAAGAAGGAGGGGAAAAGACATAGCCAAAAGAGGGTTCTGTGTTGCCTAGCCCAACATTTAATGAGTAGCTGGCTCCTTAATGTAGAGGACAGGAAGGGGTAGTAGCCCTCAGGAGTATGAGGGGAAATGGGTTGGGAGCAGAGCAAGTTGTGGAAAAAAAGAATTCCACAGCAAGCTTTAAAGAGAACAACTTCCCTTCCCCCCATTTTTGTCAAATTTCCTTGGAAAATTTGAACTTTCCCTCCAAAGAAAGCCAAACAGTTTTCCATCAAAAACTCTTTTGACAAAATACTTTGACCTGACCTACTTGGGAGAAGAAAGCTAGAGCTTTGTGTGAGTAGACGCAGCTGGCCAGAGACAGCAGCCTGGCAGCTAGCTGATTGCAGAGGAAAAGCTGCATGGCAAACAGCCTGCCTGCTGCAATCAAAAAACCAAGAGCTGTGCATAGACACACCCTGCTGTTGGCAGAACGCCTGCAACGGCACCAGCAGGAAGAGGATACAGCTCATCAAGCAGGAGGAATGGACATGTTGATGGCATGTGGACACTGCGAAGGGGCCACACCAAGACCTGCACCCTGGCAGAGCCCTCCTTTCCAGATATCAACTTAAGAACACACTTAACTTTAAACATGTGAGTAAGTCACTTGTTTTCATTACTCATGTACTTAACTTTAAGCACATGCTTTTCTGATGAGGGCTAGAGTGCTCAGCTCCTGGCACAATCAACCCATATATGAGTAAAGTATTTCAAAATGTATAAATACTTCGAATGTTTTGCGAATTCATAGATACTTTTGCTATGATAACTCCCTCTATATCTGTAAGAAGAGCACTGTGTAACTCAAAAGCTTGTCTCTTTCACCGATAGCAGTATGTCCAATGAAAGATACTACTTCACCCACCTTGTCTCTAATATTCTGTGACCAACACAGCCACAGCAACATTGCAAATACCTGTATCTGTAAGTCAGTTATGGTTTGTGTGATTTGCCAAGACTGTCTCTGCTCTAAAATACCTCGTGTTTGATGTGTCAAATTCCATTCCCACAACCTTCTCAGCCTTTGTTTTCTTGCTTACGTGACTGGTCCAGAGTCCAAAATTCCTTGATAGAGAATAGCATTGACTCCTAATGAACCTGAACATTCTTTACTACAGTGGGCATTGAACCTATTGATATCAGATGACAAATTTCAACACCAACTTGGTGGGAGGGGGGCGGTGATTTAGTGTGAAAGGTACTATACTTGGTACTCCTTTGTAAAATATGGTTGGACTTTTTTAGTGCTGGTACAGCCAGACAGGAGCAGTCATTGCTCAATTTGCATGGAAGTGATGTGAAGGGGAGAAGCTGATACTTTCAGAAAAAGTGAAAGCGTTAACCTCTATTTGGTGGCCAGTGAGGGTGTTTCTGCATAAGTATCGAATGAGGCACACAGAGGACATGCTAGATGTCCTCAAAGATTGTTCCTTAAACTGTAAGAGGTGCAGTAGTAGCTCAGCACACTGGGTACGGCCCTAATAGAGTTAGAAATACTCTTGATGGCAGCAAGAAGAAAAGCACTTTTGTTTCATTCTTGCCTTGAATTTTTTCTTTTACAGTAACACGTCTCTTTTTTCCTTGTGGAAATGTGATTTGCATAAAATGGAAAATTGTCACTTGTTATGTATCCATGATTTTGCTAAATTATGGATTTCATTCATTTCATTATATACAGCACCACACCTTTTTATTTTCCTTATCAGGTGAGGGTTTTGACAAAAATTATGAAATTTGTTGACAAATTCACATCCCCCCACTTTTCCATCAAAAACCCAGCATTTGCCAGTAGAAACGGTACATCGTTGTCCTGTATAGTCATGTAAATGTCTGTTTTAATATGTGAATACTCACAAAAATATCAGACCGCTCTGTGTACCTTAGCACTGCATGGACATTCCTAATCTCATTGACTTGATCACCAGTCACTATAGTTTTCTCTGTGGCTATGTCTACACTTGTCAGAATAAGTTGACTTTGCTAAATTGACTTAAAGTCGACTTTAAGTTAACCTTGTTAAGTTGACTTAGCATGTCTACACTGTAAATTTAGGTCGACTTAAAGTTGACCTTGCTAAATCAAGTTAGAATGTCTACACTGGACGCCTAAGTCAACTGGCAGGGGGTAGGTGGACCTGGGAGTGGTGCATGGTGGGAGGTGTGGCACCCGAGGGTGCCCCCCTTCCCCGGGCACCCCTTTAAAAGTGGCAGGGAGTTCAGCACCTTCCCCATTGTGCTTGGGTACATGGGGGCTGAGCAGGAGCAGGGTAAAGGAGCGGGGTGGGCAGGGCTGTGTTCTGCCCTGTGGGTGGGCATGCCAGACTCTGGCTGTGCCAGACACCCTGGGAGGGAGGTCAGTGGGGGAGCCCTGGGGGCCATTTAAGTTGACTTACGGCTAAGCCAAGTCTACACTGGCTTAAGTCGACTTAATAAAGTCGACTTAAGCAGTAAGTCAACTTAAAACGAGGTCTTATTAAGTCAACTTAATTTTTCCTTAAATCGATTTAAGGAGCAGCTTAAGTTGACTTAAGGAAACTCCAGTGTAGACGCATAGTAAATTAAGTCGACTTAAGCTTGCTTAAATTGACTTAATTTACTAGTGTAGATGCACCCTTGGATTCTTTGACTCTATAGCTCAACATTACTGTGAAACATTTCTTAGAATATTTAAAAATGTAAACACTATGTAAACTTTTTAGTTTATTATGAATTTCCATAGTGAAATTTTTTGTTCTGAAGAAAAAGGAGACAAGTATTTTATATGCTCCTTGGATTTATGTCACTCTTAAAAATTAAGCTCCTGATCTTGTTTACACTGATGTAAATTCAGAGTAACTTTACTGAGTTAAGTGGTTTCCTCTGAAGTTTCACCCATCTAAATGAGATCATAGTCTGGCCCTGCTCTCATTCCACCAAAACCAAATATTATAAGGGTAAGATCATATATAGGCATCCAGATTTTTGGAAACTTAAGATCAAGCAATGGTGGAAAAGTACGAGGGTGTTTTTTTTTAAGCTTAAAAGAAACTGAGCTGCAGCACACAGAAAATCCCAGAAGTTCAATCTTCATTATGGTTGTGGTAACACACTCTTTACTCTCTTGAAATGAATGTATTCCATAAAGGATTGCAACATGAACCAGTAGTTAAACTAGCCCAGATGTTGCTGGCACTATTTAAAAGATATTTACTTTATGGTGTTAGTGATCAACTGTGTGATTTTGCAGGGGGAGTCCTCCTCATGATTTCCCACAAGACATAATATTTTTCCTAGCTGGAAAGAGCAAATGAGTACGTAGTAGATAGATTTTGTAACTTAAATATTTTAGATTGATGATATAACAACTTGGCCCAAATAGGCCTTTTTCTGTGTCTTGTTCCTTTCCCTCCCTGTGCACCCAAAATGGCCAAGCTTACATCCCTTCCTTATCTGTCTTAGCTTTTCAGCCTTTCAGAGAATGCTACGGGGAGCTTTCAGGCATGATCTAGTTCTGCTGTTCCTCTGTAGTTTTGTGAAGCTCAGCTTGCTGTATTCTTTCCTCTATCTTGCTTTAGGAACCTTTTCCTTGCAACTCTGAAGAAGTGGGAGGGACACGTCCATGAGATTCTCAAGGTAATAAACATGGGGATTTCCTACAAACTTAACTTTTAGAAGTGATATAAATCCGCTTTAATTAAACTGGTTCAGTTACTTTGATGCAGACCTCAGTGTGGAAACACTTATATTAGTTTAAAACTCGTTACAGCTTGCTCCTGTAGAGCTAGGGTTAAACTGATGTAAGAGTGTCTATACTTGAAGATGCATTGATTTAACTAGTTTAGTTTGGAATCATTCTTTAGTTAAGCTGATGCAATTTTGCATATAGACCAGGTCTCAATAATCCATCATGAGTGGAAAGAGGGTTTTAGCAGCTGTGGCTAGAGAGAAAAACACCTTCTATCGCTTCTGATCCTCCATCTTTTCACAAGAAAAAGAAAAGAGTATTCCATATTACAGTAAGAACCAGCCGGAAGGGAAAGAAGTTTCTCTATGTCCCCTTTACAGTCTGTATTGCCTGTACTATATTTCTGCGCCACAGTAATAATTCCAGTTGCTCTTTTTATTAATTTCCCCAGTCTAAATCTCACCATAAGTCTTACGCCCCTCTGTAACAGGAACAATTGGACTAAGTGGATATTGATCCCTGTCATGTAACAGAGATCATCCTCTTACAACAACGGCTTATTTCTTATGACTGTTTCATGCCCCTCATGTCATTGCCCTTCTCTTGGCTTTCTCATAGATTCAGACTATACGGTCAGAAGGGACCAACATGATCATCAATCTGACCTCTTGCACAACACAGGCCACAGAACTTCACCCACCCACTTCTAGATTTCTCTCTGCTCTCTCCTCTGCCCCCCAATGGTTTTGTTACACTTCTGTCAGTTTTTAATTCTCTGTCAAAGGACATAGAGAAACTGATTTCACTCTGCTACTCACAGAATTTCATCAAGGTCAGCGGAGTTAAGGCAAATTTACATTGGCATAAGTGATATCAGAATGAAGTCTATCAATGCTTAATTATTGATTTTTTTTAGCATGTTCCATACTTATATATGCTATCCTTTAATCAATACTAACCAGAAAAAAGCAGAGGCTTGATTTATACATAAATTGAGTCTTATGTTTTATTCTTCCTCTTGTATTAAGTCTTATCCATAAAACATTTTTCAGAGCAACCTGTTTCATTTATATACATCTCTGCAGTAAGGGTCAGATGATAAAATGTCCTCTTTATAGCCTGTGAGCACTCAGAAGTCTCTACAACTTGCTGAAATAAAAGGCTGATAACACACGTTCTCTTTCATCATTTGTCAGGATTTTCTATATCAGACATTCTGAGCATGTAGATCAGAGTGTACCTAGCGCTTTTCATGCTCCATGTGGCAGATTGGCTATGTAACTGTCAAAACAGGGCCAACTCTCTCTGCCAGCACAGTCCACTGAGACTGGAAAATATGTCAGTAAGAGACGCAACCACAGAAGGATGTTTTTACTAACAAAATTGGAAATTAATATTTCTGTTTTCTATAGCATTCTCCATGAGATCATCTCTAAAGTGCTTTACACACATTAAACTTCATTTCCACTCATCATGGGTGTCATCCTTATTTTAAATTAATTGTCCATGGCCACACAGAAAGACTATAACAAAGCAAAGAATGTCTATCAGGATCATAACTCCTGATCACCAGTTGAGTATTTTCAACAAGACCATCCTGTGACGTTCTTCTACCAGACTCTGGTCTGAAGTGCCACTCTGCCTCCACTACTGCCCACTCCTAGACCCCAATTCACCCTGCTTTGCTAGACAGACCTCCACTCCTGGGTCGGCCTGCACCAGCTCCTAGTCAGTAGGTGTACACTCAACAACCTCTCAGGGGTTGGTGCCCTCAGCGTTCACCCCCAGACCTCAGATACCACACCAGGAACTTCCATCTTACAGGGACTGGGACTCTTCCCCAATCACTGTAGACCCATTTATCAAAGAAATGAGAATGCCCCAGCCTTGCTGTTTCACACCCTCTAAAGTTCACACAGCTTTAGATAAAACAAACACTAGTTTATTGATTAGAACATGATTTTAGGAGAATATATAGCAAATCAATGCATAATCATTTAATAAAGCAGTCAGGAGTTATCACAAGCAAATAAAAGATTTAAAATGCATCCTACTGTAATATCACTGTTTTGTTTCTCTCTAGCTTATTCTCATCATTCTTACCCACAACACTGGCTGCTGCTGGTGTTCAGCAAGTCTTGGCCCTCCTTGCCATGTAGATAGGCCCAGTCTCTTGGAGTTGTTTTCAGGAAGCTCTTTCGCTGGCAAAAACGCCTCTTCCAGTTCAAAATGTCTGTATTTGTCTCCAACCCCCGCCCCTCCCAGCCCCTCCTCTTCCTGGACGAAGTGATTTTCTTTATTCCCCCGAGCCATGAAGTTCAATTTGCATTGTCTTTGTCGTGTATCTTTGTGGCTTCCATGCTACCATAACAATAAAGCAGAGCATTCAAAAGGGACCCTTGCATGGTTCAACTGGTATCAAACCATACAATTACATTGCAAAAGTGAACAGAAAAGTTAAATAGATCATACCCTGGGGTGCACGGATGTGGATCCTGTGACACAGCCTTCTTCCTCATTGCCTCTAAATTAAATGCTGAAAATTAGTGTAAGAAAGTAGTCAATTATGATTCAGTGTATGTCTATGCTGATGGACGGCCAATTTGCTGCCATCAGTTTGAACTTCCTGGTTCGATTGAGGGGGTCTTTGAAGACCTGCTCAGTTGATTGGGATGTCAATCGCTGAAGTCTACCCCGTCAAGTGAACTAGTGCTGAGTTGAAGGGAGGGCATGTCAGCTCAGTTATGGGCATCAACAGAGACAGACGTCTTGGTGTGCAGGGACGGGCCGTGAGAGTCCCTTGGGGTCAGCAGGTCAGATTCCCCAACTCTGACGGCTCACTGATTAAAGCTCAAGTGGCTTTCCCCAGTTTCCCCAACCCTGAGGACTCCCTGAGGATAATGATCAGTTCCTCCAACACTGAGGTTCACTGACATAGGTTTACAAGGTTCAGATAGGAGTTAATAGGTTTAGAGAGACAGCACAGCACATCTTTCCAATTTAGAGACTACAGTTTATTACCCTATTGTTGTACACTTGCTAAGCATGAATTTGATAAATGATCAATGAACACAGCAGAAAAGCAGTTGCTCACCAACCAGTTTTACAATTGCCAGGTAAGTCTTGCTGGCCAGTCAAGGTTCTGCTCTGGAGGGGGCCTCCTGCTCTGCACCTTCCTTCAGTACAGGATGAGGTTGGTCTTCTGCCTTCAGGAGGCACTCACTTCACAATCAGACATCTCATATTTATATTATCTCTTGTCACTGACACTTGCAATAGCAGCAGCAGCATATTTCCCTATTGCAAGCAGGTTGTTGGATACGGGGAAGGGAAGACAGCATTCTCTGACCACATCCTGCACACTTGCTGAGTTGATATTCTTGGAAATTGCACCCACAATCTGTTACCTGTCATATTCAGGCATCTAGAACATCTTGTGGTTAAGGTTCATAGACAGTTCTATTATATTTTCAGACACCCTAAAGGGTCATGCCATGGGTCATGCCTGTTTACCACTTTCTTATGCTCTCTGCTTGATTGCTGGCAAACGCTGCAAAAATGTCCCCTTACACTGGCAGCATCAACCGTGCCAGCAGTGAGATCGGCAGACTGTTGGCTCTGAGGCAGTGCCAACATTCTGTGGTGATGCTTGGAATTATGCTCCGTGTGAGGCTTCTTGGGATGCAGACTAGCTGTGTTGACATGCAGCTTCCCACCTGATCTATTGTGACTCCGGCTCAGGGAGGCAAAGCTGTGTTTCGAGGTGGTGCCTGTCAGGAATCCACCCTTATACCTATGAGTATACAGTGGGACTTGGGTAGTTGTGGGCACTGACACAATGGAAGGGAATGGAATGGGAATGCTCACCAGCTACTCTGGCGGATCCACTGGTGCTGAATCTGGTTGCACACGTGGGCACATAGCCTCCTTCATCAGATATTTGCAGAGACCAAGTTCTTTAACTTCCCTAGTCCAAGATAGGAACGAGCGACAGATGGGAAGAGTGGGCGACAACATGTGCTTCACCAAGGCAATAGAGACAATGTTAGTGCTTGTCAATCACAAAGAAGGAGCCCGGGCACAAAGCACAGCTTTCAAAGCTGGCTCATTGCAGCATAGTCCCCGTGAAGGGGGTGCCCTGTGAGAGGAAGAAATCCAACTAACTAACGGTGGTAACTATATGCAACTAGAAAAAATACATGCAAAAGGGCAGGAATAAAGAAACAAAGAACAAAGCAAGCTAAGAGCACTAAGAAATAAGGGTTCCGTTCTCCCACGAAAGCTCATGCGATAAATTTGTTGGTCTTTAAAAGTTCCACAGGACTCTCTGTTTGTTTGACTCTGGCCATGTGTTTTTAAGAGGGAACTGGAGCAACGTCAACCTGCACAACCTTTTGAAACCTCAGACACACCATGCAGCCAGCACACAACCTACATGCAGGTCAATGGACACTATTACAAACTGCTCTGGCTCCGGTGCATGGCGTACATGAACACTCCTGCCTGATATCCATATAAGGACCATCAGTCGAAGAAGAACCTTAGAGTTATTTTAATAGTTTTTGGATGCAAATTAAACATTTATATTGCAATGGCACCTAAAAGCCACAACCAGGTTAGGCCCCAGGGTGCGACCCACTGTACAGAACACATAATGGCAGCCCCTGATCCAAAGAGTTTACAGTTTACAAATTCTAACTTGAGATGTTTGCTTTATGGACATATTGAATATGGACAGATTGTGAATATGAATTATTTATGCCATTAGAGAGGGTTGTGTGTGTGTGTGTTGAGAGCGAGAGAGAGAGAGAGAGAGAGAGAGAGAGAAGGAGAAAGAATGTCAATTTTAAACACTGGGATTGTCTGTGCAATGTTGCAAATAGTAATTATTAGCACTATCTACAATGAAGGCAATCTTGAAAGAGAATTAGTGCTGTAAATGGCAAAATTTTAAAGTAAAATGAATTAGCATAGCTCTGCTTCTGACATCTATACAAATAATGAATTTTCAAGTGGCATATGACACATCCAGATTGGTTCAGTAGGAAAACAGGTTTCGGGTTTTTTGTTTTTGTGAATAAGGATAACCAGATGGACAAGGATTGTGTAAGTATTTTAAGTTGGCAAGTTAATGCTGTTGAAAGGGTGACACAGTGTGTTAAATGAAAGTTGGATCCTCAGTTTTTCATCAACATTAAATTAAAATTGCAATCTGAACATGCCACTATGTTTTGTCAGTTCATCAGCCTAAAAAGAGGAGAGAACATGAGCAGCAGAGACTGTTTCCCCTTTTTTGACTAGAATGAGTGCATAATGTACATAAAAAAAGAAATCAACATCAAGAGCCTGATTTTTGGCATTTTATGCATGTAAATGTACATAGAAATGAGCTCATTTGCATGCCTAATTTACAAGCATATGATAATGGATAAGCATGGAAATTGTGCATATAAGTTCAACATACTTTTTTCTATATACTTTGCTATGATTAACTCCCTCAAAGTCAAGATCCTCACTCCCCATAGTGGAGAATGGAAAAACTGAGCTTCAGGGATAGTTTATTTCTAAGCTGAGGATATACAATGCTTTGGAGCTCATGCTCCCTCTTTGTCAAGATTGAAAAGAAGTTGGATATCATTCAGATGAAGCAACTCCCATGATTAGGATCATCAAATGATATGAATTCAAATTTGAATGAAGAGCTTTGTTTTCTGAATTGAAGAGTCCCATTCTCCAAAACAGTTGCCCAACGCTCTCTAAGGTGGTATGGTCATCTGCTCCGAATGCCTTCCAGTTTCCCTGCAACAACCATCTTCAACTTTGGCCCAGTGAAAGCAAGATGGAAAAGATGCCCTGAAAGACCTAAAACACTATGGCTGTTTGGCATCAACAAATACCTGTTCTTCATAGAACTTCCAACCCATAATGCACCAGTTTATCTGCAAGTATGTACATGTTTGAACAGGTATATTAGATGGTAAAACCACAGCACCGTCTCATGACAGATGCGCTACAGTTCTCTTAGAGCTCCAGCATACAGCTCGGTCTTCAAATTGAGTTTCTAGCCAGATTAAAGATACTGAACTTGCTTCAAGAATCAGCTCAAGTGTAGTATCTGTTCTTATCAGTTTAATCCTTTGCCTCCACGTGTGGACATGCGAGTATCTCTCTATTCACTGCATGGGCCATAACTACCTTTGGTCTGGCCTTCCAAATATTATCTAACATTTTCAATCTGTACTGCAACTCTTCACATATATTAAATATGTTATCTATATATCCATATTTTTCAGTCAAATACCCACTAATTCATACATCAATCAGAACTGTCCTTGGCTTGAAATCTCTGAGACAAATTCATTCTGGTGTAAATCCAAGGATTTCAGTTGTTACACTAAGAATAAGCTTCTGGTGTCTGCATCTGTGACTTATACATAAAGGAGACATTTCTGACTTCAGAGGACCCCCACACAGCATTCTTCCTTTTGATGGAATTGAGAATTGCATTAATCAGAGAAAATATGGTAACTGTTGTCAAAAATCCCCCCTTATTACTGTATATGCAGCCTCCAAAAAGCATGCTGGATGCTTTACAGAACAGACAGGTGCTTTGCCTTAAGTAGGAGCTTACAATCTAATTTTAGACATGTCAAACTGAGCAAGAGTAAGAACACTCTGAAGGAAAGGAAAGACACAGATTATAGCCAATAATATCACAGTGCCTTATTTTACACTTGTCCACATCTTGATGTCTTCAGCATCATAATTATTGTTGATCCCTTCTATGGACTATTTCTTCTACACCTATATAATCCCCAGGCAACATAATCTGTAGTGGTTTACCCTTTCTACAGGAATTCCCCTTACCCTTTCAAACAGCCCTTTAGCATTACATCTGGTATTTATATATTAGCTACTTTTCATACATTAGACCACTCCATTTAAATAGTCAATATTTGTAGTGGGTTGCATATCTGCAAGAATTCAATGAGGCATCTAGTTCTATGTGACTGTAGGAAAAAAAGAAGCATTCAGGAAAGTCAATAGAAAGCTATTGTATTTGAAATATTTCAGAATAGGTCAATATTTCCCTGTCTAGTGAGAGATTTCAGTCAGGAGACCTTGGCACTAAAGGAGCTTTTGGAGACTTCTTCCAAAGAGAGAAAACAAGATTTGCTTAGCTTGTACTGCCTCTCAATAATCAGCAGCCCAGCTGGAACCCATAAGCGGATATCAGCTTTGTGCTCATGATGTCACTGTGGCACTGGGAACATTTTTCGCATTCTAGGACAGCATGACTGCAGCCTGCTAGCCTAGGGAGTTTATTAAACAGTCAAACTACAGATGGTGAAGCCTACCATTCTGCAAATTAAATTTTTCATTTTGCTAGGATGATCACATAGTTAACAAGCCTTTCAAAGGCAGTGGGTGTGGGTTTGGATTTTTTTTTTAAGGTATTATTAATGCCAACCAACAGACGATAAATCTGAGAGTGTCAGAGCAAATTGCTGTGGAATCAGCCACCATCCATGGATGTTCCGTTCCTTTCTCCTTCCCCTCCCCCAGAGGTGACAGATTCTTTCTAAGGAACATATTTCTTCGTTGTAAATATTACTAACTGGAATGTCAAGAATTCTGTGTAATGCACTTAGTACTTAAGCAGCATTTTAACCAAAGCAACTATATTTTATTTCAGTGGTGGCACCTCTTAGGACTAACATGATTTCGAATACTAGTGGAAGCGCTCTCACAATACTGTAAAAAGCGAGAGGAGCCAGCCCTATGGTGTGGAGCCAGCCCATACTAGAGCCGTAGTCTAATGGAAGGTACACTGAACTACAAGCCCCAAAACCAAGTTTTCATATTACATCTTGAGGGTGTGGTTGTAACAGTATCTCTGTTCACCATTGAGGCATCTCCTTGTACCTCCACCCAATCCAAGACGCCCTTCTGAGGCTAGTTTTCACTGCAACCCCTATCTCACTCTAGGTGTTGCAGTACTTCTTCTCTGTTACTTGGGGTGATCCTTCTTCCTGGCTCAACTCTCTCGGGCTATGTCTACACTAGAAAAATTAAGTCGACTTTGTTAAGTCAACTTAATAAGGTCGACTTTAAGTCAACTTAAAGTCGACCTTATTAAGTCAACTTAACAAAGTTGACTTAACTTTTCTAGTGTAGACATAGCCCCTTGTCGACCTTAAAGTGTTAAGTCAACTTAATAAGGTTGACTTAGGCGCTAATCCCCATCCACACTGGCTTTAAGTCGATTTAAGGAGTCAATTTAAGGCTTAAGTCGACCTAAAACGAGGTGTTATTAAGTCGACTTAAGCTTTCCTTAAGTCAACGTAAAGAAATGCTTAAGTCGACTTAATAAAAGTCCAGTGTGGAAATGGCTTTGTTTAGGTCAACTTGAGCCTCCGTAAGTCAACCTAAGTTGCCAGGGTAGATGCATGGACCGTCTGACTGGATATCATTCCTGGCCAAGATATGCCACTTCTCCAGTGACTGGAAGGGATCTACCCATTACTCAAGATTCCAGCCCAGGAACCATTGGATCTGTAACAAAGGTCTGCAAACATCCCAAATCTTGCTGCTATATCCCTGGGCCTTTTCCTATTCCACTTGTATCATGCTTCCATTTCACCCCCATTCTGGATAAACCTGCCCCCCTGGGCCAGGGTCCCAGGGTTTATACATGTTCACATCCACACTGTGCACCCAGAAAGAGCTGCAAGCTGCCACATTGCAGCTTTCCTCTACGTCACTTCCTAGCCTTATATCAGCTGCTTCTGCCCAGCTGGGCTCCATCCTCCATCAGTGCTTGCCCATCAAGCCTAACTCTAACGAGGAGACTATCAGGTTCATTGACCCCCTGGCAAGCCACATTCACCTTTTTTGTGCTAGTGTGGGCTGAACACCCCACCCCAGAATGTCACTGTCATGTATCAAGATCACAAATACCTAAGAACTTACATGCAGTAGAGACCTAGCTTCTACTGCAAACTGTAAGAGAGAGGAACCAAGTGTCATCCACATTTCTAAAGGCTTTTAGAAGAAAGGTGCTAGATTGGGTGCCTCTGTAACGCAGACTAATATAGTGTCACCTCTACCGCTAGAATACATACAGAAGTTTATGATCCAACTGCAACTTCCATACTAAGAGAACCACTTCTTTAGCTCAAATGGTGAAGACACATGATTTACATCCATTGGCAAAGGCAAATACTATTCCAACCTGAAGATGGGAAAACAGCCATCTGTGCAACAAAAGTATTCAAAAGTATAGTGACGGAACAGCATGAGTGGAGTAGGCTGGTCAGCTATCGCAGGGGCCTTGGAATATATGCCTTTAATGGGGTGTTGACCCCACACCACCCCAGAAGGGGATTAATGAGGCTAAGAAGGGTCCAATTAATGGGGCAGGCCACAGCTGAGGGGAATTAGGTGAGGAACCTAGCTGAAAAGGAATGGAGGGTGAGGATAACGCCAGAAAGTAGTTGCCAGGTACTGGCTTCCTGGACTGGAACACAAAGTAGTGGGCCAGCCTGGGTCGCCCTATCAGCCACTGGGAAGTGAGCATCGTCAGGGCAGTGCATGAGAAGACTGTTTGCGAGGCAAGACTTTTATAGGACAGGAATGCCCTGAGTTGCAGGGAATAAGAGAGAGCGATGCAGACATGCAGTGAGCAGCAGAAAGGGTCTCAGACATGAGGGGAGCTGTATACAGTGACAAGAAGGCTCCCCCTGCAGTGAGTAGAGCACCCAGCTGTGTCAATGCCCTTTCCCAAAATGTGACTACCTATTTGACATTCCCACGGAGGAAAAGCTGGCAGTTAGCGACCCCCAGTATCTGGCCAGAATTCATGTGGAAATCAACAGCTTTCACATGGCTTTGACATTAGGACTGGATGTGAACACACACAGCCCCACTGCCATCCTCCTTATCTTCTCTTCCTGCTGCTCCGCTCTCTCCTCTGCACATTTCTGCATACAATTTCAAACTCAGTTGTATTTGGGACAAATAATTGGTCACCTATGGACTATATGGGCCACCTTTAACTGAAATGGCTTGGATTTGTAAGTGGAACACATTTCATCCCCCCCAACCCCACGCCCTTACTGCACACACACAGTTGACTGTTTTCAGCCAGCTTGTTACACCACTGAATGGTTACAGAGCGATGGACTTACAGGTATGGCAATGTAAGGTTATGAGTTTTAAGAGACAGGGCTGCCCTAGCACACATCTGCACCTTTCCAGTAAAACTTCATTTTCAAAGCATTTTTACTTTTTGCATTTCCCAGTCATTGTTTTAAACTCTACCTGATAGTGTGGCAGGGGAGACACCAAGGCATTGGTGTACAATCCACCAGTAGCGGATACATGCTGCGAGCGGCGGTTTCTAATGACTTTTGCATTGATTCACAGAATGGAAATTCCTCCCATTTTTCTATTAATAAACATTAAAATAGAACCAGAAACTTACAGGCTTCAGGGTGACTTTCGTCCCTTCCGGGTCTGCTGCCAGTTCCATGGTGGTGCATTCAGAGGAGAATGAAAATCTCCTCCAAGTCAAGCCCTGATGGCAGCTGCTCCTGAGACAAAGCCTCCTCTGGGGCCAGTTTCAGTAACTGAGTCACTTTGCTGGCCTTATTTGGTCCCTGTTGCCGTGTTCATGCTGGATTCTGGGTGTAGCAGGTCACCATCCTGACTCTCCAGGTCATCCTGCACCACTGTTGACTTTGTGCTCGGCCCAGCACCCAGCACCCCAGTCAAACTCCTCATAAAAATGGGCATAATATAGGCAACTTGCACTTCTCATCGCTATTTTTCTGGCACTCAGGCTTGAGCCACCAGGTATCCGTAACCTCTTGAATAAATTTCCAATGCTGCCTGGTTCTTTGCTGTTGGCTGGTATGTACAGTGAAGTGCAATCTACTGTTTTTCTGACCTCGCACCAGAGAATTTTAACCAAAATCTGGTTGTGCTTCTGCAACCATGAAACAACATGTTTTGAAAAGGATTTCTTCTAGTCAGCCTCAACGGTGAACACAGAAGGTTCTCCAAAGGTATGTTTTCAACTTGGCAGTCAGAAAACAATGGAAAGGTTTTGCCGAGCTGCTGTGTTGCAGCATGGGAAGACTGCTTTCGGATAAAGGGGAAAGTTGGCCCTTGCGATATTTCTGATGGTCTCCTAGGCTGAGTTGGGGGAAGGAGAGACTGCATCTATGCTACAAAGTAATAGGGTTTGAACCCAAGGTTCTGGGTTGATTCAGGATCAAACCGTCCAATCCTCAATAGGCTTTTAGGACCATGGGTCTGACCCTGAGTCTGACAGATTTATGTATAGAGGGAAATGGAATTTGGTCTCAAGCTGAGTCTGAGCCCAGGCTTTCATTGCAGTGTAGACATACTCTTGGGTACTTACATGGTCTCCATTACCACAGTGTCCCAACCCCTCTTTAATGTATTTACTCTCACAGGCTATGTCTATACTTACAAAAGCTACTTCAAATTAGTTAATTCGAACTAACTAATTTGAACTAATTTTAGTTAGTTCGAATTAACTTAATTCAAACTAGCATGTCCCCACCAGAATGCTAGTTCGAACTAGCCATGGCCATGCAGGGCACTTGCTTAGTTCGAATTAGTCAGTTGCAGGAAGGTCAATCTGCCAATTAGTTCGAACTAAGCAGTTAGTTTGAACTAATATGGCCACATTTGACTTAGTTTGAATTAACGAATCGAATTAACCGTTAATTTGAACTAAGCAATCAAATTTCTTAGTTCGAATTAAGGAAGCCCTTAATTCGAATTAATGAAAGCCTCGTATGGCCAAGGCTTAAGTTAGTTCAAACTGAGCTTCCTTAATTCAAACTAACTTGCAAGTGTAGACATATCCACAGTGCCCTGAGAGTTACCAGGATGGCTTCAAAGAAGCTTCTTTCAAAACCCTCCCGCTTGCAAAAATTCATTGGCTAGACTGGTTTGTTTTGGGGCTTCCTCCAGGTGATGTACGAGCTTATGGTCACGCTTCCAGAAAGCCCAAAACAAAGCCAATTTACCGTAATTCTTCTTTATCCTTTGCTCCAAAAGGTGAGGAATACACTTCAATTCCTATGAGGTGTATTGTGCTTTTTTTAACGTCTGTTTATATTCATGGTTGTAATTTTAATGTGTGCAGTTTGTAGCAGAGGCTCTGCTAAAACATCTAGTGCTTGAAAGCTGCTACGGAAACATATGGCTATCTTTGTCTTTGAACAATTGGGGAGAAAACTCTCTGCCATTTGTTCGGAAAGCTGTTAAGCAGTAAAGCCGCAACTATCATTACAACGAAACTGTAACAGCCATTTCTTTGAGTCTTGCCGGGTAACAAACTAATCTGATTGCATGATGACACTCCAGAAACATTCACACTCTTCTACAGTTTCATGTAGTAAATTATGTGGAAACTTTCCCCTTGGCCTTCATAATAGCTTTGCATTATATATCAGGCTGCAGCATGGTGTAAGTAATGTGTGTCTCTACCCTAGAGCAGCACACTTCTGGTCCATTAAACCTCTGCTTACGTCATTTCAGCTGAAACATCCAGCCATCTATTTGCCAAACACGTATGCTTCTTCCAGCCCTAGAGTTTTTCATTTTTGGCTCATGACTTGTCAACAAGCTATTGATGATTTTTTGAAGAAAAAATCATTCTAAAATAATTCTACAAGTGAGTTTTTTCTGGGCTTTCTCTTCCCTGTTACTGTATTTGCAAAGAAAAACAAAACAATCCTCCCCCTAACAAACAGGATTTCTCTTCTGTAAGAGTTTACGCGCTTATTTCTCACCAGAGGTCAGCAGCAAGAGATGGCTGAGGTCCCAGAGGGTTATTGCTTCAAGTGAGGAAAAAACCCGACAGAAGCAGATACCCAGCCACTGAGCAAAGGTCTGGTTGGTGCCCATAGTGGAAGCTCTGACTAGAGCAGTGATTTTCAAACTTTTTTCCTCAGGACCCAGTTGAAAAAAATCATTTATGCCCATGACCCCACTGGGGCATCACAAGAAATCTGATGTCCTCCAAAATGTGAAAGGCCCGAAATCATAGAAAAATCTTTTACAGCACAACCAGAGACTGTTCCCCCAAATGCAAGTTCTGCAATTGTGCTGGGGAGGGGGCAGCTTTGATTTTTTACCTTCCCATTGTCTCTGTACTTCTGTCTCTGCAATTAACCTGGCAGTGTCCTGGAAACTTATATGGTTTGAAACATCCTGTCACATGCCAAAGTTCACTTTGGAAAAGTAACACGTCCTTGCAGTTCTACAGGGGTTTTTTTCAGTGTTCTGTCACTGAGCAGTTTCAGACAATAATCTTGTGCCGTGTCCTAGCTCTTTGACCTCTATTGGCTGCAGTACCTTCACAGCTCACCCACACTGCAGCAGGAGCCTGAATCAGTAGACCTTCATGGACCAGTCCAACAGGAAGTATTTCCATGATGAACTGATGGTTGAAGCTCTGGACACGGCTAACAAGCAGATCTACTACCAAAGACGGAATGACTTACAACCAGAGGAAAGTTATTACGAGAAGTAAGAGGAAAGGGTCAAGCCAGGTTCCCAAAGGACAGGCTTTCAGCATGGGAACAGGCACGTGCTTTGCAGTTCCTGGCACAAAGAATGGCAGCTGAGGGGAGGACAGAGCTCTGCAAAAAGCTGTTTGAACAGCTGTCGTCAGCAATGGCTGCAAGAATAGTGGCTCTTGTTGCATCAACCATCCCATGGCCTGAGTCCTCTCCATGGTACCCTGTAATGCAGTCCAGAAACAGCTTGGACAAATCCATGGCTGGGTGACCCATGAACCAGGCCATGTGAGCAGCAGGGCAGGGCAACTCTACCCCATGCAGTCCTCCACATTGAGCTCTGTCCCCTGCACTAAGTGCACAGCGAAGGTGGAAGGAAGAGAAAGAAGAATGGGAGACCTGGAGGTTTTAGTAGTGTCCCTGTTTGTGTACTTGGTGGTTTGATTGGGGGGGGGGGGTTAATGTTTTGTAGTGGTAATAGCAGTTGGCTTGCCTGGGTTAATGATATTTTTTTCTAATCCATGTTTATAACTAAAGCTTTTTATTTTATCAAGCAAATTTATTGCTATCACTGCATCACATTTTACAATGTGGCTTAAAATAATAAAGGTAAACACATGACCAGAGACAATGAGTAATTAGTATACAAACACTATTCCTCAGTACAGTTAACTGCTCAATCCATGTCAATCACTTCTTTCCATCAATCCATACTGTGAATCAATGCCCTCCCCATTTGATAAGTGGTCAAGTCATTAGTAAGTACCTTGCATGGCATTCAACCCCCCCCCCCCCCCCCCCCCGGCATCCCCAGCAAGCAATAAAACCCCACCACAATAAGCTCCTTCACCCCCCACAAGCACATTGATAGAAGTGCCATTCTCCATCTTCCACTGGGCCAGGCAAGTCCAACATGTGATAGCACAAAGCATCTGTTGGTGCATGCAGCTCCAGCTATGATAGGTGCATGTACTGATTCGGTGGCCTCTCATGGCCAAAGGTCCATTCAGGAGGAAATGGCTCACCTCTGGCTCCAGAAAGATTATGAAGTACACAGCAAGCCACAGTGATGCACACAGCATTGATGACATTGGCATCCAAACAGGTCTAAACATCTTCAATGTGATTGAATGTGCCAAAAGCACATTCAATAGTCATTTTACATCTGCAGAGTGTAATTAAAATTTCTTTTGCTAGGGCCTCTTGTTAGAAAGAATTTTACCCAGACAGGAGAAATCCTCTCTTTAAATGGTGTGGTATGAGCAAATTCTACTGAAGACTCCTCTTCCAAGTTCTCCACCCAACTAGATGTAATCACTGGCTTAGGAATGGCTATTACCTAGACAAGTGTGAAAGGTGTAACCAAAATGAGTGTTTAATGAAGTACACAAATGATATGAAAACAAATAGCTCGTGGTTAACCGCAAAGCAGGCCTGAATCCAAGATCCCTTACCATTTAACAGAGAACCTGCGGGTCCTGTGTATAAACTAAGTTGTACATTATTATGCATGACACAATAGAATAGCTGAACAAACTGGACCAGGGCAGACTAGAACACAAGCAACAGGAAAAGAAATGGGCACAGGAGTTGATGTGGGAACAATGGGTTGGTGTCTCAGTCTGTGGATCTTTTCTCTCACTGACGGGCTGCATGCTACCACTCAGAAAGACAGCCTCCAACCACACCGGTCTAAAGGTTTAAGTATTTCCCAGTTCATCCACTAGGAAAGCAGTGTCCTCCCACTGGAGTGCACATGACAGTCTTTCACAGCCATTCCCTCAGTTCTTTGCACCTGCTACTTCACTGCAATGCACATGTTCCAGTCTTTTTGCACATATTTCTAGGGGTTAAAGCAAGGGAGAATGCACCAGAACGCAGTTCTGGGGCCCATAAATTTGAGGGACCAGAGTTCCAGGGCCCCTAAAAATAGAAAAATCCGGTGGAACGCATGTTCCACCCTGCCCTGACTGCTGGCAGGTCCTACACCCCACCATTGTTAATCACAATACTTATTGTGTTATGCAGTGTTTGCTAGTTTGTGACAATAATTGCTATAGACATAAATGCCATATAAAATTATAAATATTTTTATGGAGCGATAACTGATGCATGTGGTATTGAGAAGTGGTTGCAAATGCCTACCTGGGCTGGGGCCCACATATGCATGCAGGGGGCCCAGACAATACAGGAAGGTGCCCCGGAGATTAGGAGGGTTCTGGAGGGTCCGTCAAATTATACTTTAAGCCCTGCATATTCCACAACTCATTCATAAATGCAAGCCTATACACTTGGTCCTGCCAAGATGGACTGTACAGGTAAATTATAATTCCAGCCTACACTCTGAAATCAGGGTCCAGTTTCATAAATCAATGTAAAAGGGGGTACATGCAGAGTCCACCAGAGTCAGAGTGTAGACAGTAACTCCATTTATTACAATGTCCCAGCTTGTTGACAATAGACTTCCCATTGATGAATCTTGGCATCATGAACTTTTCCAGTGCAACCCATGCTGATAGTCATAAATTGACATCTGTGGTCATGAGTGTTTGCATAACAATAGAGTAGTACCCTTTGGATTTATGTACTCAGGTACTCCTTGAGGAGGGCAAACCAAGGGCATTTGTCTCCTTGGGACAAATCACACACCTGATTACCCACAGTTGACTTCCCAACACAATACCTGTCGGCAAAGGACTGGTGGCAATCTGGGATTTTGCAGACAGTTAAAGCAACATGCTTCTGGATTGGCATGGCTGCCCTCATGTGGGTGTCCCTTGTCCTGGAGGGTTGGGGCATGGTACTGAAAGAGCTCTAGAAATGTGTATTTCTTCATGCAAAAGTTCTGGACCCACTTCTTCGCACCCAAGCTCTGTATGACAATGTGGTCCCACCAGTCTGTTGTTTTGGCTCTGTTCCAGAAACTCTTGTCTATATAGGGGGCACCAATAACAACACTGAATGTCATATCAGCCAATTGGAGTCTGCCATATTCCTGCTTCTCCTCTTGTTCCATCAGAAGCTCTGTCAGGTACCATCAGGGTGTCAGATAGTGCTACCAAAATGTCCACCAGCATATCACAGAAGCGCTGCCTGTTCCTGAAACAGAAGTGAAAGAGGAAGTGAGAAGTTCTTCAAAAATCACCTCCTCCATGTTGCCAGCTCTGGTAGCTAGAAAAATATGGATCAAAATGACACTTGCCAACATGTATTGGCTAGCTATTCAAACTTCCTGTAATGTACAGGGTGGACAGTCAAGTTTTCCCACACTGCTCTACAGCCAGAGATTGAGTGGCCACATTTTGGGAGGCCATAAGGGATTCTGAGATACAAATGGTTTGACTTGTATCTGTGTGCTGCAGTCTGGACATTAGAGCCCTGGTTTAGAAAATTCTTAAACTAAGGTTATTAATCAGTGTAGATATCTACTCCTGGTTTCTCTAACCTAGGGTCTGCTGACTCAAAATCCCACTACCCCTGGGATTATATTACAATGTAGTCATACCCTAAGATTCTGATGTCTTGTTTTCACTACAAAATTTGATCATGTGAGAACATAAGCAGAGAAAACTTAAACTAACCAACATATTACTGAGCCTGGACTTTACAGTCTGTATGGACCAGGATAAGCTGTGAACTACATCATGGTGACAAGTTATTTTAAACCTTAGGGGGTATTAGAACGCAAGTAAAGAATAACAGCTCATAAAGTTCAACCATGATTGGCTGACAACAGTGCATACAGCTTACACTGGTTTGTGTAACCTTTGGGTGGGCTAAAATTTATTTAATTGCCCCTCTCCAGTGCCTTGCAGAAATAAACCCCAATCCCTATGGAGAAAGCAGCTGGAGACTCAGGATCCAGTCTGTATGGAACTCTCAGCAAAGATTGCTCAAAGTTACCCTCCCACATTAAAATACTACTAAAAACAAACATACCAATGAACTTTATTAACTAGTAACTAAATAAACCTTATCCTAAGAAAACAAAATGAAGTTAAACAGAACAATCCCTACAGAAACCCCGCAGTAAAGATACCCAAGAGTCCCAAAGTCCAGGTGGAGTTCACCCAACTCTCAGCTACAGTCTTTGTTCAAGTCTAGAGGCTTGAGTGGCAAGAAATAGCTGTCTTCTTCTTTCATTGCAGGAATCTTCTGTAGAATTCCACTCAAGCTTTTCCTTCTCCTTTGGAACCAGCACCATCTGGTTAGCTCACTTGTTAACCAGCCCTCAGTCTCATATGCATGTGCCCAAAGTCTGTTGCAGAAGACTCCATAGAAGGGAAAAAATATCTTATTATTCACTCCTGGCTCAGCTTCTCTCATGAAAACTGAGCACATGGGCTCTTCTCAAAGCAGCTCCTGCCTGCTGTCTGCACAGACTGCTGCTCTCCTGTGATCTGACTCTGACCACACCATATCACACCAGCAGGGAACCTGTGGAGCATGCTCAAAATGCTACCGCTCCCTGCTTCCAGAAGTTTCTGGTTGTGGGTAGCTAATCTGCTCAGCAACAGTAACCCACCCTCAGTAGGTCTCTCAAAGAGAAAGAGCCTTTTTTAGGCACGTGGGTTACATTTGCACTAAGGGCAAAGTTTTGGTCTCCATCACTTAGTTAATTTGATTTTCCACATATGTTCTACCAATCACATTTTGTAATGAAGACAAAGGTTTAGAGGCATTCTAACTAGAGTGTGTGTGCAGGTGTCAAAGTTACCAGGCTAACCGCACCTCAGACCCCTCCTGGTCTCTGAGAGCACCTACTCTGAGGACTTTAGCCAGGGCTGTCCCTGGGGTGACAGGACCCAGGGCTTATCAGCCTGTGGGGGCCCCTGTCCCCACCCCTGGTGCTGGGAGGGCAGGGCAGGCTGGCCCAGAGGCTGGACTCTGCACAACCACCCCGACATAGCCAGCTTGCTGCCGAAGGCAGTGGGGGAGGGAGATGATGGGGGGAAGCATGAGGCCCGCTGAACTGTGGGGGCCAGAGTAATTGCCCTGCTCACCTACCCCCCCCCCCCAGGGATGGCCCCAACTCTAGCCAGGTTGGAATCACAGTTTTCCCACTCTCAAACTGTGCCATGTTGCAATCTCCTGTGCATCAACCATAATTTACCACAGCACATCTGACTTATGCCCAGACCCTGCAATTTTGATCCCTTTGGGACAGTAACAGTGGTAATCAGTGACCAAACAGCTTCCTTAAAACATAGAACAAAAACTTACGAACAATAAACCAGACTGTACATAGCTAGCTTTTCCCTAAGGTAGCCCTGGCTCTGGGAAAGTCCAGCTCTTTAGACTCCCACCACAGTCTTGCTTCCTGTCTCCCTAGACAGTTCTGACAAGTGAACTTTTTAAACTCTTCAGTGCTTTTCTGATCACTAGGCTCGCACCTTCAGCAAAACAAGGGTTGCAACTTGTCAGAGACAAGATCCTTGATGCTAACAGCTTCCGTCATTGTCCTTCAAGTATATGCTTGAGTGTTCTTTTCTGGAAAACCATTGCATTGCCTTCAATGTGCCTTCAAGGCACATAAGCATTCCATTACTCCCAATATACAATGACTTCCCCTCATTGTTCAGGTCACATAGTAAAATGACATAGCATTATTGTGTATCAGCTCAGCATCAGTTGCATAGGTATTCACCATTGAGTAGTGTGAGGTACTACTCCGGTTCTCACAGGAGGGGAGTCCCTTGGCTCTGCAAACTGGGGAAAAGAGACAGGTTGTCAGCTTGTAAGTCCTGCAGGGACAGCAGAAAGCACTGGCCCTAGATGGGCCTCGTCTGTACAATTTAAATACAAGAGCATTTTATATATTTAGAAACACCACTACCTACAGGTTACATCCTCTACTGCAGCAAGCTGGCATATTAAAGGCTTATCTACACTGAAAAAGCTGCGTCAATCCCTAAGGATCAATGCAGCAGGATCAATTGAGTGGCTAGTGTAGACCTGCTCAATCGATCCTGGAACTGCTTTCCCATCGGCGCAGTAACTCCACCCCTCCAAGTGGAGTAACGCTGCATCAATGGGAGAGCATTGTAGGTCGACGCAGCTGAGCAAAGACAGCATGGTAAGTCAAAATAACTAAGTCGACGGGAGAGATGCATTCTGCAGTACGCAGATTGCACATCTCCCATCGACTTAGCACCGCAGTTTAGACTAGGTTTTAGATTTGTATTCCTCTGGAAAAGCAGAATAGGCATAAGTATTAAGAGAAGAAATCTTGGCAGAAGCCCCTGCCCATATCTTTAGAATTAATAACTCTTTCCTATTAAAGATATTGAAATCTCGTGTATGGATTTCTGAGTGCTATATCTCAAAATAGTGGCTCCAGGAATAAATTAACTTCTTACTTCCTGAAGTGATTTTTTTTTTCTTTTTAAATTTTAGGCAGCCTCCACCCAAAACTCTTGATTTACAAGGCTGCAACACTAGGGGCAGGCTTGCCTGGAATTACACTGACTATGACAACTTCTATCACCGAAACAGCAAATGGGGTGCATCCGTAAGGGATACCTGGCCATCAAAGACATCTTCAATTCCCAAGTTAAAGGTACAGTACTTTCTCTAACAGATATAGCTGAACATTTAAAATCGAAACTGTGGTAATGATAAGCAAATTACAGATGGAAGTGGGAGGCTGGCTCCTTAGAGTTGTGGAGATAGGTCCTGAATAATGTTGCTGCATGCCTGGCAACACTTCTAAAATGAGCAACAATTTGCTGTGCGGGGAATCAAACACAGTTGTAGAAGAAAAGTTAGCTAAATAAACACACTTGAAACAAAAGTGATCAACATCAGCAAGCCAGTCCTATAAAGGCTTTAGGGCCTGTATAGAACCTCAAAAAACAGCTCTTACCACCTTTAGGGGTACGTTATAGGAATAGTTGTAACATTAATAGCAGCCAAAGCATTAGTGATAAACAAAACAAAAATCAAGAGGTTAACTGTCAAGGGTTTGTGTGTGTGCACGCATGCGGGTGTGCACATATGCTTAGGCCACAGAGTACAATAAAACTGCCCAACTGCTCATATTGGAAATGGTTTGGTTATTCAGCTCCAGAAAGGGGACCCACTTTCTTGTTGCTCGTTAGATACCATCCCCAGTTCTCTTTCCATAGAATTCAAGCTAGATACCTCAATCACTGCAGCACTGGGGCAGGGGAAATTCAGTTTATATGAGATTACATTTATTTTTAAAAGCTTGAGACAGTCACTTACAAGCTCTCTAGTGCTATCTCGATCTTGAGTGGTCTCTGGACAAGATGCAGCTCCTACTTGTAATTCTTAAATGATCTTCGTCCTGGGATTGTGCCAAAAACAGAAGATTGACTGTGACATACAAGAGTAGTTTTCCAGCATGTGGATAACTAGCATGTGGCAATTAAACTAATTTTATGTGGGAATCAGAATTATTGTAGGTCAGAGTTTTGTGCTTTGTTTACCAATGCACCAGCTGCCTTTTCCACATCTAAAATCATGTCTTGCATTTTTAGTTTCACTCCATTGCTTCTGCTTCAATTGTGCATATGCAAAAGACAGAAGAGCAAGAATATATTAATCCATCACTGACCATTGAACTGACTTCATCCTACCCATATTTTCTCATGTCTCCCATATTGGGAGGAAAAGACATTCTTTAGAAGACTATTTTTTTGTTTTACACCAGAGTTAATAGAACCGAATGCTGTCCACAGTAACAGGTGATTTGACCTCACCTTCCCCTATGTGCTGTTCCCCAGTGTTTGAATCCTAACATCTATTTTGATTTGCTGTTACAGTCTGACCTGATCCTATGTCATAAACTTCCCTGCATTTAATTTCCTCCCATTCTGTAAGTTTCCCATCTTCAAAGCGTCTGACGAAGTGGGATTTTCTCCCACGAAAGCTCATGTGATAAATAAATCTGTTAGTCTTTAAAAGTGCCACAGGACTCTGTTGTCTTTCTACAATAGACTAACACGGCTACCCCTTTGGAATTTGTCTATTCATTCTATCCCACTAGGGTAAAAAAACCAACCAAACAATAGTTTTAATAAGTAAGTAAATAAGGTTCATCACAACCAGTTTTGTCATTCCAGTTGCCATTTATTTCATGGAAAATAAGTCGCAAACCAGGTATTTGCCACTAGTATTAGGATTATTTTGTTTTGGGACACATTTTTTAAACAAATCATGAATTTTGCTGGCAGAAATTTCAAATCATGCAATTGTGGTTAACAATAAAAAAATTACAACCCCGAGCCTCAACTATCTTAATTTGGTTTGAATACTCCTGTCAGTTTTATTACTCATTGTACATCTTCCTCATACCAAGTCTAAGCTTTTTATGGACAGATGTACACACCCTCTCCTACTTTCTGACCCTTCTGCTTGCATATTGCATGTGTATTGATCCACGCTTCCTGTTGATATCTTTCAGTCTATGCTCCTGCTTTTTGTCCCATCCTCAACTCCTTGTTCATTTCATAAAATTCATAAAGCCCCTTGTTCTAAATCAAAATAACATTGTAAACATTGTTAGGGTCAATGCATTAACTAGAGTTCTCAGCCCTATTGAGTAAGTCACAAGTAAACAGTTTTGCAGGTTCCTCCTAAACCTATGTAGAAATTTGCACTCAAGATGAAGCAACTACATAACTCAGCACAAATGGTACCCTGAATAGGGCCTAGAACAAAGGAAGATTCAAATCAGGGTTACGACCCACCGCTGTGAATGTACTCCGCACATTACCAGGTCTTCAGTCTCATGAGCACCAAGTTCTGTTTACTTTTTTTAAAAAAAATGTTCAAAACAGATTTCTGTTTTGATAAGAGTCCTGTGTTAAGGACAGGCTACACAGTTCACCACAACGTGAATGTGAAATCGTTGTGACAATACAGTAAAACAAGTTGTATTCACTGAGTGTGCTTGTACCACAGCAAGCACTGCAGAACATTCCAGATATATGTCAAAAGGTTACAAAAAGTTTACAGTTATTGCTATGAAATAAAAGAAATAAGCCATTTCAGGAGATGCACAGTGAGAACTGCTGGATGCCAGGACATATTTTTCTTGTCCCCTTCAGCTTGAGATATTATTAATCTTCAAGGAGTTCAAACTGAAGATGGTTATAAGATACAAGCCAGTTTCTACACCTCAGCTCTATTCCCAAACATAAGGGTACAAAAAACAATTGTTACATTAATTCTCTCTCCTCCTTCTCTTATATGTAATAGTCCCAACGTGGCCATTCTCTAACCCTAAAGTTTCTCCATTTAAGTCTCATGCTGATCTGAGGCCTCCACACTGGAATGCCATTTGGTGCATTCTGAATAGCATCCAGCTTGGAATCTTTAGAAAGGTGATAGAATTGGCATAAGAAACAACTGGAAATCTGATGAAGGCCATGATTGTTCATGGACATGAATATTTAAAAAAAATACAGAAAACTGAGTTAAGCACAAAATTACACAGACTTCAGGCTCTTAAGGCACATGAGCAAATATGAAGCAGTTTTGTTTTTAAAACAAAGTCATATGGATTTTATAAAAAGCCTCCTGGCTATTTCAGTGGTTGCGGTTGACACCTTCTTAACTTTTATACCTTGAACATGCAGCTGTAGTGGTAATTTGGGCCAGAAAGCCTCATGCAAGTTGGTTTTTTCCTCTGCCTCACCAATGTAATATTAAAATATGATGCAATTTTCAAATAATTCCTTATTAAAAGTTGTTTTAATGAGGGGAGAGGAGGAGGGCAGGAGAGTAAGGCATGAACCTGGAAACAGCCACAGGCTCATGTGGGATCTATTGAAGTAAGAGATATTTCCTCCACAGACCCTAAACTGCTGAAGACATTCAGCACAATCATATTTGCTCAGTTTTCATTTCTGCTCACAGATACTTAAGGTATAGCACTTGTCTGGATATAAATGGGGAGGGGGCTTCTAGAGGTTGGGGAGGGTTTAGATAAAATAAGCCCCTGAACCTTGCAATGCAGGTCTATTATAATATCATACTACTGCTCTACTGATAATGGTACTAGCCAACTGCACCCATCCATGCAGTGTTCAATCTGAGTTTTATCCACTGTAAACAGAAACATTTCCAGGAAGGGAGTTAAAAGGAAAGAAATATGCAAGACAATTTAAATTGAATTCCAAAAGTTTATTGCACCAATGCCGCAAAGAAATAGACCAGAATGATACTGTACATAAACAGCAGTAAGAAAAAAAATTTCCACACAGTTTGACATTGGTACCCATTCAGTCAATCCTAAAAAAAGGAAATCCTCTCATAAAACATGCAATAGCAACACAATAAGATTTGTTTTAGTATGCATAACCAGGTAAGTATGTCACTTTTATTAATTTAACTTGGAGTAGCTAACGTATAGTGTATAATTGGCAGTTTACACTCAATTCTGATTTGAATCCTTTTAAGTCAAGAGTGGAGGATGAGATAAGGGTGGGTGCAGAAGAGGGAGATCTTGCTTTAGATAGTGACCAAGTTGTGTTAACTTTCCATACAAGTGTTTGGTGTTTTGAAAAAGGGCTTTTCACTTTTAAGAGTGAAAATATACAAGCAAAACAGCTTATTTATAAATTTTGTCCAACAAAATACAGCTGTGAAACACATACAGAATTAATGTATATATTCATATATTTGAGGCAAAGGAACTATAGTTAAAATTCATTAATAATTTGGGAAGATATCAATTAAATTAAAATGTTTAACTCTTATTAAAACTGCTTTAGATTAAAAAGACTTCAATTAAATGCAGTCCTACAGTTTAGTATTCACCTCTATTTGCATTTTCCCCCCAGGATTGCAAAAAGTTCAATTAAATCTGAAGAGTATACATTCTTTAAATTGTAATGTGTAAACTGCATTTCTGTGGGGTTTTGAAAGATTATTCAACCCCACTTAAAAACAAGAAAAATATTTATTAAGAAGTTTACAAAAGATTTATAATACTGATAAAAATGTTTTAAAAAAAGCTTTGGAATCTTGAAGATTTTAGCTACATTTTTATTTCATTGTAAGTTTTAAACATTTTCCCGGTACATTTATATCACTTTTCATCCTACTAAAATATAAAACTGATACATGCTCTAAACATGTCTAAACACAACATTTGTACATACTCTGTCATGCCACACTAACTTGCCCAACCAACAAGATGCTACAAAAATGTTCAACAGTTAAGACTTATAAAGTTGAAAAAGCCCTAATGATGGTATTTTGTCAACTGAGGTAGTATATTTGGTGGGAGGGAGAAATATTTGAGTTTCTTTAGACTAAAGCCACTTTTTAAAAAAAAATTAAGAATGATATAAATCTTAATTTTAATTTTAGAAATTAAAACAAACTAAAATCAGGGCACTCTCATTGTGTAATCTTTGAAGAGCAGCAAAGTGTTGTATAAAAGGCGGTAAGTACAGATTTTATATTAGGCTGAGGAAATTGAGTGCTTCTGAATAATCAATTCATACATCTCCTTACATTAATTTATAAGATTATCAAACAGCAGCATTTGATGGGAAGTAAACAGTAAATTAAGGATTGCTGATCAACATTCTAATCCTGCAACATGATTTGTGCAGAAAGACTTGTCTTCAGTGGGGCTCGATGTGGATACAGAGGGCTGCTTGCAGGCATCTCTCTGCAGAACTGGGGCTCAAGTCAGTTCATATTAAAATAAGACAAGTCATTTTTTGTTGGAACAAACAGGAATTAGAGAAGCTAAAGTAGTATGAAAATTATAGGGAATGAATTAAGGGAAATGCAGAAAAATACAGAATTCTTGTATACTCACAAGGGAAGCCATTACTGTCCCCTAAATGGCAAGGGGAAGTTTGACAATTGCTATGTGGCTTGGTTTCAAGCAGACAATGAAGCGGAGATAAAAGCAGCTCAGAAGAACCAAATCAGGGCAAGCTGATTACTTTATGTAGCAGCAACAGGAGATAACTCAAACGTGAGGAAGATCGTAGCCCCTCTGAAGCAGATACTGGAAAAAGGTACTAAATCTATGAACATATGTCTGTATAGTACAGTTACACACCCATGACTGGCCAGTCAGTTCACTCACACTCATGCGCCTTGGGCTACCACAGTGTAGACATTTGGGCTTGGGCTGAAGATGGGCTCTGGGACCCCATGAGGAGGGTATGTCCAACATCCTGTACTCCAGCCCAAGCCAACGAGTCTACACTTCAATTTTATACATCATTTATCAGCCTGAATTAACCAATATGGGCCAGTCCTGGGTGCTTGATTGCTTTGCAGACATACCTGGCAAGTATTATGCAAAAGGAGACACCTGGAATGTTAGACTGTGTATGTTCTGGATTCTCCAATTTTATCTTCTTAGAAATCATACCAGGAAATTAAAGAGTCCTTCAACCTGGATACACAAACTGTCTGCACAGAAATTTCACATGGTAAAACTAAATGTTCCTCTCAGAGAAAAAGGCTAACAAGAGTAAGGGTAATTCTTGGTCAAATTTAGCATACAATGAAAAATCCCATAATACTCACCTTTTCTCATTTCAGTTATTGAAGATTCTCTTTAAAAGTCAAAACACCAGGGCAGTATGAACTGAAACTCTGTGCGCAAATGTCTCTCTTCAATGCTGGGAATTCTCGAGTGACCAGCAAGGACAGTTCTGTGAACTAATTAATGAATCTTAGGAGGCAGAAATGAATCTAGTAGGAACAATTCGTATTTCTAAACAAGTATTTAGGCAGCTTGATAACCTAAAGTGTCCTATACCACTCATGTCTGTGCTGCCACAGAATTTTTGATTGTCCAATATTCTGCTTGGGTGGATTCCTGGCCTTCTTTTCTTTTTAAGGTTTTTATTTGTCTTTGTTCTTTGTTGGTCTAAATAGTTCATAAGCCACTCAATAGCGTTTGATGAAAAAAGTAACTTTATACCTTTGTGTGTATACATTGCATGTAAATAATGTTAACTATACCTGTGAGCAGGGAATTTTAGATAACTGTATATTGTTTTATGGAACAATAAGATATTTTTGAACTATTTGAACTAATAAGCAAGTTTCTTCCTCAAAGCAATTAGTCTTTAATAGATCAGAAGGCACTGAGATGATAGTGCAAAAGTTCTGTAGAATCATAGTGGATTTTTGCAAATGTTCATGCTAATTCATCATGATGTCCACACTTGCCCTTGTGCACTTTGTTTCACTTAAAACAGCCCCTCCTTTCAGTGTGCATAAAGAGTGATCTCCAAGCAGTTGGATTGCTTTTGACCAGATTTTTTTTTTTTTTTTTAAATTTTAGTTTAAGCCAATTGGTTGATGTACGTGCACATGTATATGCACCAAGAGTAACACATCTGGTATCATATTTTACTTAGAATGTGAAAACAGAAATGTCTCAGATGGCAGTAACTGATTCCATTAAGACACAGGACCAATTCCAGTTTTACAGGTCATACAGAAACTTGAAAACCTATTAATGTTGCAAATGCAACAATGTAAACTTGTAGCAGAAATTCCATAAGGCTTTCTAAAAATCCTCCTCTCTCAAAAAGCCTTCGTCCAAATATTGGGGTGGCACTATTTACAATCAGAGTTCGTTCTGTTTCCTCACCAGTAAAAACTAGAAGCAACTGCAGTTTCCTTAGCCTCTTTTATCCTTTTTTAAAAAAAGAAATAATAAACCTCACACACACCACATAACTCAGCTGTTGAGTCCCAGTTTTTTGTTTTGAGTTGGCCACTACTACAATACAAAAGAATGATCGTGTTCTGTAAAACTTTATGTCCCATCCAAAACACCTCTGTATAGCAAAGCTATGTACATGGTTTACAACTCCAGCTCCATAGCCAAAGCAGCATACAAAACACCACACTATTACAAGTGCAGTATTAGAGAACCAGCCTATTCCATCTCTTCTTTTTCCTGCTACTTCATATTTTTAGCAGTTTCCTGCTGATAATTCAGTGTTTGCTGTAGTGTTTACTTTTGTCATTTAAAAAGACCGCAAGGATACAGTCACCTTCATGATTGCTTAACTCAGAGGTGAGTGTCAAAAAACCTGAATGCCTTTTTCATTATGTAAACTGAAGTCTTCAGATAAAGTGTCCAGATGAAAGTCAGAATCAAAAGGTGTTGGAATTCAGTGTCATCACCTGCTTCCCTCACTGTTCCCCTTCACAGGTGCTTGGCACTTCTGTTCTTCATTCAAGATTACTGGAGTTTATACAGGGAATGACTATCCTGAGATTTTAGCTTATAAGAGTATTTGAGCAACGTAAGGGGAGTGAGTACTTGCGACAGCAGCCAACAAAGGCAGGTCATTGGATTCAATCCTAGAAATTTAAGAAAAGAAAGAAGGCTTTAAAATATATACATCCACCTTTAACAGAAAAAAAAAAAAAAGATTCCCCTTTTCCTCTACCCTCCCCACACCAACCTTCCTAAATCCACACCAGAAATAATTGGAGGTCCCTATATGACTGTTGATTTAACAGGCTGAAGTGAGGTTTCTTATCATTAAGAGTTCATTAATTTTATTATTTGACCATTCATAGCATACTAAGAAATGTATAGAAGTATTTTTGCATTTGTAGATTTTTACAAAATAAGAGATCAGTGCTGCATTCTGTGGTGTATTATCTGCTCTCTTTTAAATTCTTCACTATCTAATTCAAAACATTCAGTTTGCAGCTTCTTCCAAGCAGGCAGTATAATTAATCAGGTTCTACTGCATTAGTACTAAGTGAACACCAGTTTGAAAAAAATGTTACATATAATCAAAAAGTCACACAGAGGTTCATCTTCTTAGGTCAGCAATGGTGCTTTAGAACTGCAGGTAAGAGTTAAAATTTGTTCACCGAGGTTTTCCAAGACTCAAGATTCCAGTAACAAACTATGGCCAGAAAAATAAAGAATTTGACTTTCCAAATGTATATTACATCAAAGCCTCAGTAGATGTTCTTGACAACAGAGCCTGATCTGAACAGCATTACAGCTGAAATAGTTTGACAAGAACACATACCCATTCCACAATCAAAGCAGGAGTGGAAAAGGTAGCACAGTCTGTCAGTTTCAAGTCACTTCAGCTATGGTGTTTTAACAGGAGCATGGAATGTTGAAAACATTTGATGAGAAACAAAATGGAATGCTTCAGACAGCTGGGGGAGGAAAAGTAAAAGCACAGGGAAAGTAAAGAGTCAAGGGAGACAGTGTGACCTGCTGAGTAGAAAACAGGACAGGGACTCAAGAAACCAGAGTTCTATTCTCAGCTCTGTCTCTGGTTTGGTGGGTCACCTGGGGCAATTCACATGCCTCCATTTCCCCATCTGTAAAATGCGCATAACATGACCACCTTTGTAAAGTGCTTTGAAATTTACAAATGAAGAGTGCTGTGTAAGACCTAGATATTTATTAATAAAATGGAAGAATAAGAAATAGCCAGAGAAACTGCAAACTCTTCTTTGCTGGTTTTGTACAACGGCCAGCACAGTGGGGACCTGGTCCACGATCAGGATTCTAAGTGCTACAGTATTACAAATAATGATAGAACAAATGTAGGAATGACAGAGGGAGAAAAATAGAGGAGCAGAAAAAAATGCACATTGTCTCTTCATTTGGCTGTGGTCTGCAAGCTGAATTAAAGAGAAAAATCAGAATGGACAAAAGGAATAGAGTGAATGTACAGTTAAGGATGAAAAGTGAACAACCCTGAAAAACTTTATAAACAAAAGCAAGTCATGCACCTTAGTGACTGAGTTACTGTAAATAGCTGCTCTTAAAAAAAATAAAAATCACTTGTCATCCTTTTGGTCATACATGATTAACAGCAGTAAGCTTGTGAAGACTCAAATTGGCTGTGGTCTCCAACTTCTTACATTATCTTTACATAAGAAGATACCCTATCAAAAAAGCTAGCACTATTTTTAACAGTTGAAGCTAATTAGTATCAGAAATGACTTCTGTCTTATTTCTGAAGATGGGCTTTTAAATTATTGTAGAAAACATAATCAGGTGGAAATGGGAATGGAGAACACAAGCCAACCTCATCAGTACACTAAGAACAGCTATTTGTGTTTGGTCTTCGGGAAGTAGACATGGTACGTATAAAGGCTGCAGATTTAGCAGTTACATATAGTTGCTGAGCGTAGAACACCTGCCTTCTGTATCCAGAACAATGAATACTTCCCCCCCCAAATGCAAACATTTGGTGGCACTGCTTCTGTCCATCCTCAAACTTTGATACAAAAGGGGGAAAAAAAGATTGGACTGAGAACAGAATGAGATTTTGCCTGTTTCATCCTGACGAACTAACTGTTCATGAAAAACAATATCGGTAATTTTAATTCAAGGAAATAATTTGTTCTGAATACTAAAATTTAAACAGCTCGATTTGAACACACACAACCCCACACCCTCTCACCCTCCCCCAGTGGCCAGAGACAAGCAAGACTGCTCATTGAATAATAGTGTTGCATTCAAACTTCAAGGAAGCTCAATCACCCAACTTTGCCAGCAGTTCACTGCAGCTCTAAATCTTACTCACCCCAATACAATTCCAAGCTCTTTTACATGAACTCTTTTATGTCCTCGCAGGTATTCCGAGAGCATTTTGCTTTTGAGGTACATCTCCTGGAGCCTATCCTCAAGGTGCATTATGCACTGTAAAAAAAACACACCAGAAATGTCAAGAATTGATTTAGCTTTCTTGTGAGATCATTGTAAATGTGTGAACTTATCATTTTAATTAATATACCCAAAGCAGAGGCACACCACTCTTTTTAAATGGCCAATACAACTGTAGCAAAAAGGATGGTTTTTCAGAGATTTGGGCCAGGCTGCCTTTCCTGTCTAGTTGGAAAATATCTTTTGTTATAAAAAAAAATCTTTTATTTTTTTGCTGATCCAGATGTCTAGCTGGATCAGAACCAAAAACATTCAAGGCATCCAATTAAGACTGAAACCTGAAGACTTTGACTAGGCCATCTTCAATTCAAGGCACTACAGTTTTTCTGAAAGACCCAAAACAGCTGAATCTAAAATCAGATCTTTATTGGCTCTGCAAAACTGCCATTCTTAAAGTAACTAAGAATCATAAAAAGTAGCACTTTCCATTTTATTTTACATTTGCAATAAAATGTATGAAGATAGTGACATGGGTTGTAGTGATGGGTTCTTCTGTTCATTCATTTACTCTAAAATCTCATTTATGAATCTTTTTGTAAATGCTTTGCAGAACTAGTGCTAACGGGTTTTGTCTAATAATTAAATACTAGTTGTCAAAAGGTAACAGTTAAAGTTAAATTGGCATTTCAATAAGACTTTTAAAGATCACATCTACCATTAACTTAACATGCTAGAACTACAGTTACATATACTTTTTATAGATTTGAAAGAGAATTAAGTGAGAGCGCAATTATCATGTAAGAGAATGGGTGAAATCCCCGGTGCCATTGAAGTCAGTGGAAAACTGCCAGGGGGCCAAAATTACACCCAATATTTTTAGTGCTAGAAGCTAAACTGGTAATACACTTCGTTGCATATTTTGGTTTGGGACACAAGATGGATCTTAAATTTCATACGTTATCTTTCTGCAGCAAAGACCAGCCCACCAAGCTCCAACTAATCCAGCTCTGCAGGCTCCTAGAAATGAAGGCCGGCAGCATATGAAGTAAGTCACACTGCAGAGCACTTCGAACCGGAGGAGGCAGCAATTAAACAAGCAGCAGGAGCAAGTAACTCTAGGCCACAATAACTGCATTTCTGAAGCTTAATGAGTTAAAAAAAAAAAATGCTGTTGTGGAATTCTTAAACAATGTTCTAGGAGCATGAATTTCCTTTAGTATTTTATGCTAATCTATAACCATTTTTTGGCTAATTAAAGGCAAAAGAGAGCTATGCTTGGTAGGCAATATAGCATATATTCTTTTTGATGTTCATTAGCGAAGTAAATAAATATGTGAACACCTATCCTTTCTGTATGTAATGGCTCTTACATACTACAGAACAGTCAATTAACCAACTTTTTAATACTTTGGGGAGTAAGAAAAGGAGACAGCTAGACAGCTAGCACTGAGAAGATAAGGTGAATTGGCAATAGCTTGACTTTACATGTTTACTAAATACCCAAATAAAAAACCACGATCAGAACATGGTCTAAGCCAGGAGAGCACATTCTCCGTGTGCCCTCCAATGCAAAGGAAATCCATTAATACACCCTGAATAGGCTGGGTTAGGGATAGACATCCAGTACAAGTAGGTATACTTGGAATTAATTCCATAAACTCTTGTCATCTCTTGACATTTGCATGGTGTAGTAATATAAGGATTGCAAAATTAATGTGATATGGGATTAAGAATTTTATGAAACTAAAGAATATGGATAGCAGGTAAAGAGAGGTGGTTACCTCTTCATCACACTCTATTCTAAAGGAGATTTAGCAGTGTCACACACTGGTAAAGTCAGGAGACACTTAAAAATTTTTAATGTGGTGTGTGGGTACATGAGGTAAATCCCTTTCAGTTTTGACTGCTGAAAAGTTCAAGTTCATCACATCTACAAAGGCATGGGAAGTGTAGTGGAATTTTCTTAAGTTTCCTTTATAGCTTGTATCACTGAATGAGTGACGAATTATTCACAAGCCAGTTTTAATATCAGAGATAGTGACTCAAACTGGGATATAAAAGTTCTGAGGGTTTGTTTTTTTAAAAAGTGCCCTTAAGCATCATCTGTGTTCAATTTAATTTGCTTCTTCCATACGAGTGTCATACTCGAAAAGCTGTGCTAATTTAACATGGTCACAAATCTTCAAGTGTCACAATGAACACGCACTTGGCCTTTGTTGCCTATAGCTCAGAGAGGTTCTCTGTTTTTTTGTAATACCATACAAAACAGTCTATTGATCTGAACAATGGATGGGTGGCTCAGAAGAAAAACTGACAAGGGACAAGTTCTGCTAATACATAAATTTAGCAGCATTATGCTCATCTTTGGCAGGGGTTCTGTGGGGAAAAAGGATGTGACCATTTAATTAAGGCTAACATAATGCATGCACACAAGGGATCTGAATTAATGTTGAGCAGGCAACCTTAATTCTAGCATTTACTAGCTCGAGTGCTTGACTATGCAGCTTTAATGTTCTTTTAGCATGTGTATGTAATGTATTTGTAGGTGAGCTGCACCGTGCATGTGTAGTACATTTACTGAATTGTTTCACAGGAATCGAAATCAAGTAGGTAATACCTGAAGGCCCTAATATGAGCAAGTTAGCACATGACAACAATTCTCATTAGCCACTGTTGTTCATAAAGAAACACTTACGAAGTCAGCTGGGAGGTTGAGTTTGTAAAGCTGTAAAATGGACTGCAGTATACTGGTCACTTGACTGGAGACCAAGACATCCTTTCCTAGCTTCACATTGTCCATCGTCTTTCTCTGGCTTGTAGCCACCTGTACGTTCCATTTATCTGTATCTGCAATAATGCAGACAGCTTCTGCTATGGGCTCATCTAGTACCGGATGCTGTAACAGGTACAAAACAAGAACACAAGCTAATCAAAGCATTTTCAACTGGTGTTCACAACTGACACTAAACGGCACTGCACTTAAGTTCTGCAAGTAGTGACAAGGAGGGTTTCAAAGAAGTGAGATCAAACATTTTTTTTAAAAAAAGCTAAGTTTTTGTAAAAGACACACGAGAACTGTGGCATATTTGGATTTTACAGCAGTACAACTAACAACACAAATTTGATTTGGGAGCCAAAATAAAAATATTCAAGTCAGATATGTCGATTTTTTTTTTAAAGGTGGGTGTGAAAAAGGCACTAATTGGAAATGCCTTACAAAAGGAATCCCCAGCTTCCCAATTAGATCAGCTTTAGTACTGCTGTCTATTACAGGCATTGCATCACAAAGGATTACAATGGGGGCTAAAATTGTGGTCTGTGTGTTTCAAAGACAAATTTCTGTTCTGTAAGTGTGGAAAAAATTGCAACTTTATTGCTCAGTTAAAAACAAGTCCATTAGAGAAGCATGATTCTTTTTACTGTTTACTTCCTGCAATGTTACAGATAGCGAAAAGCACTTAATGTCTGCGAACGGCCACTCTGGAGCCACATGCAGCTCTTTGGCTGCCCCCCTTGTGGCTCCGGGCTTTCCTGCCCGTCACCAGGGTACCTTGCGGCAGACACCCTGGCCCAGCTCCCCGCACCCTGAGGCTACACCCATTGTGGCTCTCAAAACACTTGGTTATTAAAGGCATTTTTAAAAATGGCTCTTATCTTTTGGGTTGCTGACTCCTGTATTAGGTATTATTAATCTTTAGTTGGTATTTTACTGTGCAACTATAAATGTTAATTTAGTGATAAATCAGTTCCAATAAATTACTTATTTTGAACTTACAAATATGGTAAAAACCAGACATTTTAGACATGGTCAAACACATAGTGAAGCTTGTGCTTAACAGCCAATTGCAAACTGTAGTCAGTCGTCTGTGCTAATGTCTGGCAAATTCTGAGTCCCTACAAGATTTCTCATCTCCATAGTAACAAGCATTGTAGTAGGTGACTACTGCATTAACAGGCTTCCAGGCACCTGCAGATCATCTGAGTTGTGTGAACTGCAATGCAGTCAGCTTGTTAACTTGACTGAAAAGGGAAGCACTTCAACATGATGTTTTTCCTATTGTAAAGGATAGTTCTGTTCAACTTTTCAAGTTGCAAATAGAGAAATCAGAGGGTTTTTACCCCCATTTATTTCTGTGTTATAAGACTTATTCAATACAAATGAAAGAGCACACGTGAACCTTATCTGAATAGGCTCACACAGTATTTAAGAGGGGAAGGGGGCATGTGCCATATATTCCAAGAGACAAAAAGTATGAAGTCACCATACTGGTAATTAGCAACTGGTTTTATTGAACAGTAGCTATCCTCTATCTTTTCTCTACCTAGAGCATGGTCTTAGGAAGATCATAGAATCCCTGCTATTTAGAAGTCAGTGGCTCTGAAAAATGTAGTGAACCTACATGCACTGCATGAATCAGATCTGCTGCTAAACACTGTTTGAGTTTTTCATCATCACTTATTCCATGCAGTACCAGATCAGGCATGTATGTAGGACAGTAACCACCGAGAAGTGACCTTCCAAAGTTTTTCACGCTTGGATTGCTGATTGTGTTGGATCTGAAACAGAAGAACATGAAGCCCATTCAAAAGTCAAGAGATCTCTCCCAACTTCTCCTATAGGCACAGTAAGTATGGTGAAATTGTCAGCATAATAGACTTGTCACAAGACCTTCAAATACATGAAACTGATGCAATTCTTATCTGACAGGCTACACTTAGATGTTGGTGACAAACCTGACATTAACTAGCCTTCAGGTTTCCTGTGTGCCTCGCTCTGTAGCCTGCTTAAATTTACATAGCAAGTCCTCTGGCATTTAAAATTAAGCAGTACTAAATGAAGCCACACATGAGGAAAAGAGACACAATGAAGCAGATTTAGTATTAGCCTAGAAACCTTAACAGTCCCTGACTAAATTTTAAACAGTCAGACCATTTTAGTTTCCTAGATTTTAAAGAAAGACGACAAGATTTGTGGAATATATAAGCTCCATGTTCTGCAGCTAGCTAGCTGGCTTGCTGAACTTGAAAGTTCACTGTTTGGTTCAGTGAACACTTAACTAAATGCATATGCAGTCTCAAAGCAAAGCCGTCCATCTTGAATCAGAATTTTGTCTGTATTATATTTTAGAATGCAGCCATCTGTGTACCAAAAGCATTTTTCTTTTTTCAAACAGAGGAAAAGCTATTGTGTATTTTCTACTCTCCCAAAAGAACAACAAAAGTATTTTGCTCAACCTTTCACAAATGTTCATCTTCTGCCAGAGGATAAACATGGACCATTTCAGTATCCAGGGTGCAATTTAAGATGCTAATAATAATAGTAAAGCCCAGGTAATTCACTGAGTGAAGTCAGTAGAGCTCTGCCAGGTGACAAGGGCTCCCCTGTGCAACTCAGAGCTTACGTGGTAAAAGGGGGTGGGGATGGAGATGGTATAATGGAAATTGTTTTGTTGCCTTAAACAAAACAGTGACTTCCAGCAAATACTAAAAGTAACTTTAACGTAAATACTCCAGACAAGTTTTAGTGGCTTATTTTGTTTGGTTTGTTATTAAGTATTAAGTGAATTTAATGCTTGTGCTGGATAAACAATGATATTTTTCCATTCAAAGCAACGGCAGTAACTAGTCACACTCCCCACCCCACTAGCATGTGCCTCAGCACTGCTTAAGGACCAGAAATATGTGAAAAAAGAAACCCTATCAAATACACTCACTGCTTGTCACTGCTTGTCAAAGGAACTCATTTTACCATCTTGCTCAGTCTTGGCCTTTCGCTCAGACTGCCAACAAGGGACCCACTGGCAACAGCAGTTTTTACCATATGGACATGTCAGCAAGAAACTACTTGAAACCCCACGCACTTTACAGACCACTGAGCAGCTCATGGGTAGCAAGAGCTTTTGACCCCAGCTGATGTAAGAGTCATTCATATACACTCTTTACCTTGGTAAAGGAAGTTCTACTTCTGTAAATTCTTCATGCCTACTGCTGACAGGGCCTTGAGGGTGTAGATCAGATACACATGAAGCACCATCGTCATCACTGTCTCCAAGGGCACTATCTGAACTTTCATTCCTAGGAATATCCCCTTCGATTCTGAAGACTTTACTTCCAGCATCCCCATAGGGGACATCTTCAGTGACTGCTTGGCCAGAGGTCTGGTTGTCAGAACTTGTTTTAACAGAGTCAAGTAAATGGTCCTCCCCATTCTTAGAGCACAGGGTTCTGGCTTTCTCTAAGGTTTCTGTTTTTACAGTTTCTGTTTTGTCATCAGTTGATTTAAGTGGTTCACCTGACAAGCTAGGCAGAGTAGAAGTATTTGCTACATTCATTTCAACTGTATTACCCTCAGCAAAATATTCATCAAATATACTTGCACTCGCATCAGATGATGGAATCTGTGCATAACAGACATTACGCCTAATGTGTAATGATTTAAAAGAGGCTTCGGAAGTTTCTGCAATCACATTTGGTGATGTACAGTTCATTACTGGTAGATTTTTTTTGATCGACCTAAAATTTTCATCCATTTCCCTCTGGCGAGTTTCTAAATCGGACTCTGATGATGTAGAACTTCCAATCTTGAAGGTAACTCTTTCTGAATGAAGATTCCTATCGACAAATCTCTCAGGACATGGTACAGCAGATGACCTGTCAGATGGCTTTTTTGACACTTGATTCATAGTCTGGTCCCTATTCTTTAACTCATCTATTAAATCCTCTGATTTGATTTGTTCTTCAAAAGGGTAGGACACAGTTCCTGTATCATCAGCTACTTTCCCTTTTCTACAGTCATCCACCATTCCTTTAGACTCATAACTGCCATTTATGCGGTCTTTAGATGCAATACAGGATGCCTTGGGGCTCTGACCAGCCTTTCCTATCACTTCTTCATTCTTTTCTTTTGAGAATGTTCGCACAGCAGACGAGCTCTCTTGTTTACTGACATATCTCACTGTGCTACTGCCTTGGTTTCCACCATTCTTCTGAGGTAAGACTGGAGGCACAAGAGCAGGTTCATTTTCAACAGTGACAACCACATAATCAGATTCCTCAATCTCTCCCTTTTCCAGTGAAGTTGTGATCTTGCTTCCGTTCAGCAGATGCTCCTCCTCTCCGACTTTCTCATTCCAGGTCAGCTGATTTTCCTGTAGCTCGGAGCACCGTAGGAAGTACGTTAGAACGTAGAGAATACGCTGAACTAATTCCTTACGTTTTCCGACAATCACAGTCCGTGTCAGCCTAACGGGAGAGCCTATGGCACCATACAGATCACCTATACAAACATATAGGGAAACAGATACTTCACAAATGTGTATGTGGTTACACTGGGAGCTTCAGAAGTGGAAAGCAGACACTTTTAACTCAATAAATTATTTGTAAGAACACACCATTATCTACCTAATTTGGGCAGTTCCTTTTAAAATAATTTAAAAAATGCTTTACCTCACAGTAAATTAATGGAGGTTTGTAACATTTTTCTTTAATAAACCCACATATTTCCTCTACTTGCACCCCGGCTTGTTTTCATAGAGTTGATTATGAATACAAAGTTGCTAATATTAAAATCTCTGTTGCCTCAGCACTATTGGAAGTTTTGTTTTACAAAAACAAAAGCTTACAAGATGTTCTTTTCATTTGGATATGGAGGTAAGGAAAATAAGTCCTTTTATTTATAAGCTGAGCGCAGTTGCTATGGAAGCAAACAAACAGGAAGCCCAACTGACATTTTTAAGAGCGTTTCTAGGAATAAAAGCCTCAATCCTAAAAAAGATACTAACAGGATTAAATGTATGTAGAGACACAACAGAAAGAACAGTTTAAAGACTATTAGGTAAGTTAGAAGTTGTCATGGGCTGACAAAATGCATCCTAAGTCCTTAAGGAACTAACTGAGACACTCTCGGAACCATTAGTGATTATCTTCAGTAACTCATGGAGGATGGGTGAGGTCCCAGAGGGCTGCAGAATGGCAAACATAATACCTATCTTTAAAAAGGGGGAACAAAGGACCAAGTGAATTATAGATCAGTCAGCCTTACCTCGGTACCTGGAAAGATATTAGAACAAATTATTACATCAATCAGTTTTAAGTGCCTAGTGATGATAGAACGAATAAGCAATAGACCTCAAGGATTTGTCAAGAACAAGTAACATCAGACCAACCTAATTTCCATCTTTGATTGGATTAGTGGCCTAGCTGATGGGGGGAAGCAACAGACACAACGTAGCTTGATTTTAGTAAGACTTTTGATGTGGTCCCATATGACATTTTCATAAGCAAACTTGGCAAGTGTGGTCTAGTTGAAATTTACTGTAAGCGGATACAGAACTGGTTGAAAGACTGTATTCAAAGAGTAGTTATCAATGGCTCTCTGTCACAGTGGGAGGATGTATCAAGAGGGGTTACCCTGGGGTCTGCCCTGTATCTGCTACTAATTTTTTTTTATGGGGTGAACCATATGCTTATAAAAGTTGCAGACACTAAGCTACAAGGGGTGACAAGCACCTGAGAGGACAGCATTAGAATTTAAAAGACTGTGTCAAATTGGAGAAATGGTTTGAAATCAGTAAGATGCAATTCAATAAAAGACAAGTGCAGAGTATTTCACTTAGGAAGAAGAAACCAAATGCACAATTACAAAATGGGAATAACTAGCTAGATAGCAGTACTGCTGAAAAGGAACCAGAGGCTCTAGTGGATCACAAATGGAATGAGTTAATATGAGTTGTTAAAAAGACTAACAGAATTCTGGGATGTATTAACAGGAGTGTCATATGCAAGACCCATAAGAGGTAATGTCCTGCTTTACTTGGCACTGGTGAGGCCTCAGCTGGAGTACTGTATCTAGTTCTGGGAGCCAGCCTTTAGGGAAGATGTGGATAAATGGGAGAAGTCCAGAAGAAAGCAACAAAAATGATAAAAAGTTTAGAAAGCCTGACCTATGAGGAAAAATTGTGCAACCTTAGTCTTGAGAAAGGGGGGCGGATGACCTGATAATAGTCTTTGTATGTGTTAAGGGCTGCAAGGGAGATTTAGGTTAGATATAAGGAAAATCTTACTAACTATAAGGTAATTAAGTACTGAAATGGGTTACCAATGGAGCTTGGGTAATTCTCATCACTGGAGGTTTATAAGAACAAGTTAGACAGACATCTGTCAAGGAGACAGTAGCTGTACTTGGTGCTGCTTCAGCACACAGTGAAGGACTAGATGACACCTTGAGGTCCTTTCCTTTACATTTCAATCACTAAAGGTGCATTAGACCAAATCCTTTTTTACTGGATTCAAGCCTAAATTAGTATTATATGCATATAATTTGCTTTTAAAAATCTCAGAGAAACAATATTATGACAACTCAGTATAAAAATTTAAAATAAAAAAACTAAGGTTTTCAGAGCCTGAGCAGTTGCTTCTTCATTAGCAATATACTTTTATCACTTATGGAATGCTGCAATTGACTGAAATCATGGCATTTTAGTGTAATTTAATCATAAAAATATCCATTTGTACAAAGCTTTCCATCTTTAAAGATATTTACAAATATTGCACATCAACTTTCCGAAAGATTTATGAAAGCACTTTCATAATATGCAACCTGACCTTTAAAGAGAAAACCAGCAGGGGGCAACATTTTACTTCATATTGATGTAAGTTACAATAAACACCTGTACTCGGTTTTTTATGTTCCAAAGAGGGTAGCCATGTCGCTTTTTTATGTTACCTGAGAATAAATAAGAACTGAGAGGTTTTGTGTTCAACAATTTAGAATTTGTCTGGGTCTTTGAAACTAGTATTATCTTCCTACTGAACCCTGCTCCACAAGGTACTCTGTTACCAGCACTGAATTTGGGTAGCAATTTATTTCCCTTCTTTTTCCTGCAGAACTACTAACAGCTATTCTTGGGAGAAACAAGTGTGAATGCTCAAACCACCCCTGAGTCCACTCCTGCTGGCTTCTCTACTTCTCAGGTCTGGCTTCTGATCTGCCCAAGCCAGTCCCCATTTGCCGAAAGCTCAAAACACCCAGTCCCTAACTCCTCTTCTCAACTACTCAACAGTTTTTTAAAATAGTTTCTTTTCAAAAGGAGAAATACCACTCTACCAGGAATATACAGAGGGGAGTTCGTACTCCTAAGTGACAGAGAAACTACTGATCAGTCTCTTTCAGAAAGAACCAAACAGAACTAGTCTAGATGGTAAGCAGCAGGCTCATGATACCAACACAGAACTATTGTTATTCAAGTTGCTTCGTTAGAGTTTCTCTAAATGTTGTGGACTGTCTTACAATGGATAGACCATGTTTAAGAGGGGGAAAAAAAGGGGGGGGCATTTTTGAGAGGGCAATTTTATGCATGTGATTATCTAATCTGCAAACATTCATGTACGTGTATGCTGGCTCTGAGGAGACATTTTCAGAGATTTACAACTGACGGTTTTATTCGTACTTTCATCAGTTCTCATGCACGTGCTTTTTATACAGAAGCCACTATATTCATGTATCAAGATACTTAGTTAGTTATGTAGCCCTCGATAGAAGACAGTCACCACATCTGAGGGTTTAGAGCCAGATTCCCTAGCCAATTTACTAATCCTTTGTGCAACTGAGATGAACCAAAGGGCTGTACCATTGCAAATGCCCAGCAGAGAATTTCCCTGGCATCGGGAAACTCTCTGGTTCCCCATCTACACTGCAACCAGACCCTATGCCTCTGTCACGCTGTCTTCCTTTCCCAGAGCTCCTCAATGATACTTCACTGGCATAGGGTCCCATTAGGAACCCTAAACCAGTGACAGACTAACTGCCTGATAGCAGTTTTAGTTTACATCAGACCAGAGCTGGGAGAGAATCAAAGAGCTGGGACCAGCTCCCAGACATCCTTCCGTACTCCCGTCAACATGTTTACAAAAGAAGTAAAAGTTCTAATCTTGTCTGCCTTTGCCTAGCTACTAGATAGTTTAAAAAAATGTGTGTCTCTGTACAATAATGCATTTGTATGAAATCTAGGGAAGTGCTACCTTTCAATTAAATAAGTTAACATTTAGTAATTGTTTTATACCAGATTTTTTAAAAAAGTTATTCAACTGACCGAGCTGTGCCCAGAGAGGGTTATAAGGATGCGATTTTGCCAGCAGGTTTACAGATTGTGATGTGCCTTTCTCAGAGAAGACCTTTATGGGAGGATGGTCAACTGGCATTACAGTTGGGACCCACGCCAGGTGATAGGTCAGCACCGCAGTCAATAAAGCAGCTAAGAACCTAAAGAAAGAAAATATAACAAAAATAAGAGCTACCAACGGGGAAAAAGATATTTCATATATGCCGGTGTCTGTGTGCTTCTTATTATGTTTGTATGCATTAGAACACAAGTTACTGAAGGGGCCAGGGGACAAGGAAGCATACTGGTTTCTGTTGATCTGTTCTATCAGTAGTGTAAATTCCTTAAGAAAGCGTTGGCATAGTTGGTTCTTTTCCAACGTGCTGGACATCATCGTAAGCCACACAGGTTCTGCAATTCTTGGAATGGAATAGAGGTTCCAGATTGTAAGTCTAGCAAAGGAAAGAAAGAAAAAAAGAAAAAAAAGCTGTTAACCTGAGAATGTAGGTAGCAAAAATATATAGAAGGATAAAAAGCTTGTTTTAATCCTTTTTATAACACTTGTTAGTTCTAATAGTTACAGAGGTTCTATGCAGTCAATCAGAGGCTCCACTCACATCAGAGGTGTTCATAGGACACTAAATTATCTGAGATGCACAATAAGTGCAATCAATAATCAATACAATTGCAATACCCCTTAACAAAGAAAGCATTTCTCTAAGTATGCAAGGATATTTAAGGAGGATATGAAATTACAGCACAAACTAAACAATTGGACTAAATGTTATAAGTTTTAATGACTCAAAATGTATTGATTCACCAAGTTCAATAAGTTAGCTTTATTCAGCAACTGCATCATAGACAACTTTTATCTTGTGATACTTTTGTGTCATCAAAGGATGCAAACAAACTCCAGAAGCACCTTTAAGACTAAAGAACTATGTTAGAAGAGTTTAACTCTTAATGAAATTTGCAGCTTGACTTAGCTATGCAAAAAAGCTACTGGCATAAAACAGCAGATACATGCGGTATTGAGGGAAAAGTCAAATCTAGGTTAATGCTCCTATCCCCATAGTTAGTGAACCAAGCTCAAAAGATAACCTCTGGTTTTAATAGACAAATTACACTGAATTCCACAAAAAGTCATAAAAATCAAATCCATATTTCACAGTTACATACTAAGAACTACTTTAAAAGAACATTAAGTCAAGCATTCAAGGAGTTAAAAAATGCCAGAATGAAGGTTACATGTGCAACCTTAATCAGGCCTCCTTGAGTGTATGTATTATAAGAGAGTCTAATTACATGATCACATACTATTTTCCCACTGACCCCCCCCCCCACACTTCAGTGCACAAAATCGATGTTCTCACTTAATGATATTCAATAATCTGTTTTGTCCTCATTGTACAATGGCCTGATTTTCTGCACGCTATACAAACCCTGCTCTGAAGACAGAGCTTAGCTTCCCTCAGGAGCTTTCCTACCATGCTGATCACTGTAATACGAGTGCTTCACAGCATTTGTTCATTTTCACAAATTCTAGAGCAGGGTCATTTTTTCAGAAAGTAGCCTAGAGGTCAGGCCCTATGACTCTAGTCCCATTTTCAGATCAGCGTGTCTTGAACCCCTGGATGGAGTTGGAGCGAAGATGGCTTTCTTTGTCACTAGCCCCTGGTCCTGCCTATCCCAGCACTAGGCATAGGGAAATGTGGGGCTCATAAGGGGTGCTATCACTGAGTTATAATGCTTTGCTTCAAACACAAATGTCTGCCAGGTTGATGCAGGCAACCATCTGGGACCTCTGCACATGGTTCTGCATACCTCTGGGTGATGTCTCAAGGAGCAGGGGGGAGACTCACTGCCAGACCATCTCATTAAGGGTTTCTTCTTGTACTGTTACAGAGCCGTCCTTCTCCAGACAATGGCTTCTCTTCTCCCCTCTGGCCAGGGCTGCTGAAGTTCTTTTTATACTGCTCCTTTGCACAGGAGCCCATTTGGGGCAGGGCTTTCCTGGACCAGGACTGCTCCAGCCTTTACCCTTTAGTGTGGCATCTGTAAACTCCATCACACTCTGTGAAGTTAGGAGTGGTATTTCCCCCCCATTTTGCGGATGGAGAACTGAGCTACACAGCAATTAAGATCAAAAGTACCCCTAGTTTTGAATGCTCAATGAGACACATCAGACATGACCTTTCACAGTACTTAGCACTGTGTGTGTTCAAAGCACAGCCCCCAGTGATGTCACTTCTAGACCTGAGTGCTCAGCACTTCCGCACATCTGGGCCCCAGGGCGCAAGTCAGGCATCCAAAATATGAGGGCCCCACAATATGAGGGCCCTGTGAAAAGCTGGTTCAAGTGGCTTTCCTGGCATCACACAAGAACTCTATGGCAAAAGCAGGAAAGAATCTAGTCATGTAGGAAAGTACTGAACTGCCTTATACGTGGGAGTATCTTTTTTCTTCCTGCCACTACACATCTTCCAACCTCGGGCAGTAACCAGGCAGGGGTCCTCCTGACAATAAACTCCTTTGTTAGATAATCCTGATTCACACCCACAGACCATGCTTAGCTTTAAATGAAGCAGAGACCTTGAAGAAAAAGTAGTATGTAACGGTGCACCGAAAAAGACTAGCCTAACACATGAGGCAAGGGAGCCTGATTAAGGTTAAATGCTTCATGTCTGGATTATCACTATCAAGATTTGGACCATTAGCTCCATAGTACAGACCTATACTTGTTGAGCGGATACAGTAACTGATAGCGGTAATAGGCTGTTATCCTCTGTATGGATAAACCACTAGAAAGGGATCTGACACACACTTTACCACTGGATTTCACAGCTCTCTGCTGACAGCAAAGGATTGTTAGACTCGTGGCCCCTGGGTTCAGTCGGAGGGGTGTGTTCTCTGATGCTTAATGACCCTTCTGCCCTCAGCCTGTCTGTTTCCTTCTACTCCTATCCATCCTCCACCATTATCACCTCCACTCCCACCCTCCAGCTCCTGCCTGTCTCCTTCCTTCCACTTCAGCATCTGAGCTCATTTCTCTCCTCCTCAGCTGGTGCAGGGGGAGTGGTGCTGAGCACAGAGAAAACAGTCTCCCAGCTATCAGTTTTGCTACCTGACACCACAGCTGCCTCTTGCAGCGTGGGGGAGCAATTTCAAGGAAAGTCCTATTCAGTCTGTGAGCGGAAGCATTCTCCTTTGCTCTCTAAGAATGGTGCACATGCAGTCCAGTTGGCAGGTACAAGCCATAAGGAGAGAATTTAGTTAGAAAACTATCCAGTCTCTTCTGAGCATGTGTGAACTGAGATTTTTCAGAGGGTTATAACCTGGCCACATTAAAGTCGGTTTTCCATGGAATTGTAAAAAGTACCACCTTCCTGCCAAATCTAGTTCTTGCCTCAAAAAAGAGAAACACTTGAGTTTAGGAATACAATACAGTTTCCCCTATTGTCACTCTCAGAAATGGCTGAACCATTTTTGCTGAAGTTTAAAAAGAAAAGAAAAGAAAATTCAGTGTAAGGAAGATACCTAATTTGGAAAAATGAAACCCAAATGATGAGACCCAAAGGTATAAGCAACTGAAAAAACAGGGTCTTATAAGAGGAAATATCAAGTGACCTTAAATTTAGGTGTGGCTACCAGCTCTCCCTATAATACAGTGAAATAACCACTCACCTGAATTCTCCCAGAGCATCTGTGACACGGCTGATATATACTTGTACTCTTAAGCTGGATTCTGCTATTTTTCTACAGAGGATCATGGCCTTGAAAGAAAAAGAAAAATACAAGATAGTTTATGTAATCTTTATAGCTTCATCAGCATGTCTGAATTAATGAATATACACTACCCCAATCATGTGGCCACTCAGGATAGATACAAGAGCTGCCCACATCCCCATGTGACTGAACAGGACTAATCTAGAACATATGATCAGGTGTGGGGAGAGAGGAAAGCAAAAGCTGCATACCAGATAATCTCCTGCCCCCCCATTCCTTTCAAAGGAAGCACACACTCTCTCCCACAATTCATCTGCTAGTTACAAAACTTCCTAAATGGGAGAAGGACGCTCCCAACCCCCAACACCCACACAAATCCTCCTCCCAATGCAAGGAGAGAAAGAGGAATTGTGGTCCTGAGGCACAACTTTTCCAATGCAGTTAGTGGATTAGAGAAGCTATGTGCTATACCTCATAGAAGGTCTCAGTATGAAGGATGGCTTCCCTCACAAACCCTCCAATTCTTTATTTTTGCCTGTCTAGAATTTTTGCCTGCTTGGCACTTATTGCTTATACTCCACTGACTAGCACCCTGTACCTTTTCAATTGCACTCTTTAGCTTGTTCATATGGGATTCAAATAGAGGGAAGTGAGAGAAAAAGAAGTCCTGGAAGTTCCTCTGCGCATCTTCTTTTTCAGGCAGGGAGAAAATGATGCTGATAGCAATTTTTTTCCTCCGAATTATTGCAGGATTGGAACTACAGCTTTCATCAGCCATGCTAAAAGTCTCTTCAGTGGACCTGCAATGAGAAAAGTGGTAGGCCAGTTACGCTGTGTGTTTTGTCCGTTTGTATAGTTCTATATGTCAGCAAGGAATTCTAACCATACCTCCGAGTCTTCTTCCATGTTCTGCATAGATTGTGCCCCCACCTACTTCCCTGCTTAAAATGTCATTCGCTCACAGCGGACAGAATGTTCTCAGTGGCTGAATACAAACTACTGAGCCCTTCACCCAAAGGCAAGACACTTTTTCATGAAAGCTTCCCTCTACAAACGGCTCCCATCATCCAATCCCCTGCAAACACTTCTGGGTTGGTCTTTATGACTGACATCATCATCTGGTCTGAATGCGTTCTAAGAATTAATGATTTTATCATAATATCTTTGTGCAGTAGGGGCTATTATCGCCATTTTATGGTGGGGAATGAAATCACAGGGCTCATTCAATAACTTTCGAAAGATCACAAACGAAATCTGTGGAGATCTGGGAACTGAATCTTGCTCTGCTGAGGCCCAGACCAGCTCTGGCCATCCAATCATTCAATCCACATACCCCTTCTTCATGACAGATCTCAGAACATTTGTTACTTATACAGTGATTAGAAAGGATGTGCTCGAAGGAGCTTACAAATTAATAAATAAAAGAATTTACTGAAGACAATCTACCAACTCCTTTATGCTTGAATCAGGTACCTAGATATAAAAGGCTAATGGAAACAACACATTGTCATTTTTACCTCGATGTAGCTAGTTGGTAAACCACAAGTGTGTGGGATGTTGTGTTGACCTTAAATAACTACATCAAGGTGAAAGCTGCATCATCCAGATAGCTCTCTCAATATAAAATACACACTTTTTTTTTGCAGTGACAACATAGCGTTTCTCTTCTATAGTGCTAAACAGTGCCACGTTAAACAGACAATTCAGCTATCTTTGCTCTCCTGTTCCTACCAGTCCTCTCTGTTTCTTTTCTATCTTGTTCTATATTGTGGAGGCATCTTCAAGTGTCAAGGAGTAATTTTCCCTTTGACTTCAAAGCTTTGCTTGTTGCTCCTATAAACCAGTAATTATGTCATGGCAACTCCACAAAGTAGTCTCAATAGAAACCATAGGTGGAGTAGCCTGTAAGGCATGACCCAGAAGCCTCATACGTCCCGTTCTGATTGGGTTGTGATATCCTTAACTTCCAGGCACTATCTCCTTGACACTGGCAGTTCCATGGCGTCAGTAAATATAGCATGCAGTAAGTCCTTTGATCAAGAGTGAGAGACACAAGCCATCGGAAACTGTTTGGAGTCAAGAGATCAAAAAGCTGGTGGTCCACAATGAAAACTATCTCGCTTTTGACCTTACATATACTTAGGGGTTTGATAGGAAAAAGTAATCGGTGGTTATCGTCGATGATCAGCTCATTCAATATAAAAATGCTTACAGTAGAATGTCTAGATAGATCTTCAAATGTTTCAATTTCCTGCAAGGTAAGATCAGCAGTGCAAGAGTTAACTATACTAACGTTAAATTTTTAGGATTAACATCCTCTCAAGATGAGAAAGGTCACAAGTTTCAGAGCTCTGGCAGATCCAGAAAGAAGCTGAACTCTGTTTCCATTGGGTTGGATACTCTCTCTGCCATAACAACTAGAGAACTTATTAAAGGGAAATTTAGATTCTACAGCACAAGATGGAGATGCCAAGCAGAGAGGAGATGAAATCATCACTTATTGGTAGCTGCTTCTTTCCAAGCTAGTCAGACCCTCACATTTACTGACAGAATGAATTTCCAATGCCACTGAGACTGTCTTCCCTGCCATAAAACACCCGTATTTCTCATAATGAACACCCCAGGAAGCCACTAGAGTTTTTGGAGGATGTTAACGGACATAAACCAGAACAATGCTTTTCAAAAAACTTTCTGTCTCAGAAATACAATGTAGAATGCTTGTAAGGCTTTTTCTAAAAAACAAACTGCTACAACACAGCGTCAAGTAACTGGCAAGCCGTTTGTTCTGTTATCAATGCCACTGAAGTTATGTTTCAGGGTGATGAGGAGGGAGTAATCCTGCATAGTTTAAGTGTACTCAGTGTCCAATAGAGCAGTCAGATGCCAAATTGATTAAAGGGTCTTTTGTGTGCAATCCCAAATGACTGCAGAAAACCACACCAGAAAATAAAAATATCTGTAATGCAACCTGAGTGTATTGATGCTGCTGGCTTTGCAGAAGTTATTGCACTTAACAGAACTAAAAGAATTTTTCAGAGGGTATATTATTGTGCCAGTCTTTAAAAATACTACTGATAAGTTCTTATCATTTTTATTAAAAAAACAATAGAAAGATGTAATTCAATCTATAGTGACTGTGCTTCAGTTGAGACAAGCAAAAAGATGCTGGCCTCAGTCAAAACTGTTCAGCAGACTAATTGCATTATCCACAGAGAGAGACTTCCAAATAAATTGTCCCCAGTCTTAAATCTGCTTTTTAGGAGATTATAAACTGGGTTCGTGTTATCAGGGTAAGAGTCTCCATACCAGACTCTGCAAGGAGATGAGGTTTAGGTACCATTGTCTCCTTTTCCAGAATATTGTAAAGCAGCAGTTTTCAAACTTTTTTTCGCAGAACCCAGTTGAAAAAAATAATGTATGCCCACGACCCAATTACAATTACATCTTTGGGCAATGTATTCCAGTCTTTTGGTGGTGGCAGAAGCCAGCACAGCGACCCAGTTCCTAAGGGTCTGTGACCCAGTCCTGATCTGTAGTTTAAAAACCACTGCTGTAAAGGAACTATCGGGGTGTTTTGAGCTGAAGTCTGTGCTTTTTTGGAAAGTCATTCTAAGCAGAAACTGTTCTCTGGCTGATCCACTGATAAGTTAAATACACTAAATTTGTCACCACCGAGGTATGATTCCAGGAACTAAAGAGAAAACTAAGCTTGTGGGAAACAAGAACACAAGATGACAACATAACCTCATCTGAACTTCTTAATGACTTTTGTGTAAAGATCCAAATTCCCATGGACTTTGTGAAAGGGACAGTAAGTCAGCATATAAGAAACATTGCAAACTGAGTTGTCCCAGAGACTGAGACACTGAAGTCTGACTGTGTGAGAACCCTTTTCAACAAACCTGCTAATTACGCTTGACTGTCTAGTGACTATATGGAATTGCAGATGTAAGTTTTATTTTGCTTGCAGAGTTAATCTAAAGATCAGTCGGATGCTGTGCAGTTTTGGTTGTATAAATAAATCACAGATACAGATCAATAACAAAAATCCCATTGTTTCAATGGCACTTGATTGGATAACAAATGAATGTCTAAACGTAACACCTATAATGCCAGACAGCCTATTGGATTAAAAATACCTTTGTGCAATTTCCTTCTCTGCTATGACTCTGATAAATGCAAATGCACAGAAGTCATGTATCTCTGAAGATAGATATGGTGCTGCGTACCACCCACAACACCAAGAACTGAGATGTTCAGCAAGCAGACTTAAATTTTGCCATTAGGGATACTTTCAGCTGCAAAAACACTGAAAATGTATTTGAGAATGAACATTATAAAAATGCCTCTTTAACCAAGATTTTAATCAAAAGGGTATTTACACTAAATAAACTGATAACTATATGGTCTAAATTGAACAAAATTTAGATAACTAGCTAATGCACCGTGTTTTGTCTAAAAGCCATTTCATTAGTTTTTTAATTTGAGATCACTTTTTCCACATAGTGAGTTTCAGAGTAATTTCTTTGACCCACAGACCAGAGAAAGCCATGGTAGCACTTCATGCATCTGATGAAGTGGTTGCAGCCCACAAAAGTTTATGCCCAAAGAAACATGTTAATCTTTAAGGTGCCACAGGATTTTCGTTGTTTTTGCTATATACAGACTAACATGGCTACGCCTCTGGAATTTATCACGGTAGCACAGCATCGAACATTTTTGTCTGTAGCAATGTTTAATGGAACACAAAATATGAGGCAGGGAAATGGCTCTTCCAAGGTGTTTGTAGGGCACTTAGCTGTTTAACTTGTATACTTGTTACGGCACTAATTAATGAGCAATTGTCCCTTCCAATGGTAAAAACCCTCAATAGGGCTTTTCATGTGGGAAATCTGTATATGGAATCTCTAGCAGAGAATCATCCATGTCATCTCATAAGGGAGAAGTACGTTTTGCATATCCTTGGAAAGTGCTAAAGGAGCATTTGGATAAGCCTGGAGAACCCCCAGGATCCACAAGAGGACAGTATTATCAGTCCCTAGCACCTGCAGCTCCCTGACAATGGCTGATGCCTGCTTCCCTGAAAACATAATACAGCATTAGGTTGGATGCCCTTTTCCAAGTAACTTTAACCAAAGTGGAAGGCAAAGGGCGAGAATGACACAATTCCCAAAGCCTGAACCAGCTCCATACCATTCCTATTTTGCACACCGAGTGGTCCAGTGGCTCCAGGTCTGGATGCACACATGCAGACCCAAGTGTAAGTGTATGTGGGGAGGGGTAGCTGAAAGACATTTTTTATCTTGCTCTGAAAAAACAAGATTGCCTATAAGCCAAACAAGTCTTGATGATTTTTGTCAGACCACTGGGCAAATGTACTGAAGTCATTAAAGACGGGTTTTGGCTTTTGTTTTGGGGTCATAGCTCTTTATTTTTTAAGTTGTGCCAAAATCATGCTTGAGGCATCCTCTACCTGCCACGAGAGTTATCAGAGTCTAGTGCACCAAAGTTCTTTTTAACTAGTCACGAACCAGAGTTTGTTATAATAAAATATAATTGTGCCGCTAATGTTATTACATTCTCCTTCATGTCAGTACGTAGCTCTTTTCTTCCAGTAGCAGCTGGGAGTTTAATTTTCTTGTTTGAATGGGTGCCTCAGAGATAAAGGCTAGTCCTTCATTTGAAATGTGCTCATTTTCAACCACATTTTGAAGTCATTCATTTGTAATAATCTGAAGTCACATTTAACACTAGTATGTAGAAGAGATCAGACTATATGAGGAAGAATTTTTTAATTGACCTGGCTCTTTTAGAACTGAGGTTTGGCAAGTTTCAGCAAGTGCTGCCCAATTGCTATTATAGTCCAGCAGTAGACGCTCACACCACTCACCATCTTGGAATAATTCCATTTTCTAAACTTGTTGTTTGACTTCGGAGCCAGCGGCGCTGGTAGCTACTGGACGAGGAGGTTGAGGAGCTTGGTGACGGGAAGGGTGTAATCAAGAGACTGCTCAGAGATGCTGTCAAAAAAGCAGATGCATTGACATTTTGTAGAGTGCTGATTAAAAAATGCTTGCTCCTCTGGCCAGGTTAACGTGAGTATAATTTTTCCTATTGGCTTTCTAAATATATATTTTTTTAAGAACAGTAGCTTTCCTTTTAGTATGACCCATTCCCAGCAGATGAAGCCATAGTTTTTTTAACTAGTCTTGCTGCCTTAATACAGTATAAGAATTTTTTCTTAACAAGACCAGAATCTTAGAGGTAGTGGAGACTACACAGATGGAGTGTCTCTCAGCTGTGCTGGCTTTGTGTTCCCCTGAAGCCATCTGTCCTAAAAGATGTTGGCAGTCACGACAGAAAGACCATCCGACATCCACCCACCATTTTTCTTCCACAAAAATCTCCCCTCTTTCTTCAGTAGAATCTCTCCCACTGATTTCTTCCCTAGCTTTTAAATTCCTATTGCTGAAGTACTACAGAACTGAAAACCAAATGAGTTAATTTTGATAAGGCAAAAGTACCACAAGACACAACATCTCTCTTCTTACTGATTTGTAGGGGAGAAGAGGGAAAAGCATGCCCTAGCAGTGGAGCTATGAGCAGAAACCTAGTTTACAGAGGAGGGAACTGCTCAACAGATCCACAGGTTGGATGGACATAGTATAAGCAGCGATATCCGAACTCTACCCCAGTGATTGAGCAAAACCCGAATCTGCTGAATGGTAAAAGCTTTGCTTTCATCAAATGAGAGAAAAAGAAACACACATACCTGACCGAGCAATGCCGCTGTCTCTGTCTTCATTTTGTCCTCTGCTAGGCATATCAACAGGTGTGCTATGTGCTAAAGAGATGAACAGAAAACAATAAATACTGCCTCATATTGTTTGTCAATGTTAAATGAAGTTTATGTTTAAAGGCTGCACAACAGCAAAGTTTTATCTAGTACAGTTCAATTGAAGCAATAGCTATGTCCATAGAGTTTGGGCAGATTAAAAAAAATATATAGTGATCAAAGAGGTGAGAGCAGGCAATAATTCAGTACTGAACATTACTAGTGCAGTAAAGTTGATTGCCTTTTTTATTTCAGGCTAAAATACCTTCTGAGATACTGCTAAGAATTTGAACATTAGATTATATACTGTAAAAAAATCATACAGCTGAGAATCAGGACCTGGAAGTGTATCAGGTGGAGTACCCAGAAATGGAAGCATTCAAAATCTCTAGTTACTCTTGAAAATCCTAATTTAGTTTATTTTTGTATGGTCATTGGCGCTGAACAGGCTAGCTAAAAATACTTTGTATAAGAAGCTGAGTATCAGTTTTAGTTGTCTTTTAGAGTTAGCCACTATGCTTGGCAAGTAACAGCATGCAATGAAAACTCAGTCCTGTGTGGATCACCATTAAGTGTTAGTAGCACATATTCACTTAACTTACAAAGCATGCAAGATTTGTGAGGGAAGTGAAGGAACTTTTTGGTTTTGCACTCAAGTGGATCAATTAGATTTGAGGTTTCCCCAAGGGCATGAGTCATCATCATCATGCCTGTAAAAGGATCCTTTTGTATGTGAAGGAGAGTAAATGCTATTTTCAAATTTAAGATGAACTCTTTAATATTATAAAATCACAACTTAAAGCTCCCCAGACTCAGTTCAACAATGTCTTAAAGAGTTGCCATCAAGCGAATAAAATCCACAGGTCAAAAGATTCGGGAGGAAAGCAAAGAGAGAAAGAAGCAAAAGAGAATTGCACACCCACAAGAGACCAAGTGCATACCAGGAAATATAAATCCTCTTAGAAACATAAGGGCTCATTTATTATTTAATGCACATTACATTAGGAAGTTTTCTTAATATTAACACTTCTGGTAGGGGTGAGAGGGAAGAACAGGAAGTAATTTAAGAAGAAGGTTTGTCTCAAAATACAAAGCCAACATAAGCCTATCATACATCTCTTTAGCCCTTTGTTTCTAGAGTGTAATTAAGGACCTCCTGCCAAGATTCAGGAGCTGGATTACTGTGGGTGGGTGGATCACACTGTGCTCAGCACTGCACACAAACCTGCAAAGAAAGAAGCACTCCGGATGAGCCGGAGAGGGCCTCCTTCAGATACCCCTTGCAGCACTTTGCTGCTACACAGCTGTAACACACCTAAAAGGAGCAAGGCAGAGAGAGAGCAAGACAAAAAACAAACAAACAAAAAACTATTAAAGACAATGTAGAGAAAAATAATTCAAAAGAAAAAACAAAACAGATGGTCTCTTCAGGAAAAGATTTTTGTTTGGTTTTTTTAAAATAAAATAAAGAAAATATTCACCTAGATTACTCCCACTACGGCAAGGGCCCAAACCATTTTGATTAGAGCTAAGTTTTCCCAGACTGGGATCTTGATTGATGCATTCAAAGCTATCTTGCAAACTAAAAAAGAAGAAACATCAGAATTTCTAAGAAAGGGGACAATATCACTAACATCAAACTACATTCTGTTTATTAGCTCCGTTATATAAATAGAATTTCACAACCAAGGTCAAAGATTATCAGATTTTCCTATGTTATACCAGATTTTATCATGGAATTTATCATGGATTGCGGTCAGGACTACTCCCTGATTCAGGAGGACTGTAAACTTTAAGAATGTATATTTTGGAATTAACTAACTTTCCACATTTGGTCTCTGCTCTCTGTCCAGATTGATTTTTTTTTTTTGGGGGGGGGGGCGGTAAAGAGGAACAGAGCAAAATCTCAGCCATTTATAAAGTAGCAAAACAGGAGTAGAAAAAAAATATATACAGACTTTGCTCATTACATGAAAATGGTAAGCTGTTGGCAATAAAAGGAGTCCCTCAAGATAAAGACTCAAAGCCTTTGAATGTTTATCAAGACCCCACAGCTTTGAATTTCACCCATTGCTCATCCTGAGCACACTTAAAGAGTCTAAAGGGCACATCTACACATCAGCTGAACACCCGCAGCTGGTCTGGGTCATGTGACTCAGCTCATGGGGCTTGGGCTGCAAGGCTATAAAACTGCTGGGTAGTTTGTGCTCAGGCTGGAGCCCAAGTTTTGAGACCCCGCAAGGAAGGAGGTGTCCCGGAGCCTGGGCCCAGAACGGCAATTTTTACCCCTGGGCCAGCTGCTGCCATGCTGCGAGTCATTTATTCCAATGCAGACATACCCTGAACAATCCCATTCTTCTTTAGTCTTCATGAGATAACTAGAACTCAGCCTCTGAATATTGCTCATAAACCAGAGGTCTCCATGCTGTTGGGTGAGCAGAAGAACACTGGGAAGCATGGCAGGGCCTAGGCCAGCCCTATGGCGAGCAACGTGGGAGCGCCACCCAGCCCCACTCTGCCCTGAGCTCTACTCCGGTCCTGTCCCCCAGAACATTCATCAGTGTCCAGCTCAGGAGAAAATGGGGGCAGGGAGGCCACAGGGTAAAAAGTTGGAGGACCACTGACAAACAGTCTCACTATCTCCCTTTCACTCACTGCCAGCAGAGATGTGGTCTTACAAGATTTCCAGATTTATATTGGACAACCTCAGGAGCCATGCCAGAAGAGCTCTAAAATGAGAGGAAAAGAAAAGACAGGATACAACCTAACTTACTTATTTGTGCTTCCGCTGAAACTTCCCACTCTGGCTGAGAATACTTTACTTATCATAAGCTGCGGAGGAGAGCTGAAAGGATAAACAATCATCATCTCAGCGACTCAACAGTGCCAATACCATCTCCTTCCCCACTGCTAAGCATTTGACAATCTGGAATAATACTAGCGAAGGAAACTCACTCACCGTATGTAGTGGATTTTCAAGGTAGAGCCTTTGTAACTCATTGCCACTGAGCCAAACATCATTTCTCCAAGCATGTTGACATCAGAGGCTGGTCTGGTGTACTACAGAGAAATGAGGAAAAGAGCAAGCCATAACCCATTGTGCTATTTTAGCACGGTGCAGAATGGAACTGAATTTTGAATATGAAATACACATCATCTCTGCTTCCCAATGAAGAGCGCTTATACCAATTGTGCAATGTGTACATACAGTTACAGGACATGCTATATTCAGCTCATGAGAGTGGCCCATGAATTCCTATTTGCATGGGCTCTTCCAAAGGTATGCAATGAAGAAACCTACACACTGTCTCTGCAGCTGCCCCAGAAACAGGTAATTTTATATCTCCCAGCCACATTCCCTTATGGGATGTTGCTGGAGAAGTATTACAAAGACTTCTGGTCTGAAGAGTCTCGACCCTTAACTGTTACTTTAAAATTTAAAACCTTTCCCAATCTAAATTAACTCATTTAGATGGCAAAATATACCTAGAATGACTTTTTTAAAAAAGTAAACAAAAGAAGTTCTATTTCTCACTACATTAAAGATCTACTATCAGAAAGAGGATCAACACCCTATGTATATGTTCTCATTAGAGTTAAGGTACTAATTTAAATTTTAACATAAGTATACATTTTTCATCCCACCCTCTAACTGCCACAAAACAAATTCAATCCAAATGAAATCATCTGCCCTTCAGTGTAGGACAAAGGTTTGCCTAGTTTGAGGAGACTCACACAAGCCATTTTTAGAGAGACATATAGGCGCTCAGAAAGTAGAAAACTCATTTTTCTGAGTCTTGAGTGTCCACTTCTGAAACAAGCAGCCTACAAACTCACTTGTGGACTTTTAAGGAGACTGGAAAAGTGCATAAGAGCTACAGACCTCGCGCTGTGGAATTAGCTGCCTTGCTCTGACCGATTTTTTAAAAATTCATGGAAGCCTGCCATTTTTTAAATCGAGTCACTCAGAGGCTGGCTTCTAGGGATTTTGCAGAAAAAAATAAAAACAGAGTATGCACTTTTTAAAGAGAAATTAAATTTTAAAAAGCGACTTCCGCCTGTAAGCTTTTTTAAAGGCTATTGGCAAGGTAATACCTAGTACCCATGTACATCTATGCCGCAAAACAACTCCCAAAGCCTGAATATGGGACTTGGGCTTTTGCAATAAATATATATAGCAGTGTGGATGTTCCTGCGCAGGCTGGAGCCTGGGCTCCAAGACCTTCCTTCCTCACCAGTTTTCAGAGCCTCGACAGGAGCCTAAAATGTCTACACAGCTATTTTTAGCCCCACATTAGGAGGCTGTGTCAGCTGACCCAGGCTCTGAGATTCACTGCGGCTGGGTTTTGATTTTTGTTTTGCATCAACGTACCCCAAGATTACTAGAACCAAAAGACTGAATAGGCCCTCATCCACACACAATAACTTGCACCAACTAAAGTAATTTTAAAAGATTTTAGTTATACAGATAAAACATGTTTATTTAAACAAGACATAATTCTCCTTGTATATTTGATAATATTTTGTGTAGTTAATTTCCTCAACATAGGAAGTTTAGCCAATATGTATGGAGTGTAAGATCATGGCCAAACTTTTTATATGACAGTAGTCATGGAGAACAGAGACAAACACAATATATCTTTCTAGATCAAGAAAGTGCACTGTCAGGGAGAACATTTTTGAAACTTGTGTATGCTTGTAAGTTGTAGCTTACATTGTAATTATTTTATGGAAAAGTTCAGAAAATACTAAAGAGTTGTGAAATTTTAAAAACTCAATGCTGAAAGCTAAGGATCTGCTAAAATTTACATAGCACTTTAAAAATAAAATAAAAACACCTCTCCTCATAACGCATGGAAGGAAAGTAATGCAATTAAGATCCTCAGCATCAGTTTTGTATTTGATGTACTACAGAGTCCACTCAAACATTTGAATAGAGATTTGTTAATTTAACACAAGGTTAGTATCTTTAGTCACTCGGTGAAGAACTATATATAGTACTGAATAAGATGTGTTAATATTACCTGATACTTTGGAAGTTGGTCCTTGATGGGCTGTGTACAGCTCGCTGACGGACTACAGGAAGAAATACTATTGGTCCCATTGCTTGCTTGATAGCACTTGGCAGAAGCCTTTCCCAGAGCATCCTCCACTGTTTTCTGTGTCAGAAAAGATTGATGATGGAAGTAAGTTTAACCAACATGAGGATTTCCGTTTCCAGCTGAACCCAAGTGATCTCAATAGACTTTTGTTAAGAACACACTTGAGCAAAAGAAAAATATGAAAGATTTTATTTTGTTGATTTAAAAACAAAAAACAAAAAATTGAGTCAAGTCACATTCGTAACTTTGGCTTTTCAAGGAAAAGAAGGAAAGTGATGCACTCCAGGAGAATGGACATGCAGGTTTATTCTTTAACTTAATCTACTAGTGAATTAAACTCTTTGTTATAGAAATACATGATACACACTCAGTAAGTATATAAACTGACACTCTCTCTCTTCAGCCATCATACTGGTCAAAGTAATTTGCCACAAATCTATCTAGAGCAAATTCATCTTTTTCTTCTGTTAGCATAAATTTCATAGAAATCAGGAGTGAGCTGCAATCTGTGACACAATTTGCTAACATTCAAGTACTTCTAACATTTGTGCATTTATAATCACCTAACGATAGTCACATTGGGGATTACATAAGCAGCGGTTACATAAATGTAGTTCCAAGCAAAAGCTGCACAAAAGGAATGCAAATATGTGGTAGAATATGAGACACCAGTCAGCCCCATGTAGAAAAAACAATAAAATCCTCAACACGTGTTTGGTTACTTTCCTAATTGATAGTAAAAGGATCTGCTTGTGCCACTGCTGTAGTCCAATCCATTTCTATTCTCTAGGATTATAAAAGCACTGCTGGGCTGTCTCTGCCACCTCTCTCTTCATTCCACCCAAGACTTGCAAGGACTGTGACCTGCATTTCCCACTCACAGACATCAGGCTGGGGAGATCATTCAATGTGACAGGTGCCTTCTGGTGGAATCTCTCAGGAAGCAGGTAGGAGAGTTACAGGAGGGGTGGCTAGGCTCAGGAGTATCCATATCCTGGAGAAATTCCTGGATAGCATCCATAGCAGCCACAGACAATACTTATTGTGTTATGCAGTGTTTGCTAGTTTGTGACAATAATTGCTATAGACATAAATGCCATATAAAATTATAAATGTTTTTAGGGAGCGATAACCGATGCATGCGAACAGGGACTGCAAACAGGGGAGTTTGCGAGGGAAGGAGAAGGAGAAGCCCTGAGAAGGAGGCGAAGGAGATCCCCTTGCTGAAGAAGCAAGGGAGAGAGTGAATTACTGACTGTGTGTGCTTGTGCTTGTGTCTTTTTTTCCCACAGGTGATTTCTGTGAATTGTCAGTTACTGTGTGAGTTGGGATTGTGATTGTGTGATTGTCTGGGGGCTGTTTGTACCATTGTTCTCTGCTCAGCCCTGCTCAGCTCAATCAGCCTTGTGATCACCCTTCCCCTGTGTGCTTAACGAGGGGCAAGGGCTGACCCAGGCAGAGAAGGCCTTAAAAGCCAGTGGCTGAGCGACCAGGGGGAGCTTGTGAACAGGGACTGCAAACAGGGGAGTTTGCGAGGGAGTTTGTGTGAAGTTTGTGGTTTGTGCAGCTACTATGGTGAAGAGGACCCGCACCGCTTGTGCCAGCACTGCTACTGTCTCCTCCACCTGCGCCTGTATCCAGACAGACATACTGACCATGGATATCTCTACCCAGATCCTGGCGTGGACTTGCAAGGACTGTGGCCTGCATTTCCCACTCTCAGATGGTCAGGCTGGGGAGATCATTCAATGTGACAGGTGTCTCCTGGTGGAACCTCTCAGGAAACAGGTGGGGGAGTTACAGGAGGAGGTGGCCAGGCTCAGGAGTATCCATGCCCTGGAGAAGTTCCTGGATAGCATCCATGAGGAAACATGCAAGGATGAGGAAACTATCCAGAGGCAAAGGACTGCTGCCACACCCTCGGAGAAGGATGGGATGGCTCAAGCAGAGGGTGGACACTGGCAGCTGGTTACTTCTGGCAGCAGACAGTGCTCCACCCCTGCTCCCATCCCACCCTCCGTTGTGGTAAAGAACCGCTACGCAGCACTACAGACGGGAGATGATATGGAAGAGGAGAAGCCGTGCACCCCCGAGGTTGGGAGGATCACAACCATCACACCCAGGAGAAAACGTCGGGTTGTGGTGGTTGGGGACTCTCTTCTGAGGGGGACGGAGGCACCCATCTGTCACCCTGACAAGGCCTCTCGGGAGGTATGCTGCCTGCCAGGGGCCCATATCTGAGACGTTACGGAGGGATTTTCGAGAATCATCCATCCCTCTGACTACTACTCCCTGCTACTCATCCATGTGGGAACCAATGATACTGCAAGAGGTGACCTTCAGCAGATCAAAGGTGACTACAGGACTCTGGGAACACGGGTGAAGGAGTTCGGTGCACAGGTGGTGTTCTCCTCGATCCTTCCGGTCAAGGGTAGGGGCCTGAGCAGAGACAGATGCATCCTGGAGATGAATGCCTGGCTGTGAAGATGGTGTTACCAGGAGGGCTTTGGCTTCCTCGACCATGGGGTGCTCTTCCAGGAAGAAGGATTGCTAGGCAGAGATGGACCCCACCTATCAAAGAAGGGGAAGAGCATATTTAGACATAGACTGGCTAACCTAGTGAGGAGGGCTTTAAACTAGGTTTGAAGGGGGAAGGGATGGAACTTGGGGGGGTAGCCGGAGCTGTAACTGCAGGGATAAAAGAGAGACTCGTCAGAACTGGGGAAGGAATCAAATCATTGTCTTAGGTGTCCTAATGAAGCCCTAATGCCTGAGGTGAGTGGGGAAGGACGACACCGGAAGATAATGCAAGGAGGAAGATGCAACAAGAGAGATAATCGACAGGGGAAAGTAGGGCAATCAGTCCGGTATCTTAGGTGCCTATACATAAATGAAAAGAGCCTGGGAAACAAGTAGGAAGAATTGGTAGTACTGGCACAGACAAGGAGCTATGATGTAATTGGAATAACAGAAACATGGTGGGATAGCTTGCATGACTGGAACACTCCCATGGATGGGTATAAATTGATCAGAAAGGACAGGCAGAGAAGAACAGGTGGAGGAGTAGCGCTATAAGTAAAAGAGCTGTGTGACTTCTCAGAGCTCCACTATGAAAGTGGAAACAAGCCAGTTGAAAGTCTCTGGATTAAGTTTAGAGGAGAATGCAACAATGGGGATGTCATGGTGGATCTCTGCTATAGACTGCCAGACCAGAAGGAGGAGGTGGATGAGGCATTCTATGGACAACTAGCAGAAGCTTCCAGATCACAGACCCTGGTTCTCATGGGGGATTTCAATTATCCTGACATCTGCTGGGAGGGCAATACAGCAGTGCACAGGCAATCCAGAAAGTTTTTGGAGAGTGTTGAGGACAACTTCCTGGTACAAATGCTGGAAGAACTAACTAGGGGCCTTGCACCTCTCGACCTGCTGCTCACGAACAGAGAAGAATTGAACGGGGAAGTAGAAGTGAATGGCAACCTGGGCAGCAGCGACCATGAGATGGTAGAATTCAGGATTCTGATCAAAGGAAGAAAGGAAAGAAGCAGAACACACACTCTGGACTTCAGAAAAGCAGATTTTGACTCCTTCAGGGAACTCATGGGCAGGATCTCTTGGGAGGCTGATCTGAAGGGGAAAGGCATCCAAGCGAGCTGACTGTATTTTAAAGAAACCTGGCTAAGGGCACAGGAAGATAACATTCCAATGTGCAGAAAGAACAGCAAATGTGGAAGGCGCTCAGTGTGGCTTAGCAGAGAACTCTGCATTGAGCTGAAACATAAAAGAGAATCTTACAAGAAGTGGAAGCTTGGACAGATGACTAGGGAGGTGTATAAATATATTGCTCGTGACTGCGGGGATAAAATCAGAAAGGGCAAAGGGGAATTGGAGTTGCAGCTGGCAAGGGATGTGAAGGATAACAGGAAGCGGTTCAACAAGTATGTCAGTAACAAGAAGAGGATCAGGGAAGCTGTAGGTCCCTTACTGAATGGGGCAGGTATCTTTGTGGTGGATGATGTGGAAAAGGCTGAAGTACTCAATGCTTTTTTTACTTCAGTCTTCAGAGGGAGGGACACAGCTTCTAGGCTATTACACTGGGTAACGCAGAATGGAGAGTGGCCCTCGGTGATGGAAGGTCAGGTTAGGGACTACTTAAAGAAGTTGGAGGGGTCTATGGGGCCAGATGAACTGCATCCGATGGTGCTCAGGGAGTTGGCTGATGTGATTGCAGAGTCGCTGGCCATTATCTCTGAAAACTCGTGGCGAACGGGGGAGGTCCCAGATGATTGGAAAAAGGCAAATATAGTACCTATCTTCAAGAAAGGGAAAAAAGAAGATGTGGGGAACTACAGACCCGTCAGCCTCACCTCAATCTGTGGAAAAATCATGGAGCAGGTCCTCAAAGAATCCATCCTGAAACACTTGGAGGAAAATAGCGTGATCAGGAACAGTCAACATTGATTCACCAAGGGCAAATCATGCCTGACCAACCTGACTGCCTTCTATGATGAGGATGACTGGATTTGTGGATGCGGGAATAGCTGTTGATATGGCATACCTTGACTTTAGCAAGGCTTTTGATACTGTTTTCCACAGCATTCTCGTTGGCAAGTTAAGGAAGTATGGGTTGGATGAGTGGACCGTAAGGTGGATAGAAAACTGGCTAGATCATCGGGCTCAGTGAGTAGGAATCAATGGCTCAATGTCTAGTTGGCAACCAGTAATGAGTGGAGTGCCCCAGGGGTCAGTCTTGGGACCGGTTCTGTTCAATATCTTCATTAATGATCTGGATGATGGGATAGATTGCACGCTCAGTAAGTTCACCAAGCTAGGGGGAATGGTAGACATGCTGGAAGGCAGGGACAGGATTCAGGGAGACCTAGACAAATTGGAGCACTAGGCCAAAAGAAATCTCATGAGGTTCAACAAGGACAAGTGCAAAGTCCTGCACTTAGGACGGAAAAATTCCATGTACTGCGACAGGCTGGGGACCGATCAGCTAAGTAGCAGCGCTGTAGAAAAGGACCTGGGGGTTATGGTGGACGGGAAGCTGGATATGAGTCAACTGTGTGCTCTTGTTGCCAAAAAGGCCAATGGCATATTAGGCTGCATCAGTGGAGCGCTGCCAGCAGATCAAGGGATGTGATTATTCCCCTCTATTCGGCACTGGTGATGCCGCATCTGGAATACTGTGTCCAGTTTTGGGCTCCCCACTACAGAAAGGATGTGGACAAATTAGAAAGAGTCCAGCGGAGGGCAACAAAAATGATTAGGGGGCTGGGGCACATGATGTATGAGAAAAGACTAAAGGAAGTAGGCTCATTTAGTCTGCAGAAGAGAAGACTGAGGGGGGATTTGATAGCAACCTTCAACTACTTGAAGGGGTGCTCCAAAGAGGAGGGAGCTAGGCTGTTCTCAGTAGTAACAGAGGATAGTTAAGGTCCGGTTAGACAATACCCTGGCTGGGATGATTTAGTGGGAATGGTCCTGCTTTTAGCAGGGGGTTGGACTAGATGACCTCATGAGGTCCCTTCCAACCCTATGATTCTATGTCTTAAATTCCAATTTTCTTAGTTTTTTAACTCTACCCAAATATTGCTGAACTTTAATATTCAAGATGCAAATAGATCTCGGTTTACAGGCTGCTTTCTATGCATGGCATGCAGTCAGTCTCTTAAACTGCATGGTGTTATTTCTGGATTACAAATTAGCAGCAGATTTTTTAACAGAAGAACAGCAAGCAAAACACAAATCGCAAATAATGCACCATTTGGCAGAAGTATTAGAGATAAACAATCACTTGTGCAGCTTGTGTAAAATGTTAAGAAAAAACAACTGGTTGTCTGAACACTTGGTGTGTAAATTCACCTGTCGATAACTGCACTGCTTACTCCCCAAGTTTATTTTCAAATCACTGTTTATATTATTTGACTCCCTCTACTAGGCAGTACAAAAAGACTCCTTTAACCTTTCAACGGCTGTATGCTGTTTACATAGGTAACATTTACCACAATGTTACTAAGGAAAAAATGTATTTAGGGGTTTTTTTAAAAATAAAATTAGTTATCTTGCAGGCAGAGTTGTCGATTTAAAAACAGTAATTTTTGTTTAAAAAACTCCAACACACACAACCCTTTTAGCTATTCATGAAAAGGGTTGGTTTAGCTAGTATAAATGCTGGCAAAGCACGTGGCTGGCTCAGTGTATGCTTGGAGCTGGGGGTCTGAAATCCCATGCGCTGGCAGAAATACCCCAGCTGGCATGCTAAACGGAGTAGTGTAGATAGCATGGACTAGTCAAGCTGACTATATACCCGTGCGGTCCAGGCAGGTTTGTGTTCAGGACAGCTAGTCTATGTTGTTGTTTGCGGCTACCTACGTATGCTGCCCCAACTACACAAATATTTTTAGAGGTCTAGTAAGTTCAATGACCAAGAGAATGGTTACGTCTCTAGAGGCTGAGAATTCCATCTCCAGCTCCAATTATAGATACACCTTTTGAAATTTTTTCATTCCCTTAAACTATTGGCAGAGCGTGACAACGAGTGGTCTCAATCAGGACCCCACACAGAACATAAACAACAATGATTGACAATATCTGCCATAGCGTACATTAAAGAAATGCACAAGGGTATAAACACATCAATGCACATGTGCTTCTCTGGGGCAAAGCAGGGTTTAGTGCATTAACTTGGATTAATGTAAACTTTGCTTTACACGAATACGTGAGGAGTTTGCACTGAACTAGTAACAATGGGAGTTCCTTAATGTGGACAGAGCTTTAACAGATGCCCCGATACAACAGTCTGGAGAAAAATAAATGAATAAAAAGGAGAAAACAAAGATAACAGACACTGTTTGGTGTAATAAGTAGCTCATCCATCACCTAGCCAATGTCAAATGTTTTGCACGTCTGATCATGGCAAAGATGAGTTTACAGAAGGGGTAATAAAATACACCTGAGATTAGAAGCCAAATACTGCGCTCATCTTTTTAAAAGGTCCCAGGATAACATCTTGAATCTTAAAGTGCAGCAATATTTGGGCCGAGTTATAAAACTAAGAAGATGGGAATTTAAGACATGAACTTGGGTGGGATGAAGAGAGAGGTGGCAGAGACAAGCCAGCAGTGCTCTACTAATTCTAGAAAACAGAAATGGGTTGGGTTCCAGCAGTGGCACACGCAGACCCTTTTACTATCTATTATGAAACTAACCAGACGTGTAGAGGGTTTTGTTGTTTTTTCTACATGGGGCTGACGGGTCTTTCATATTTTACCACATTCCTTTTGTGCAGCTTTTGCTTGGCACTGCATTTATGTAACTGCTGCTTATCTAATCCCCAATGTGACTATCATTAGGTGGTTATAAATGCACAAATGTTAGTAGTCATGTGCTTGACACACGCTATTGACAATAACAGCCTTAATATAAAAGTGGCCTGCTCTATGCCACCCTCAGGAATAGCTAGAGCAGAACACATTAAAATGTACTACAGCACGATTAACCATACAGAAGATAATCTGCCTAGTTTCCCAGATAAGCAGATTTAAAGGTAAAACTGCCTTAAATCTATCCTATTTATTTATGTGATGGGGAAAAACTCCCTAATCCTTTGCTCATTCAGGGCTTGATCCTGTTCCAAACTGCAGTCAAAAGGACAAATAGCTGTAGGTTCAGGCCCTCGCCTGAAAGAGGCTGGTGCACCAAGTGTTAGATAACGCATTTCAAAGCCATACATCATTTCTGATTTGCAATTCTCAATATTTAGCTTTAAGTGGCTATATCAGTATGCCTCTAAGATGAAAAGAAGGTGGGATATTCTATTTGTTAAAGGATGTTTTGAAAACACGGAGAATCTCTAAGAAAAGGCAATATTTTAAATGGAGATTTACACTTTATAAATTAAACTTTTTGTTTTAAATGTTTATGTCTCTCCACTGAGGAGCAAAACATTTTATATAACTGTGAAAACACCAGCCCATTTTTCTAAACTTAGTGCAACATTGTGTATCAACAACTTGGATATTCAGTACTGACCTTGGTATTGGGTCTTGTGACGGAAAGGAAAAAAATGGATTAATATAGGCCACTCTGACCTACTTACTCTCAATAAGTAGATGATCGGTGATGCTCATCATGCGTGCCTTATTAATGTAGGTTACGCCAACATCTGATACTCATGCAGCTTAATTTAAATAGTTTCAGATAGCTGTGTTTAAACATTTTCACAAGAGCTGTTCTCACAAAACACTGCTATTTAAGTGTACACTGTAACTAGTAATTCAACATTGACTGGTACAGTCAACAGTATTAGCTGGGATTTGAAATCCAACAAATAATCTTATAAGTGGAGTTTCAGGGTAGGTCTACACTTAAAAATGCTGCAGTTTCTTCCATTAGCAGAGTTAATCCACCTCTGTGAGCTGCCCACCCATCAACACAGCGCTGCCTACACTGGGGGTTAGGTCAGTATAGAAGTATGGGTTTTTCAGACTCCTGTAGTGACATTGTTAAACCGATGTTAAGTTTATTATCGTGTAGACCTGGCCTTAAAACTGTAACTGAATAGAAGAAAAATGTAACTAACAAGGAAAATATATTGTATCACTTTTGCCTTCTTAATATCAGCTGGACATTTTGGAATGCTGTTTAAGTATAGCCTGGTGCACCTAGATACTGACAGAGATTAAGCCAGACCTTAATTTCACATTTCTTGTTTTTCTGGTTTGTTTTACAACATTAAAAATTAAGTATTATCTGTTATCGTTTCAGTCACATGCACATACTCTACTTTTAAAAGAACAAAAATGGAGCTGTGACAATTAAGAACAAGACACTGACTTTGTTGCTTTAACTAAAGCGATCCAAAGGGACACAAGTGCATCTGTACACATGCCAGTTCCCACTGAAATAAATAGACAACTCTGTGCATCTCATGTGTGAGGACTGGGCCTACGAAATGAAAAATGATCAGATTAAACATGTACAAAAGTTGATGTCAGAAAAATACTAAATATAAAAGGGATCAAGTCACTTCAACAATGCCTATGAGCAGGGCCTTTATTGTTTTATATTAGTTACCGATTTTTTCAAGAAAAGATAAATATCAGGCGATAAACTGGGACCAGTTATCTTAGACCATTGCAGTGTAGCTGTAACTCGTGTGTTCATCAGATTTCAAAAAAGTTCACAACCAACACAAATGCAGCAAAAACTTCCAAAATAAGATGCAGAAATGAGCACTTTTTAAAAAGAATTATTTCCATTTGGGGCCAGAAAACAAGATGCATCGAAGGACAGAAGCATATTAGCGTTTCATACCTGAGTTGCTGCCACATCAACTTTGCGGACTGCTTTGGAATCAAACAAGACCTGTCTGCCTCTTCTCTCACAGTCCTGGTAAACTAGTAGGCGGATTTCATTCAAGTCAAACTCTGAACAGGACCAGCTGTGGATTGCAAATAGTCAGAAGGTATGTTATTTCACCAGAGAGCTAATGGACATAAATAAGAAGAGGAAGTGAGTACCATCAACTGGGTCTTTTAAAAACTGGTGGCAGAAACCAAATTGAAATTTCAACAGCATGTGAACAAGATTTTTTGGAAATCCTAAATGAGCACCAATGTTTCGATAATGAAAAGGCCATGTTATTACAATTGAGTAGGGAGTAGGGAGACTGTGAATTAGAGAGGAAGCAATACAGTCTTCCTGCAAGAATTTTAAAAATCACTCTCTATTGACTGCTGTGCTATTTACATATTGACATATCTGAAACACTATGCCACCACCAAAGGAAATTAACAGAATAAAAACAGGCATAAGGATATGGAAACAGAGCTCCTAAAAACCCAGAAAGCCATCACATGCACATTAGACCTTTAAACTCCTTTTGGAGAGGGGACGAAACATCCCAGAAGGCCACAAGTAGTCAACAACTGCATGGAGGGGAGGCAGGGGTATGTGTGCAAATAAAAGCAATTATGGTTTGGTAATTTAAAAAAAAGATAACACTGTTCGTGTTCTGGTCACACTGGAATGTAAAAATAGACATTTTAAGGTAGACCCTTTCCAAGGTATCAGAAGCTCTCTTTTTACAGACAGCACCAAAACGTGCATACTTTTAGAAGGCAGGGTTTGGGGTTCAGCAGGTTTATCCACTGTGCACGAGTCTTATGTTTGGAGCTTTGCCATCAGAAACGTGGCGACCCTCAATTGATTGTTGACTGAAATCTAAACTTTTTATCTCAAATAAGCATGTGACACAATCAAACTATTTTTGTCCAAAGTCCAGTAGAACTAAATATTTTTCTCTATTTAAAATGTAGGTATCACAGTAAAGGTCCCAAGGTTTTGGCATGGGTTTTTTACCCACACAAAAAAAGCAAGCAACAAAAAATCCCTCTTCTTCTGTTCCTTATATTAACGTATAAAGGGCCTAGTTTAAACATTCACAAGAACTAATAAAATTTCAGAGGCAGATCTTAGGAACTAAATGGACAAGTTACACCAAACGAAACAGTGTTTTCACTAATGCCAGAATGTAAACTAGCAATTTAAATGTACATTTGTTATGTTCCATATAAAATTACCTGAACCTATGCATCAGCAACTGATTTTTGCCAAAAGTGTGACACTCATTTGGAGACCATACATAAATATACCGCGATCGGACACAGCAATAACTGTGTAGTCGGGTAAATGAATGGTAACTGACACCAAGACAAGAGCTCTTTGTTCTAGCTATATGACAGCAATAAAAACCTATGGATATCTAGCAAGTCTCAATAACGCTTTAAAACTTGCTTGGCTCTGATAGCCAAAGCTCCAGAGCCGGGTGTCAAACATGCGGCCCCCACAGGCCAGATGCGGCCTGCGAATCTCTTCCATCCAGCCTGTGACTACATTCTGTGGGACCTCTCTCTCTCAGGGACAGTGTGGCCTCAAATACCCAGCGCTCTGCAATGCCGTGAGAGTGTCAGGTCACTCAACATCGCGGAGCGCTGGGTATACGAGCCTGTGCTCTGAGAGACCACACTTTCTCCCTAAAAGAGTGAGTGTGGTCTCATGTAGTGCAGACTCATATACACAGCACTCTGCAATGCTGCAAGAGTGCCCTAATATTTCGACTTATGGTATGTATGGGGCCCACTTGAGGTACATTTAAGTCAAATCTGGCCCGCCATAGCAAATAAGTTTGATACTCCTGCTCTAGAGTTCAAGGAGATTGCAAACACTGTAGCCTCAGACTCGGGGTTACCTCTCTTATGTTAAGAACACGCTGTTCCAAGAACACTGATTAAAGATTGACTACCATGGAGATGTACTGTGATTTAATGTTTTATTCAATGCTCAGATTTTGCAAGTGAAAGATTTTACAATTAGAAATATGACACCTTCTTATACTGATCTATGATTTCTGGACTTTCTACAAAAAATTCTCCCGCTCTACCAGAAGCCCAGTGACACTGTGAATAAAATTAAGTCATCATAGACATGCCTAGTTTGGGAAATACGTTAAATTAGAGATGTCAATTCAATAAAATCATTGGAAACAACGCGTCATAGATGTGGGAATGATGCTTTGTCTAATATGTCAATTCCAAAGGGGGAGCCGTGTTAGTCTATTGTAGAAAGACAACAGAGTCCTGTGGCACTTTTCAAGACTAACAGATTTATTTATCGCGTGAGCTTTCGTGGGAGAAAATCCCACAAAAGCTCATGCGATAAATAAATCTGTTAGTCTTGAAAAGTGCCACAGGACTCTGTTGTCTAGTCTAATATGGTAACTCGCTGTTAAATAGATCTGAGGACTATTTGCTATAAGACAAGACAAATGGATTTAAACAGGCCATCAGGAAGTTTAGACTTGAAATTAGATGTAGGTTTTTAACTATCAGAGGAGTAAAGTTCTGGAATAGAGGGAGCCAAAGTTCTGGAATAGTTCCAGGGGAGCTGTGGGGGACCAAAAAACCTAGCTGGCTTCAACACTGAGCTTGATAAATTTATGGAGGGGATAATATGATGCTACAATGTAGTTTGGCAATTGGCTGATCTTTGACTACTGGTGGTGGCTATGCCAATGGCCTGAGATGGGGCATTAGATGGGGTGGGTTCTGGCTTATTACAGGGAATTCTTTCTTGGATGTCTGGCTGGTGAGTCTTGCCCATATGCTCAGGATTTAACTGACTGCCCTATTTGGGGTTGGGAAGGAATTTTCTCCCATGGCAGGTTAGCAAAGGCTCTGTGGTTTTTTCGCCTTCCTCTGTAGCATGGGACATCGCTCACTTGCTAGTAGATTCTCTGTACCTTAAAGTCTTTAAACCATGTTTTGAAGACTTTAATAACTCAGTCAGTTAAACTCAGAGGTTTATTACAGGAGTGAGTGGGTGCGGTTCTGTGGCCTGCACTGTGGAGGAGATCAGACTAGATCAGGGGTCTCAAACGCAAGTCACCATGAAGGCCACATGAGGACTAGGATGTTGGCCCGAGGGCCGCATCACTGAAACCTTTTCATACAGCAGGGCCACCAGTTTAATTACCAGAGCTCCCCCAGCAGCACAAAGCTCCGGGGAGGGGGGGCGGCCGGCAGGCAATGAGGTGCACACGGCCTGCCCCGGAAGCACTGCCGATGCCAAGCTCAACTTGGTCGGCAGCAGGACCCTGGGCAGGAGGCAGGTGGCTGCAGCCCAGCTGCCGGCTCCCAACCAGCAGAGGGGCTTTTGGCCCGCAGGCCAGGGGTTGGGAGTCCCTGGATTCCAGGTCTCATCGCGGGCCGCAGGAGGTAACTCCATAGACCGCCGCGTGTTTGAGACGCCTAGACTAGATGATCATATTGGGTCCTTCTGACCTTAGTGTCTCCGTGAGTTCTCTTTAAACAAAAGCTTGCTGCTGCAATGATCATTCTTTCTTTTTTTTAAAAAATATGTGCATGGCAAGAATGTGTACCACTGCTGTAACTCTAACTAAAAAGTAAAAAACTAAAAGATACATTTCTTTGCAAAGAGTACTCTCTAAGAGCATGTGTCCCCTTCGCCTTAGTTGAATGCTTCTCCTCTTTCTCTTTCCCCAGGTTTCACTGTAATTTTTGTTACATTATTTAAGTAATTTTGACTAAGCTCTTCAGGGCAGGGCATGTCTTCTTGTCTGCCAAGCACCATGCACATCATCATCATTAATAAATCATAGAAAAAGCTATTTACAATTAGAGAAGGTCTCTGACAAGATACTAACATTAAGGACGTAAACATTAACATTTGTTGTTGTCCTCACTTTCACTTTTTGAAATTCAGCGGAAAAAAACACAAGAAAGAAAGACTACCAAAGTCTAAATCTTCTATCACCCATTTACTTTGACACTAACATTGGGTATTCCTCATTGATGCAAGTTACCACCCTGAATCTAACTTCTGGTTATTGGCCAGAGACATCCATCACTCCCAATGTAACTCTGCATAGCAACCTGTTAAATTAAAACCCACCTACTTATGAAGCAGAGACTGGAGATTTGACCACTACTTTTTTTTGTAATATAAACCAGAAACCACTGCTACACGTAGTCATCAAAAAACCATTTTTTAGTCCCCCAATCACTAAGGATAAATTATGTATCCAGTTCATAAAGACCTCCTAAAGGTCAGCATCAGATCATATTTCCCATATCCTTTTCTAACTCTGCCCACCCTAACTTCCACTACTTTCACATATCTTTACAAAATCGGCTTGGCTCTCCAAACAACCTGAGGAAGGTTGGAAGAATGGGTGCAGGCTACATCATGCTGCAAGAGCCTTCATTTTTCATGCATACATTCAAGCAGGGAAGATTTAGTTTCATTCATTCAGCAAGAGCTGGGATTCCCCCACTAGTAAGAAGGACAGTCGATCAAGGTAGTGGGGGATAATTAAGGTTGATGCTGGAATCATGCTGATATTAATATATTCCATGAAGTATAGCACTCTTGTTTCTAAATCTAATGAAAAATGTGAAAGATAACCAAACATTAATAATGTTGTAAGTGAGCAGTTGTTTACAGTTGTAATTTTGTATTAAAACCACAATATTTCAAATAATAGTATTTTTTCACCTGAAAATCTGCTACAATTTTAACTGGAAGTAGTTTTCTTCTCTTCTTTTCTCAAATTATTGAATACTGTAACTGGGCATAAACAATCATTCCTGCTTCTGAGACATTCCTTCCTACTCTCTCAAGTAGTCACCTGAGTCTGAAGTAGTTTCAAGTTTAGAGCATGGAGGTCTGATTATCTTTCGTAGGTTACATAATAGTTTCTGCTTTACATAGTTTAAGAATGCACGTGGCTTTTAGAGCTCATATAAGAAGCTGCAATGACAGGTGTGCACTGAAATTTTCTATCCACAGAGCACCACAGGTAGCAAGCATACAAGCCTCTACATACCAGATAATGTGTTGAGGTGATGTGCCTCAGCTGTAACCTGGATGAACCACATATAGGGGGTCAACAGTACAGCTCTTATTAATAGTCATTTTAGTTTATCAGGTTGCATAACAGATTGCCAAGGCCACATTGATTTTATACACAGCCCACCTTTGAACAGGAATTTTCCTGACCTGACTACTCTACAGGGAAGGAAAAAAGTAGATCCTACAAATAAACAAACCGTTAAAAAACAAGGTCAGGTCATTTCTTTGCTGCTTCTGTTAAAGGGTCCACTATTGTGACAAGCTAAACTCTCTCAAGTCCTACTGATTTGAAACAGGACAGAAGGATACATAGCACTGTGGAAGACCATGCTTAACTGCCCTCTCCCATGAACGAGTCTGCGTCACACACACAGCCATAAATTCCAGAAGGGTGGCCATTTTGCTTCTAACGTGCTTTAACTTGCTTCCATGTTTTATTTAAATTCTTTGGATTATTTCTTATATTTTTGGGGGTGTCTGCAGTAAAAATAAGCCATCTGCTCCTCTCACATATCATTCTTGGACTGCAATATGCTCTGATAACTAATGCAGTGGGTATCATATACACATCTAAGATTGTCCACAGAAGGATGCTGAAGGCTGTTTTGCCATTACCCTTTCCCCCCCTTTTTCCTCACTTTTAACGTGTTTATGTGTATACAGTGCTTTGAAGAGGCGCTAGACAAGTACTACGTTTTGTTTTAAAGTCTGCCCTTCCAACCTTAGTCACAGTGCTCTCATTAGGGGAGTTACCCTGCGTGTGATCAAACTTAATTAGGCTTTGCTCACACTTACCCAAATCACCACCTGGGTGCTAAAAACTGCAAAATGTGCCATCTCCTGCACTCCAGACTTCAATACGAGTTTCTCACCACCTGCCTATCGAGATTCATCAGAGGATCTAGTTCAAAAGTGAATCAAGGAGGAAATCAAAGAAACCCATGGATTTGCCTCAATTTACCTCATGAATTTGATCCCTTTTTATTTTTTACAATTCCATCCCTATTCATTTATAGCTTGAGTCCATATTCCTCTCCACATTCCCTCAGAAATCACAGTGCTAATCTGCTGAAAGGATGACCCACATTCCTTTAAATGAACAAAAATGAATCTATACATATTTTATTTAAAAGTTAAATGTAAAGGTCCTGAGAGGTGTCAAGTTGATGGTTTTATTTACCACAGAACAGGGATAGCTGGGCCACGAGCAGTGCAGACTTCCAATGCTGCCCCAACTCCCTTAAGCGTGATCCTTCGGGACCCATCTCTAGGCTCAGATTCAGCCAAAACCGTCCTTTAACTTAGTTGTTTCCAAAATCTTTGGCTTGAGGTCAAATACCACTTTTACAACCCTGAAGAGCCCCCTGTCTATCAAGTCCAAAAAAAAAAAAAAGTGTATTGCCATATACCAATTAAGACAACCAATCACTACATACATAAGTAAACATTTTGATGCCACCGTGGTCATTTGTACGTTCACTCTTTTACACATATAAATTACTCACAGTATGTCTCACACTCACAGAGAAAGCACTAGTGTAGATGAGTGACAGTCACTACACACTGAAGCACATGGCCTGACAGCTAAATCTTGGTCGGTAGCCTGCTAAGTACAGCCAAACTGGAAAGCATGGATTTTTAGAATCCTGACCATCCTCAAGCATCCTGGCTGCTTTGCCAACAGCCCCCCCTCCCCCCCTCTACCCGCCCGGCCACTGCAGCCAGATGTAAGAAGTTCAGTGCGAAGGCTGCCTCCTTGTTGATCTCCTGTCCCCGTGGATCCAGAAAGGAAACTACACGCATTCTGTTGCCCCATGAGGTCCACCTGGGCCCTAGGCAGAGGTTCCCTTGTGCAGTCAGGGGGATGGGAGATCAGTGCTTCCCTCCCTCTGGCTCCAGTAGGGACCCCAGCACCTAGGAACCCAAGCAGAGTACTCTAGTCTGCTCTCTGCTGAAGCCAGGGGAGGGGAGCACTAATCTTTCCTCTCTCCGACTCCAGCAGGGACCCCACACCTATGCACCCAGACAGAGCACTTTGTCATGCTCCCTTCTACAAGTGACAAGACAATAGCTTTTGCCCAAGAATGAACTGGGTTGGATTTTAGCTCAATATTCTGTAATCAGCCTGCTGAGGAACTTTGTCCACTTTTCCCCATTCCAGCCACACCACACACTAAAAGCATTTAGAATCAATTCAAATGGACAATTTTTAACTCCAGACATTAGCCACATGAAGATGTTACCTCAGGGCGAGTCTATATTGCTAATGGCAAAGTTTCCACCGTCAGCGCAATCTTCAGTTTTCGATTGAGTGTCTGTGTAGACGCACTCAAACGAAAACCAAACCGGAGCTGTAACACCAGCTCCATAACTGCACTAACACTACGCCGACCGGACACCATTTCCAGTCAGCATAGCGTTAGTGTGTAGTGAGGGTTTAAGGAGTCGGAGGGAGATACGCAAGGTATTTTACGTACCTTGCATATCTCCCATCGACTGCCGCCGAAAACGGCGGCTAGTGTAGACTAGGGCTAAGCTTCTGTCAAGCTGATCTCAAATCTTGCATGAGACAGGACTGCACCCCAGTACTTACATATAGCATGCTGAACTGAAATAGGGAATTTCAGAGAATGCCTCTCACAGATCTATTTTGTGGCGCTGTATGTTGACAGAACAAATTTTAATGTTCTGAATTACACTGGGGGCGGGAGAAAGGGGAATATATCTTGAAAGATCCAGTTTCACACTACAGAAGTGATCAGTCCATTATAATGAGACCAAATGTCATTCAAATGTTCACGAACAATAACACACAGCTATACACCTAATAGTCACCTCCTCCGTCACAGGGCACCAGATTCTCACATGACTAGCATTTCCCCCCCTTGACAAAAGCTGATAGCTGTATCGTCTAAGCTGTTTCACACAATGCACAGCTCCAACCATGGAGTCTGACAATTCAATCATTTACTACACTTAACATACTTCGGAGTCTCTCACACAGCTTTGCATTTAACTACATTTGATGTATATTAAATATAAACATTTCTACTGTCACTGTCTATTGACACCCCTCCCTCCCCAACATTGTGGGACTGGTGTAGAGGTAGTCCAGTAATTTATAGCAAACTTCTGCTTCGGTGAGTTAAGCTTATTTTACCAGAGGATATTGTGTTTAAGAGTTTGGTGGAAGAGAAAAACACACCCACCCGTTGCAGCACTAGTTTCTAAATTCTAGAAGAAAAATATTCAAAAAGAGAATTTAGACTCTTTTGGAGTCCCAACAACATGCTTGAGGGTAACTTCTAATTTTCAACTTGTAACACACTAACCCCAAATCCATTTCAAACCCAATTACAAAAACAGAAACACTTAGGAAATTGTAATAAGCTCTGAACTACATTTTCAGTCCCTCTTCAACATCAATGTGTAATACAATCAGGAATACTTTCAGTGACTAGATCTTTGCATGCACAATTGGAAAATGCAAAGTAGCAATTTACTTTTTGTTTTTGTTCTTTTTTAATTTTCTTTTTAATAACAGCTTGTCCAGCTGTTTGAAGTTACTTAACTGCTAAGGGGAACTGCACAAACATTATACAAATCTCCCAAGTATCATGACTATTTTTGGATACCCACCAATATTAAAAGGGTTAGTACTGAGTTAACTTTAAGACAGAACCAAATAAAAAAATTAAGAGCTGCGATATGCAAGGGAGTACATTAAATGTCAGGAAAATTAAAAACTGACAGTGCAGAAGATCACCCCAGTCACAGTGTTCTGGAAGATGTTAGAACTAATAATTAAGAATTCAAGCAGAAAAAAATTCTATGTTCATATGGTTTGCGGAATAACTTTTCTATAGTTAATGTGTGACCAGTACTCTTCAAAATTTGTTTGTGAGAACAAGTCATTCACTCAGGGAAATAAAGGACATGTCCAGATATTTTATTTTTATTTGAAGAAATGCATGATTGAAAGAGGACTTCTTCAGAGTTTTTTCCACCGGGTTTCTTGTTAGAATAAAGTTTAAAAAATTCCTTAACTCTCCCCAAAATAATGGAAAAGCTGCTTCCTTAGACTTATTCAAATGTCTTCTGCTATATATGAGAGGAATAACATAGAGATAAAGTGACCTCTTTTGCTTAGAGAAAATTATATTTACTTTTTACAGGCCTGGATTTAATCTCTTGACATAGCACTTAGTTACTGTATCATTTTTCATGTATGCATTGCTATAACTTGGAAGAAAAACAGATTTTTTTTTAAAGTGAACTAGAAGAATATTTCCAGTTGCTTTACAAAATGTAAAGATAGCTGAAGTGATTCAAAGATATTGAACAGTTTGAGAAACCATTTAAATATTGATCGCAAGCTTTAAAAACCTGAAAAATTCACCCCTTACTGAACTCCAAATGATAATCAGAAAGCTGCAAACTACCTCAGAGGCTTTAACGAGTCGAGTACACTGTTTCATAGACAGATGTATATAGGCAAATCTCTGCATGTACTGCAGATGAACAGCAACCCCTATTTGTTTAAAATTTGAAAAATATTTTAGTTTGCTTTAAAGACATTGATTTCGAGAAGGTACAAATTCATGTTTCAGTGCAGCAAATACTAAACAGAATGTTGGGCTGTGATGTCTTTTCAAATGTATTTCAACTATACTCAAAAAGATTTTTACTTTTAAACCTGTGGGCGGAGGGTTGAGAGTGACCAAATTTTGTTGCACAGTAACTGCTTCACAGCTTCCACTAGTGTTCACTGAATAAAAACATTCCTAATAAGCTATAGCAGGAAGAGTTACCAAACTCAGTAGTAATTTATGACCTGACTTTGGGGTCTTTTTCCTGGAGATTTTCAACAACCGAAGCAAGTGCCGCCTCCCCCAAGCCCCCATTTCACCACTTTTTTACCCCTTTCCTGACTGAAGCTCTGACAGGGGACAGGCAAAGAGAATCAGAACAATTTTAGGCGGGGAAGAAAAGTTTGTGCCTGCAGCTGAAACTACACTGTATTATTGAAACTAACAAGTTCTATTTCAACAATTGTTACTTAGAACTCATGAAGAATGTCTATACAATTTCATTTATCACAAATTTGCTCTCAATAACTAACAAGGAAGAATTTCTGAGAACTGAAAAACAGCTTTTGAATTCATTGACTGTATGATGTTTTAGGCATGTGGTTACATTTACAGGAGAATGAAAGGGAAAATACCTGATTCTCTCAAATCTACATTTTCGAAAAAGATAAACTTGCCTACCTGTTTTGCAGCAAGGCATTGACATTGATTGTATGGTTGGTGTTCTGTTCTGCCACCAAAGATTGTTTAGCCTTTTTATTCAGTCCTGCGTGAGAAAGATTATTACTGCTTCTTGCTCTGTCCGTTTGCCCTCCTGTGCTGTGTGCACTCTTTGGTGTACCACCACACATTTTCTTAATTCAGATGTCCTCTTCCAAAGCTTCAAACTACTGAACGCTGGTTTAAGAAATATGACTTCAGGTGAGTTGCTTCACTGTGGTTCAGCATCCAGCAACCATAGACATTTCTTCACTGAGAAGAAATACAACCAAAATTTTGTAGCAATCCACTTGGTTTCTTTTTAGAACAAGAGTAGCGTTTTCCTCCAGCCAGTAACTCAGGAAAACAATTACACCCAATCTACTGTAGTATTTATCCCAGATAAAATAACCACATGACACACAGAATTTTCAAATTTCAAAGCCCATCCAAGATTATCTCCTGCTCCTGTTGCTGGGGTTTTTCTACCAAGCCCCTTACAAAGCTGTCAGCAAATACAGCTGCTAATATTGATTTTAACTAGCCTTTGTTTCCTGGCATGCGATTCTATAGCTGGCAATTATTTATTTGGTCACAAGACCAAACCATATGGCCTCTGAAACAAAACACATAGTTGCTTTTGCACTGACTCGCCCTTAGCTGCAAGGTTGTTCTAACATTGGCTACAACACCCTCTTAATAGCTCTCATGTGAGCAAGTGTCATCTGACAACTCTTAGCAACCTCTTATGGCTCAGCACCACACTTCAAATGCAAATAAGAATCTGTCACCAATACCCTACAGTTATCAGTAAAGAATGATTAACAACAGCAAACACCCCAGAATTTTTGCACAGTAATGATTTTACTCTGTAGAGTAAACAGTATGTGTTCAACTAAGAACCTGATAATGCTTTAAAAAAAATAAAGAAAAAAGCTTTTAGGCAGTGGAAGGGAAATCTGTTTACAGAATACAATGACTAGCTAAGATCTGGTGAATATGCAGGGAAGTAACTTCACTTTTATTTAAAAATGTATCCCTTAAAAATAAAAGCCTGGTATTTCAAGTACCAAATCAGAGCTATAAAACATTGTAATACAACTAAAAACATTCCCTACTTTTTTTTTTTCCTTCATGACTAACAGACTTGGAAAAACAGGTTTAGAACTAAAACCAGATTTTTGTTTTATAACAAATGGATATTCATTCCCTTCAATGGTGAAGACCAAGAGGACATACCTTGTTATCTTACAAACTCAACTAACCTCATGACTATATAATTCTCTCTTCTAGCCTTTAAAAAAAGAAATCCACCCTAAAACTCAAGTACCGCCCCCCACCTCCGATCACCATTTTATGCAAAAAATGTGATGTAGAATCCTGTCAATGAAAAAAAAAGTCTGGCACTTCTAAAGCCCTTTTCATCCATACAGCTTCTAACTCTTGATAGGGTAAGAACTACCCCTGTCTTGCACATGGGACAGCCTAGGAACAGGTATGACTTGTTCAAGGTCACTCAACAAGTCTATGACAGAGATAATAGTAAGTCTCAGGGCTCCCAATTCTGCTAATATGTTTAATCTAGTCTATGCTACCAGACTAAGCCACATACTAACAGTGCTGAGTGCTGCTTTGTGTAAATCTAGTTTCACAGCATAGTAGTATTTAGAACAGAGAAGACCCATCACCGCAAAACATAAAGGAAATGGTTCTCCATATATAGCATGAAGAACTACACTTCTCACACTATTTTAGACTATACCTTAGTTATGCTATCAGTTATTGCCATGGATCCACAGGATCTGTGCTACACTGTAGCTTTTGCACGGTCTCTAGGAGGAACCCTATGGGGTTTGCCTCACTTTTTTTTCAGGACAGGTCATGCAGCCTTGCTGCGTTCTAGACTGAGCTACGGGGCTCCCACTTCACACCATTAGCACTATTCTGCAAGTCCAACTTAGATGGACTTCAGGTAGATACTTGTACACTCCTCATGGACTAATGCACCCCAGTAGGTATTTTCAGCGATACTCCAAACAGTGTTTCTAAACAGTAGGCTTTATTAATTAACTGGAACATAGCATTGGATGTCCTTAAGTTAGCCTGGAAAAATAAAGGTTAAAGCACAGTCCATTTTGGTCAGCCCAGAGCAATTTACCAGCAAGGCTGTAGCAAACTCCATTTTCAGGCTCTGTCTCATTCTCTGACCTCCTTAATTAGTTCCCAATGAAAGACCCTAACTTCTTCCAGAGCTCACACTTACTTTGTTACCTGGGGGTCTCTGCTCAGCTTCCCTGCTGAGAGTGCAGCCCCATGAGTCATTAGAGCATGCATTCTCTCTTTGGACTCCTTGCTGGTGATTTAAGCTGATTTCACCCATAAAGGGACCTGACACAAACACACATCTGTGTGTTTTAGTCTGCCCTGAGAGACAATTTAATTCCCTTTCCCACCCCCTCCGCCAATGGGTAGCAATGCAAAGGATGGGGGAAACTGAGGCACACATAGGCCTCAAATTTACCATTTTCTTACAGTTTGAACCAAGGCAAAACAGAACCGTTAGAAAAGCTCTTCTTTCTAGACATACAGCCTTCTCCCCACTAGTTTTGATTATGATCAACAAAAGCATAAAATTATAACACTGACATTCAAGATAGCATTTCAACTCACCTTTGAAAGATAACTGAATGGGTAGGATTTATGTTTGTGCAGTAGTGCAATACAGTGAACCCCCTGAGAGCGCAACATTAACAAATTCAGTTATACTTATTCCATATATATGGAATGCCAGTGCCCACAGTATTAATTTTCACTCCAGTTAAAACATGCACACAAATATATTTACTACACTATGGAGGGGGGGACTAATAATACTAACAAGCAGTATTTTAGTGTCACATTTCCACTGACTGGAAACATACATATAAAGACATATAGAGATTGATATTAATGTAACATAATTTGAGGTGGATGGGGTAAGACTAATGGAAGAACAGAAGATGCTGCTGATTGCTCAGTAAGCTTCCCCCCATCCCAAAAAAGAATGCTCAGTTAAGCCCTAGGTTCTCACCACTATGTCAGGACACAAAAGTGTGTCATGAAGAGCCGGGAGGTGTGTCAGGGAAAATTGGCAGCTCAGTTTAGAGCCAGTTTGGGGCTTCTGCCACCCGCCACTCTCTGCTCCCTTCAACAGTCCGCTCCTGCTCCACGACACAGGCAGCAGCTATGTCCAGATGAGTAAAGGGACTTAGGACTGCAACCCAGAGATCCTTGGCGGGGGCGGGCACCACCTGCCCCACAAAAAAAACCCAGCCCCATTGAGCCAGACTGCCAGGGCACCAGCCTGGGCTGGCTTGACTCTGCCCCCACCCAGTTCCCCGAATGCTGCATCCTCCAGAGTGCTGCAGCCTCCCAAGCATTCCCAGTCCAAGCACCAACGCCATCGGCAGATTGTAGCGTGTCACACAAGGGAAACATCATCCGTCAGGTGTATCACAATGGAAAAAGGTTGAGTACCACTGCGTTAAGCTCCTGCAAATCAAGATACTGTATCAGTATCTGCTGCTAGAAGCACAGAAATGTATGGCTGCAAGGAGCCTTGAAAGATCATGTAGTCCAGGCCCAGCCATTGGCAGGGCCAAACACAGGTTGGCTATCCTGGACAGGTGTTTATCTAACTTGTTCTTAAAAACCTCTAATGACTGGGAATCCACAATCTCTCTTGGAAGCGTATTCTAATACTTAACTATCTTTATAGTTAGAAAGTGTTCCCTAATAATCTCCCTTGCTGGAGATAAAGCCCATTACTTGTTCTACCTTCCGAGGACACTGAATATAAGTAGTCACTGTCCTCTTTAAAATATTGGAAGTTAAAGCGATTGTAAAGAGAATTCATTAATTGTGTTTAATTAATTAAATTTGAATGAATTTTGAATTGAAATTTAATTTTTAGAAAGGTTTTTATTTAAAATTAATTTTTTTAAAGTTTTTTTAAAAACTTGTCTGTTAGGGAGGAATATGGAGTTATAGCTTTGACTTCCTTTTTGCCGTTTCCTTTCACTCTCACTGCCACCTCCAGGCAGTTCTAGATTAAACACCAATGGCTATCACATTGCAGGAAACAAGTGACCACCACCCCAATGCTTCAATAGGAGCTCACAGCTTCCTTTCTCTGACCAATTTTTGAAGTATACTCAATCTGCAACACAAGGCTCAAAGAAGAAATCAACCTATGGGTAAGCAGAAGGCATGCATAAACAGTGACTCAAGAAAGTCTCCTGTCCTCCAGATACAAGGCATTGGGAAATGCAGTTTAGTCATTCTGTATATGTGACTATTTGACAGCATGTCACCTGCTCTGTTTTGTAGGTCACTTCTAAACCTAGATAGACCTAACTCTGTTCTTTATTTTAATGGCTTTTAAAATGACAGAACTAGTTATACATCATGAATTACTGCAATTTCAACACACGCCTCAAATGCCTACAGTATCAATGCAGTGCAGTCCAATAAGCTATAAACCATTAAAGTCCAAACATTGTTTCAAGATTTGCTTCCTTATGATTTTGTTGATTCTTCATTCACATTTCTCTAGTAGGATCTTCCTTCCCAAATCCTTTAAGGGACAAACTAGAGTTTCGATAGACAAGCAGAAACTTTCACAAAACTTCTTGTCAAAACAGCAAGCATGATCCAAGGGCACAGATAACAATACCAAACTAACTTCTTGCCTTTTAATTATATATCATTAAACATTGTCTAGTTCTCCTGATACTGGAGCAGTAAATATAAAAAACAAAGCCTGTTAAAAGGTAGAAGGTAGTACAAAGTCATTTTTCATATGAACGAGACACACACACACACAGAGCGAGAGAGAGAGATGCCAGATTCCACTTCACCTAAAGATAATATTTCCTTCCCTTCTATTTGTTGAACCATTTTCTTCCTGGTACTTTCCAAAAAACCCCATGTTTGCCAATAAATATGATGTTTCCCCAAAAAAAACTCTCCCCCCCTCCAACATCTACCATAAACATGAAAAATTCTGACATTATAGCTGCATTCTTTTCCTTATACCTATTCACCTAAAATAGCCTGAATACAGCGAGACAGCATTCACTTCAACTCAGTGAACAACTAGTGAGCCTATGTAATCCACTTTGTTTAACTCTCGTGCATTGTTACCAGTTTCATACAAGTTAGACCAGATCCTTTCTACATTAGTCACTCAAGTAAACAAATGTGATTTAGACTGCCTCTCTCTAGTTTTAGATTTTCCACATCAGCTGGGAGTAACAGTGTAATGGGGAAGTGGCCAATCCATGGAGGAAGTTCTTACTACAAGATTAGAAATACCAGAATTACGTTAAAGCCAGGCAATGTGAGTTTCTTTACTAAATGAAAAACCTGAGCGCAGTACTAGCTAAGGATTAGAAGTAGATAGCTCTAAGGATGACTTGCTTAATGAAAAACATACCCAATATTGGGGTTGGAAAAGGTCTTTGCCAGCTTAAATGCAATTTCAACTAGATTTCTAGAAAATAGTCCTTTCTCTTCTCAATAAGAACCTACCCACTGTTACTCTGCTTCCTTCACCTCCAAATTAGATTACTTAAAACTCACTCCATATCCAGTTAAAAAAAAGTTGTCATAAATAACAAGAGCCAGTGTGAACACAGCATGCCAGTGCTTAGCAGACTCCACCAATGCGTTCTATTTCAAGACTGCATTCATAGTCTTATCCTAATCTACAGAACTCAGTATTTTGGGACCTAGCTATCCAACAGACCTGCAACAAAGCATACAAAACAGTATAATAGTGAAGCTGAAGAAGTCCAGGACAAGAAGGCATAGAGAGAGAATATTTTCAGCAGTAACACCACTAATAGAATTCCCTGCCAGAGAGGGGACTGAGTCCAAACCTGAATGTGTTCAGATCAAGATATAAAAACACATTTTCAATACCAAAATAATAAGGGCATTGTAGTGGCATAGTTTTAATAGGCACAATCTGAATATGGAATAAAAGGAAGCAAGGGCTAGCACGAAGGTTAATTACAATTCCATCTTTATCCAATCTTTTCTGGATAAAGAAAAGCTACATAAAAGCAGGTACCTTTAGCTAAACTGACCCTCCCCTCACACCAAAATGATTTTAAAAAAGCCTGTATCTGTTATTAGAGCTCAGTTTATCATAAATTCATGTCAAGTTTTAGTTCTGCAATAAAAACAATTTGTTGAAGAGCTTTAAAAAATTGCATGTTTACTTTTTTTTAAAAAAGAGTGCAAAGTGTATCTTCTGTGATGAAGTCTAGCCTTTGACCTCTAACACCAGTTTCAGATTTGTCTGGATACCAGCAGCTTAACTGAAACAAACAGTATTTGTTCTGTCATTTCTTCTTAATATACTGAGGTAGGCTGTCCCAATCAACAGGCAAGCTCCACCTTCACCCTGTCTTGGTCAATGCATCTGTCACTTGTTACAGACAATCACGTGATCAGGCCAACTTCCAAGAACACAGCTACCAAATAAAGATGCTGCCAAGGCACACCTGACAGTTACTTTTGCCAGAAATTGAGAGGTGGCAGAATCTCTTTCCCTGCCAGCTTTATCACCTATACAGTAGTTGGCAAGGTTGAGATGCAAGAGTATACTTAGAGCAGAATTAAAACTACATGGTGCACAGTTACAGAGATCAATGTAACCAATACAGTGGAAGAGAAAAAAAAATTAGTATTTTTATACTTTGCCAATTCTTCTTGTATTTTAATCAATCAATAAGGAATGAAATCATGAATATCTTAACTTAAGGCCAGCAGAGACTTTCACCACAGTCAAGGGTTGGTGGCCTGGAACTTGGGGTTGCTCGTCCATTCCTGCTTCTTCTCCTTCCTTTTCATCTATTTTCTACTATGTAGCCTCCAAATTCTTGCTCAGGAAGGAATTACAGCTCCAAAACTACAACATAAAGTTAAACAAACAGAGTGTCCTGTGGCACTTTTAAAGACTAACAAATTTATTTATCGCATGAGCTTTTGTGGGAGAAAATCAAGTGAGATTTTCTCCCACGAAAGCTCATGCGATAAATACATTTGTTAGTCTTTAAAAGTGTCACAGGAGTCCTTGTTTGTTTTGCTGAACTAGACTAAGGCTATGTACACACAGCAGACTTGTCCCGCAATAAGTTGTTGTGGGACAAGCAAAGAGCTATAAATACAGTGGTACCTTGACTTACGAGTGTCCCAACTAGCGAGTTTTTCGAGATACGAGCCGTCTCTTGGCCGATTTTTTGCTTTGAGTTGAGAGCTAAAATTCGGGTTACGAGCCCGAACTTCAGATAACCCACCGCTAGGTGTCGCAGTGAACGCCGCCCGCCCAGCATTTTGACATACGAGTAATTTGAGTTACGAGCTCCGTCACGGAACGAATTAAACTCGTAAGTCAAGGCACCACTGCATAACACTTTACCGTGTCCACACAGCACTCCTTGTGGCAAAAAGGAGTGTTCACATGCTCCTTTAATTTTTGTTACAAGGAGCGGTGCATGATGGGCACCTATCCCACCATGCACTGCCGCAGCCAGCCTTCGGGCTGGCAGCGGGACTGCTTCCCCCGGCTTGCTGCCCCGGGGGTTCCCCCACAGGGCTGGAGCCTGCTGCCAGGGGGTTCCCTGGGGCTAGAGCCAGGGCTGCCCTGGCCCACTGGAGCCCCATGGGGGTGTTCCCCAGAGCCTAGCTGCCCGGTGTAGGGGGGCGGGAGGTGGCAGGGGCTGCCATGCCGAAGCAGCTTGTGGCAGTGGGACTCCAGCCATCAGGGCTCCTGGCGGCTAGAACCCCGGTGCCACACTACTTGTCAATTTCACCGCTCTGCTAGTGCAGTGAAATTGACATATTTGACAGCTCATGTCCTAGAGTGGACTTGATTGGCACCCTGGGACATTTTTGGAGGCTGTCAAATCACAAGGAGCGTACACACGGGCTCTACTGGGGAACAGCTGTTCCGTGGTAAGCCTAACCACTCTCGTTTGGGTGGCTTACCTGTTGCGTGGCAAGAGGGCTGTTGCCATGCAACAAGCAAAATGTATGTATGTACGCTCGGAGCCTTACCGCGCGATAAAGCTGTCGTAGGCCTAACACAACTATCCCTTTGGAACTTGTCAACATAAAGTTAGAAGTTCATATAAGTTACAAGGAGTTGGGGACATAGGCTTGAGGCTAAGAAGTGCAAAACACCTTCAACTCTCGATGCCCACCCAATCCTGTTTCAGTAACAGTGAATGTAAACTTTTAAAAAACAAAGTAGTTAAAAGCCAACCTCCTTTATTCCCCTGCTAATACCAGATTCAAAGGGGTTTCAGGGTTAGTCTAATTCAGCAAAAACAACAAGGAGTCTTGTGGCACTTTTAAAGACTAGCACATTTATTTATCGTATGAGCTTTCATGGGAGAAGTGAAAGCTCATGCAATAAATAAATTTGTTAGTCTTTAAAAGTGCCACAAGACTCCTTGTTTGTTTTGCTAATACAGAGTTTCACTTGCAACAGTGAGGACATTACCTGCACCTAAACAAAAACATCGATTGCTGCTGCCTCACCCTGCTTCAGGTGTTTGCAGTGTCACTAGTAGACTGAGACTACTGGGATTACCGAGTAAAAATAATTTCATGATATTAACCAACAATCCCTTATAGACCCTGGAGATTTTTTTCTCTCCATCCCCAAACAGTCAGGAAATTGTGCAGGAGCAAATGGTTGCTAAAGCTCTTTGTCCCATTGATATGTTAACTTTATGGCTCTCAAAAGGTACAATTTAACAAAAAACTTGCTAAGTGGACATTGTGATCACATCAGGGGAAGGCAGAGATGAGAAGTGAGAATAATGTTTAATACTCATGAACACTTACTGGTTTGTCCATATGGTAGAAGGGTGGGGATGTTGTGCGTGAGTATATATAATACACGTACAAGAGAGACAGACAGAGACAGCCACAAACAGAAAAAATAAATAAACTCACCAACAAAAAACAACACACCCTCCATCATCACTGAAAGCCTCCCTCAACACTGACAACATACTCCATAGCCAGCATGTAGATGAATGCCAGGAAATCCTGGACCAGATGAGTGAAGCGATAACAGCAGACGGATATAGTGTCAAACCCAGTCTCTAGTTTTAGCCAGAGACATGCTTTGTTCCTCTTGTTGGTTTTATGGCAGTGTGCCTGCTCTGCACAGAACATTCTCCTTAACCCTTTCTTGTAAGGAAGGTTGCTGATAAACCATTCTATAAGTAATACTGAAATGTAAGGCTTGTGAAGAAACTAGAGGCATGTAACCAATTCCAGAACACTGATTTAGCTAAGGTTCTTCTACTGCATCACCCTGAAGTTTGAACTCAGTTGCTATAGTCTTTTCGAATTGAACGGACAGGGAAGTCGCAAAAACACTCACTAGTCGATTTAGGTCCAGTTTGCCCCAAAATACATGGGTCCCTGACTAAACTTAGACAAGAAGTTGTGAAATAGAGGGATTTCATTTCTGCTTTAAATAAAGGCTTAATATCTTACCTATGAAGCTGTAAGTTCCTTTTAAAAGAAACCATATTTACCATGTCCAAGTGTACAATATACCAGGAGTCAGCAACCTTTGCTGGCCCCTGTGCCAGCCCTGCCCAGCACACCCTCAGCAGGTGCCAGTGCGGGGCCAGGGACTCCTCCCTGCTGGCCCCGCCCCCATGCACTGGGCTCCTGTCCCCTGCTGGCCGTGCTCCCCAGCAGAGGGGTGGAGCCAGAAGGGGACAGGAACCCCGGCCTGGAGCCATGGCATGCAGCTCTTGTGGCCCCACGCTCCGCTGGGGGGTAGGGTCAGCAGGGGGAGCTGAGCAGTGCCACATACCGCTCAGGATCAGCCCACGTGCCAGGGGTTGCCGACTCCTGCTATACACAAAGATACTCCCTCTCATTGGAGGTGGTGTAATTATGCTGATGAGAGAGCTCTCTCCCATCATCATAGAGTGATTACAAGGGAGACTTTACAGCGGTGCAGATGTGAGGTCTGTAGTGTAAACATAGCCTCAGCTGCGCTGGATTAACTAGTCCTTCCGACTCCCAATTTTCCTTGAAATAGGTGATTCTACAATGTTCTCTGCCAGAGTATTCCCCATCCTTTCTTCCTATACATCAACTGCCCCATAAGTCACTGCGAGAAGTAACCAGGCCCCACAGCAGATAGCCATAACATGCAAACAATGTCTTGTGATACGCTACATTCAGGGTCATAAAATGAACAGATCACCTGAGTATTCAGAGTCCAAGATGATGATGACAGATCCCTGCTTGAAATCTACTGCAACTTCATCTAAAACTAAGTTAGCTGGTATGTCAATAATTATTTCAAACCAGAAGTCTCAGCATTTCACTAACACTGAATTTGGGAAAGTAACTACAGTGGAACTCACAGCTTGTTTACAGGGATGTTGTAAGGCTGCAGTAAAATGTCTCTACAACTTGCTCATGCATGTGGGAAGGAAGGGGATATAGAGTTGCGTGATGCATTTTAGCAAACTTTGTGAAAGAGAACAGGCAGTGAGAGTCCCAGATTGATTCAGCTGGTTTCACAGTGGTCATGGCATAGGTTTCACTTCATTGTAATCTCCTTTCTGCAGGGGACAAAACAGGAATTGCCATTAATAGTAGTAGAAATGCCCATAAAAGACTCCATTTCATATCCTGGAACCAATACAGCTACAACAACACTGAATACATAAGAAACTGCTAATCCACATACTAGGGCAGTCCGATAAATACCCAAGAAGTCTGTTAGTTCTGGTGCAGCCTTTTTAGGCTCACATCTAAATGCATCAATACAGTCCATAATGGTTACGCCTCTTTCCCCAGTGCAGAAGAGGAGGCACAGTTATTGCACTTGAACCAGTCAAGCTAGACCTTTTAACTCTATCCCACAATGCAGTGCTTTCCTCCTCTAAGGTCTATCTTGAGACTTGGCTCTCTCTCATAAAAATTATTTCTTTTTGGGGAAGGAACATGTGAAAATGAATGAAATAAGCAAAGAATGACTTTGCAGAGGAAGCAAGTGCACTTGGAGAAAGAGAAGAAAGGAAAATAATGGACAAGAGACAAAGGCAGCAGCTGCAGAATCCATGGTAGAAGATACATGAAGCGCGAGAGAGACATCCACGCATCTACCAAATGAGCATTGGTCAGAGGTGCTGTTAAAGAAAGGACACAGCCAGGCTATCAACTTCAAGGCTTACATGAAATACGCTTCACCGAAACAACTCCCCAGGTATGAAGAGCTCTTTGTGTAGCTCGAAAGCTTGTTTCTCTCATCAACAGACGTTGGTCTAAATAAAAAATATTTCCTCATCTAGCTTGTCTCTTTACAATCCTGGACCAACATGGCTGCAATACTGCATACAACTCCTCCTCTCTCATTTTACGTTCTTCAGACAGCTCTTTCTTACCCTGTATGTATTGTCCTTACTATTCTATGCTTGTCATCATCAGATCTCATTATCTACATCCATAGAGTTGCCTTCCGAAACCCAGTTTGGGCAGTTAATATATCTGATTTCATAAACTACACTGAGGAGAAACATGCAACTTTGAGAGAACCTAAAGGGCCTTATATAGATGAAAATATGGTAATCAGGCTGTTAGATACAAAAAATGAATCTCCTCACCCCTACCCTGACAGTCTCACATAATAAACAGTATTTATATGTGATACAGATTTTAATCATTGCAGTACCTAACCAAAAAGGATGCTGTTCAAAAAACAACAACAAAACACATTTTACATGGCTCTGAAGTTGACAAAGTCTTAATGTCATAAGCTATTCAAAGACCCAGCCTCAAATGAACAAAATACAATGCAGTTCTTGGACTAAAGCAACAGATGGGTAGGGTCAACAAAAATCACGGTAGAGATAAAGACTTTGTCTATAGTGTGCCTGCATTTTAAGGGAATTTTCTGTAGCGTTAGGTATACCACCTAAGGCTCTCTCTATGCATTGGAAGTCCTCAGCAGACCTGATTGGTCAGAAGGCTGCCCCTATGGGGATATGGGACAGAGGATCTAATCCGTTAAATGCAACCTGGAAAGATGACCAATTCCACTCCCGGTCATTTACTACTATTTCCAAAGTTATTTTTCTTGGTTTGTTGTTAACAGCATACTAGAACTACTATCAGTTGTTCATTGGTAGGGAGAATAGGCCATAAACTGAGGCGAAAGATAGCTCGTGGGTACCATGATTACTGAATCACACTGCCTATAATTTTTGTCACGTTTACAAACAAACTTTACCAGTGTACTCCACTACATTTTATAAGCAACAATCTAATGCATTGAGCCCATCTCTGTTGACAGACAGGCTCTGCACTAGTGTTTAAAAGAATTTTTGTTTATCCTTGACTTCATCAGTCTTGTTGACATCAGCTCATCCAGTTTCAACCCCAAGTATAAGTCTTCTTTCCCTATAACATTCATCAATGCATGCCACTGAACAACTATTAACACTGCTAACATAGTAAGTGAAGTTCCAAATCTATGTATTCTTGGTGAAAAGGATAAATTAGACACCTGCAGGGCATTTCCCCATCACAACTGCCTGAATTAGTAAGCATTACATACTTTATGTATTAAGATACGTAGTTTTCCAATAAAATAGTCATAGAAACCGGAAAAAGACTTTAGGATTACTACATTATAAATCACTCTGGTTACAGGCTAAATTTTAAAAATTAAGGATCAGACCCTCAAAAGTATTTAGTTGTAACTTCTATTGATTTCAATGGAAGTCAGATACCTTAAATATCTTTGAAGATCTGAGCCCAAGTGCACAAGTTTGTGGAAAAGTTTAATTGGTGCATACAATTATTGACATTGCATGCAGAGATGAGTTTTAATCTGGTCATCGGAAAATATCTAACATATCCCCCCAGCTCTTACGTGTGTGGCGGGAGGAGGGGGAAGCGGAAACAGAATCCCAAGACTTCCAGGGTTGCAACTGAAGTAGAGATGGGAGAGGGGAAGAGCAGGGGTGAAAAAAGAGCAAGACAGCTAACAGCACATTTGTAGTAAGGCTGGAAGAAGTCAGAGATGTCTGAAGGCTCCTTCTCAGAAGTGAACAGACTGGGAAGGAAATTAAAAAAAAAAAAAAAAAAAAAAAAACTTTGCAAAGATGAAAGAACTTGTTCCCCAAAAGGTTAAGGGCCAGAGGTCTTGCTTTTTCAGATTTCCCTAGACTGGGAGCCTAGTTTCAGTCTAAAAAGTACCTTATTCTCCATCACTCCCTTATGAGACTGTTTTCTTGAGGGGAATTGTTTGCAACTATCTTCATGAACTGAACTATTATGCAACTGCCATTAACTGGGGAAAGAGAAAGGTCTTGTACTGTACTTTATCTGTCAGGAAGGAGATCCACAATCTCTACTCTTCACCTCATGCTCACTGCTCCCACCTGAATAATTTGGCCTTAGCTTCATCTCACTCTCCAAAACGACTACACTGAGTAGTAGTCTCTTCAACAGTTATTCCTAAACCCTTTTAGTGATTTAGTGTCAGATTTTCCAAAAAGGTATTTATTTATACACCTAAACAAACAAGGAGTTCTAGTTCTGTGGCACTTATAAAGACTAACAAATTTATCAATCACATGGACTTTATTGGGCACAATCCCACTTCACCAGATGAATGAAATGAAAAATATAGCATGTTAGCTGTAAGTATATAGATACAGAGAAGGGTGGGTCACAAGGTTAATTCAAACAGATAGAATGCTAACTTCTCTCTTTAAAGTAAAGAAGCTGTTTGGATTCAAACAGTGGAACAGGGAAGCAGGAGCTGAAAAGGGTGATTTAAGTGATTTAAGGGAAATTACCTTCTGTAATGACTTAACCATCCAAGATCTCTATTCAAATCCTGTGTGAAGGTATCTAGTTTGCATATGAATTCCAGCTCTGCAGTTTCACATTCCAATATGTTGGGTTTTAGGATTGTGTTTTTTGGGTTTTTTTTTTCTGAAGTACTGTAACTAGCATGTTTTTAACAGAATGTCTAGGTAGACTGAAGTGTTCTCCTATTGGCTTTTGAATGCTGCCATTCTTGATGTCTGCTTTATGTCCATTTATTCTTTTGCGCAGAGACAGTCCAATTTGGCCAATGTATACAGCAGAGGGGCATTGTTGGCACATGATGGCATATATCATATTGGTAGATGAGCAGGTGAATGAGCCCTTGATAGAGTGGCTGACCTGGTTAGGTCCCATGATGGGATCACTTCTGTAGATATGTGGGCAGAGTTGGCAATGGGGCCTGCTGCAAGGATAAGTACCTGGCTTGGTATTCCTGTTGTATGGTGAGTAGCTGCTGGTGACTATTTGCTTAAGGTTGGGGGTCTGTCTGTCAGCGAGGAGTGGCCTACCTCCAAAGGCTTGAGAGAGTGAGGGACAGCCTTGTAGGATAGGTTGTAGATCCCTGATGATGTGTTGGAAAAGTTTGACTTGGGGGCTGTAGAGAATGACCAGTGGCGTTCTGTTGTTTTCCTTGTTGGGCTTATCCTGTAGTAGAAGTAGTCTTCTGGGTATCCGGCTGGCTCTGTCAATCTGTTTTTCTATTTCCCTGGGTGGGTATTGTAGTTTGAATAATGCTTTGTAGAGATCCTGAAGGTGTTTGTTTCTGTCTGAGGGATTAGAGCAAATGCAATTGTATTTTAGGGCTTAGTTGTAAACAATGGATCGTGTGATGTATCCTGGATGAAAGCGGGAGGGATGTAGGTAGGCATAATGATCAGTAGGTTTCCAGTACAGGGTGGTTTTTATGTGGCCATCAATTATTGTACGGTAGTGTCCAGAAAGTGGATCTCCTATATGGATTGGTCTAGGCTGAGGTTGATGGTGGGATGGAAATTGTTGTAATCCTGGTGGAATTTCTCAAGGATCTCCTTTCTGTAGGTCCAGGTGATGAAGACGTCATCAACATAGCATAAGTAGAGGAGTGGCACTTGGGGATGAGCGCTAAGGAAGTATTGTTCTAAGTCAGCCATAAAAATGGTGGCATATTGATAGGCCATGCGGGTACCCATAGCAGTGCTGATGACACAGCTAGTGGCACTTCTGACTATTGTTGCTAGCTGGATATCGAAAACAACAAGCCCAGCTAGATTATAGGAATCTACTGAAGTAAGCAGTGATTTAAAAAAAAAATTAACATACAAGTAAACTCAACAAAGCTCCCTACTGCTTTCTTTCCTTTTACAAAGTGTAGAATATCGCCAGGCGTTCAATAAACTGCTGTGAAGTAATGCTTCGTGAATGGGATCTCACCAAGCATTTCAGAACGATGACCAAAGGAATTGCTTGTTTCAGCTGCCAAGTGAATGATATCATACACTATAAGCTAACAGTTACCAGCTAGAGATCTTGCAAAGTTACAATACAACATCCGTTCCATTATGAACACCAGAAGAAACAATGAATATTTAAAGCTGAAGTAATGGTCTGTTTGTCATTTTCAAAACCAGCTGAAAGATCATGATCTCATCTTTTACAGAATGCATGTTAAATGAAACTATATATATAGATATCCTCTTTTACAACACCCTTTCACTCAATCTCTAAAAGAGATTTTATAGAAGTCACGATGCAGAGACCAGACACTTATCAACCTTGACATAACCCAGAGTCAGATTTAGCTTGCTTTACATAGTCTGACATGTCACATAAACTGTTTGCTTTGCCCTTGTTTCCTCCCTTACTTAGAATTTTTACACAAACTCAGCCCTCAGCTTCCTGAAGCCAATTTTAGTCTATAGTGCAGAAAGATGAAGAATAGCATTAATATGAAATCCTGTTTTAGAGCCATGAAACTTGAAGCATGATCAATTTATCCAAACCCAGCGTCATTCATTTCTTTAAAACTGCCACCGTCCCACACACAATGTTTTACGTGAGTATAAATGAAATACATGAACATTAGAAGATTCTAGCTGAATACATTAAATTATTGTAGGAAGCTCCCCTGCTATAGTCCCCAAGATCTGCATTTCTAGTTTCTGGCTTTCTTGGTAGACTTTCTGCTGAGCACATGGAACCAGGAGTCTCCCAGAATCTCTAGTACCAACAGCATAGTTCATTCTTTGATGTGCATTAACAGCCAATATTAAGGGTTTTGAGGAACGTTTGAGATTTTAACTATACAAAAGTATGAATGTTTTCTCTCGCACACAAGAACAATAAGGATTAGAACCAAAGTACAGCTTTTGGTGTAGGCGAAGCAGGCACCCGCCTAGGACCCCAAGCCATAAGGGGCCTCTTCACTACCCCAAAAGCTGTGTCAGCCTCCCACCCCTGCAGGACACATGATAGAGAGCCATTTAAAACAAAACAAAATCCCCACAAAATTTCTCACTTTTATCGGTCCAAAGATAAGTTCCCAAAATGAGATTCATAGGAGTACTGTGTTCCCAAGCTGTAGACAGACAGAACATTAGAACAGCCATAGTGGGTCAAACCAATGGTCCATCAAGCCCTGTATATCCTCTCTTCCAATAGTGGCCAGGGACAGGTGCCTCAGAGGGCATGAGCAGAACAGGGCAATTTACTGAGTGATCTATCCGGTTATCCAGTCCCAGTTTCTATCAGTCAGAGGTTTAGAAACACCCAGAGAATGGAGTTGTGTCCCTGACCATCTTGGCTAATAGCCATTGATGGACCTAACCATGAATTTACCTGTTTCTCTTTTGAATCCCATTATACTTTTGGCTTTCACAACATCCCCTGACAATAACTTCCACAGGTTGACTGTGTGCTGTCTGAAAAAGTTCTTATGTTTGTGTTAAAACTGCTGCCTATTCATCTCATTGGGTGACCCCTGGTTCTTGTGTTATTTGAAAAGGTAAAGAGTGCTTACTTACTCACCTTCTCCACAACATTCATGGTTTTATAGACCTCTATCATATCTCCCCGTAGTCATTTACTTTCTAACAGTCCCAAGTTTTTTCCTCTCCTCTCATCTGGGAGCTGTTCCATGCCTGCTAATCATTTTTGTTGTCCTTCTCAGTCCTTTTAACAATTCTGTCTTTTTTTAGATTGGCATTATATTAAGTATCTACCAGTCATCTGGTACAAAGCCTGCTTTAAGTGATAGGTCACATTCCACAGTTAGTACTTCTGCAATTTCATATTTGAGTTCCTTAAAAACTTTTGGATGAATACCATCTGGCCCTGGAGACTTATTATTATTTAACTTATCAATTTGTTCCAAAATCTCCTCTATTGACAGCTCACCTAGGACAGGTCCTCAGATGAAACATGTAAAAAGGATTGCTTCTGTGTTGAGATCTACCTCATATTGTCTGCCATGACGAGTGATGCAAACAATTCTTTTAATTTCTCTGCAATTCTCCTTTATCACCTTGATCATCTACTGGCCCCACTGACAATTTGGCAGTCTTCCTGATTCTGATATACTTAAAATGTTTGCGGTTAGTTTTTGTCCTTAGTTAGCTGGACTTCAAATTATTTCTTGGCCTGCCTAATTATGCTTCTGACTTGCCAGAATTTATTTTCTTTTCTATTTTACTCAGTAAGATTTGAATTCCAATTTGTAAACCATTTATTTTTTTTAAGTCTCTAACCATCCCTTTTACTCTGTTTTGCTATGGTGGCATTTTTGGGACCTCTTACTGTTTTTCTTTTTGGGAGTAATATATATAATTTGAGCCTCTAATATAGTATTTTAATAAATTTCCATGCACTTTGCAGGCATTTCACTCCTGTGAAATTTCCATTTAACCAGTCTCCTCATATTTGTGCATTTCCCCTTTCTGAATTTAAATGCTACTGTGGTAGATTTCTTGCCCCCGCCCCCCCAAGGATGTTAAATTTAAATTACATCATGGTCACTATAACCAAGCAGCTCAGTTTGGGACCAGATTTTGTGTACCACTTAGGATGAAATCAAGAGTTGTTTCTCCACTTGTGGATTCTAGGAATAGCTGTTCCAAGAAGCAGTCATTAATGATGTCTAAAGCTTTTATCTCGTTTTCTGCCACTGTAGCCTTCCTAGGCTCCTTGAGCATTTCACAATCAATCACTGTCCCCATTTTGTTCAGGAGTATATTTCTCCTGCTATACTCGTATTATTCAAATATGGAATGTCTATTCATGGAGATTCTATAGTACTGTTTGATTCATTTAAGATATTTAGTATATTTGATTCTATGCTTTCTTTCACATACATTCTCCCCCATCACCACTCATTAGTACGACCTACTCTGTTACTACCATGTATTTTGTACCTTGGTATTATTATGTTCCACTGATTATATTTATCAACTTTCCAGCAAGTTTCTCATGTGATGCCTATTATATCAACATCCTCATTTAATACAAGATACTAAAGTTCACCCACCTTAGCATTCAAACTTCTGGATTTGTATACAAGCACTTGTAAAGTATGTCAATATTTAGTTGTCTACCTTTATGTAACATCATTCAATTGGATTTTTTTATTTGACTGTTTCTCTTCAGTTCCTACCTATATTTTATGAACTTCTATTCTCTCCTCTTTACAGCGGTATTGAGTATCTCCTTTATAAATCCTATCCTAACAGACGTGTCTATCCAAACCACATGCTCTTCCACATCAGTTGGCTCCCCCACAGCCTAACTCCTCTATAAACTTCTAAATTTTACATGCCAGCAATCTACTCCATTTTGGTCTAGTTGTAGCCCATGGTTCCTATATAGGCTCCTCCTTTTCCAAAAAGTTCCCCAGTTCCTATATCCCACCTTGGAGCACCACTCTCTCACCCAACCTTGCAGTTCTGTCTATCTTACTGGCCCTTAACTTTGAACTGGAAATATTTCATCAAATGTTACCACAGAGATCCTAGATTTTAATCTCTTACCTAGCTGCCTAAATTTGGACTGCAGGACCTCTCTCTCCTACCTTTCTCTACATGATTTATATCTACATGTATCTCAACCAACAACTCCTCCCCAGCACTGCACATAAGCATGTCTAGATATCTCGAGAGCTCTGTAACCTTCAGATCCAGCAGGCAACTCACAATTCAGTTCTCCCACCCATCACAAACACAACTATCTATATTTCTAATAATCAAATCTCCATTCAGTATTACCTATCTTTTCCTAATACCAGCTGTCCCCTGCTGAAGAGTTGCCTTCAGTGCAACTGTAAGAGGATACCAAGACATCTGGAAGAAGGGTCCCAACTATGCAATCTTTTCCCTCTACTCCAGCTTGATGTTCTTCTTTCCTGAGACCATGTTCCTTACCAGCACAGAGGCTTTCAGACGGAGGGGGGCATGCTCTGCTGTGTCCCGCAAAGTCTCATGTATGTACCCCTTTATCTCCCTAGGCTCCTCCAGTTCAGCCACTTCCGGTCTCCAGAGCCTGCATTTGGTCTCTGAAGGCCATGAGCTTCTTGCATTGAACTCACATATGGTACCTGCATTATGGGCTCTGTTTGTTCATCACTTTCTCCAGCAGCACAGTGAAGGTAATACAATACGAGTCTGGTCAGTTTCATGGCTGTAAGGCTGTGGCAGAGATGAAATTTACAAATATTGTATCAATTTCAAAGCAGCTGCTTCAGAGGGCCAGGGAAAACAGCAAAGGTAGACACTGGAATATAAATATCAGAGACTGGAGGAGGAGTAAAAATAGCAGAGATTTTTTTTTCATCTTCTCTCCCAGCCAGTCAGTTTTAGCTCCACAGAACAAAGATCTTTCCAAAAAGACTTTCTCTTGAATCATGTTGATTCAGAAGCTGCCAAATGCCAGATGTACCCCAGAAATATTTAGTGCTGGCTGTCATAGCTCATCCTTTGAAATTCAGTAACAGCTGGCATTAAGAGTTTTCAGGAATGCTTCGGATTTGAGGGTTCAATTAAAAAAAAAAAAAAGAAGCAACGACCCTTATTAAATGAAGAACAGTGGAGCTGTGTAGGGGACTAGGACTGCGAACCATACATTACCATGAAACATTTCTTTAGGAATGGGTGTATTGAGGATTTTCATATTCCATAAGGAGGGGGAAAGAGCCAAACAGGCATATAAGTCCAGAACACAATAAAAAAACAGACAGAAGAGATAAAACTCCAGAATAAATTCATGCAATCCTAAAAGGCATTAACAAATTATTCTTCTATTATATGCTAGAGTTTTCTGAATTTAATACAATTATTCTAAATTGAAATTCAATAGCCTCAACAAACAGTAAAATAAATAAATAAATAAATGGTGAATGATAATAAATACAAGATGATAAACAAGCATGTAAAGGAAGATAAGGCCACTGCAGAGAAACAAAACTAATTATTTGCATTGGCCTTCATAGCTGAGGATGTGAGGAAGATTCCCAAACCTCAGCCATTCTTTTTGGATACTCAATCTGAGGAACGTTCCCAGATTGAGATGTCATTAGAAGAGCTTTTGGGGAAAAAAAATAATCAATTAAAGAGCAATATGTCACTAAAACCAGATAGTATTCACCCAAGAGTTCTGAAGGAACCAAGGCCGGATTAAGGTAGGGGCTGCAGCCCCTGGCTCTGGCCCAAAAGGGGGCCCCACAGCCCCCCCCAAAATCCATCCCTGAGTTCAGTGGCTGGCTACCACTCGTCACTTTCAGCCTGCCTGCCCGCCCAGCCCCTATAATAATGACTGGGAGTTTTCAGTTTGAAAAGACATGACTAAAGGGGGATATGATCGAGATCTATAAAATTAAGACTGGTGTAGAGAAAGCGTTATTTACTCCTCGTTACACAAGAACTAGTCGTCACCAAATGAAATTAATAAGCAGCAGGTTTAATGTGAACAAAAGAAAGTATTTCTTCACACAATGCACAGTCAACATGTGGGACTCTTTGCCAGAGGACACTGTGAATGCCAAAACTGTAACAGCATTAAAAAAAAAAAAAGAACTAGATAAATTCATTGAGGATGGATCCACCAACAGCTATAAGCAAGAAGGGACAGGGATGCAAAACCATGCTCTGAAGGACCCCTATCTTCTGTTAGCTAAGAGCAATTAGCTCAATTGGGAAATGAGCAATGAGGATGAAAACTTGATGATTACTTATTACCTCTGAAGCACCTGGCATTGGCCACTGTCTGAAGACAGGATACTGGGTCTGACCAGAATGGCCAATTTTATGTTCTTAAATAAAATAAAATATCTCACTATAGGTCCAAATGCGGCAAGGAGCTCCATGGTGATGGGCGCCTCTTGACTTCATTGGGATTTTGGGCAGCAGTCTGCCCATCTAGAGCTCGTTGCAGATCAGCCCCTTAAATTTAGACCTGGGGACATTTTAATTAAAAACAAATCCCTACAAATAGGTTTGCACCTTAATCTAGTTTTGGGTCCAAAGCAATACACATTAATGTATAAATTTTCAATTAAGAGTCATTGTGGATAAATACGTAACATATGCTTTAGTTCTTTCAGACTTTCTCCACATAGCTTTTGTCTGCATTATGAATTAAAGGAACAAAGAATACTTGCCTCGCCACTTTAAATCTTCCCAATCTACCAGTAACCCTCTAGAATAAATGTTGCAATAATGTTAGATCCCTAATGCTCCATCACATTTACAGAAATCACTTTAGAACCTGGATATATAATCCAAACCCAGCATTACTCAATTTTGGCTCTGCAAATCCTGCAGTTTGTTTCATACAGGTGACATCTGAACCATGCAAAACACCTCTGAAGTCAAAAGGGTCCTCTGTTGGTAGTCCCCTGTGGTTGTACTAAGTCACTTGTCGAATGAAGTTGTTTGTTGTTTTTACTCCTATTCTCACTCCTACAGCATTCTTAGCATTTCAGGAAGTGAAAGTCAGGAATCTTATCAACATGCTGTCTGCTCACAAGACTAGGCTAGTTATGGTGAGCAGTCACATGAAAGTTTGATTGGACAAATATGCAATGCCATCACTCTGCTTGGTACAACTACTCTGATCTTGTGACCAGGTCACGTACTGAAAAAAGATCCAAACTTACTATCCTTGTCCCTAAAGATTAAAAAAAATGAATAACCCAACATCAAACCAGGATTACACATCCAGACCCCTGTACATTTAATGTGCAAACATTCATGAAATTATTAGCATCTAAAGCAATGGAAGGCATGCAGATCCCTGCTGTTCCACATGATTAGAGGTAACAAAGAAATGAAACTCTGAATTCAAAGTAAGAGGCATTTTAGCTCATATTTTTAAAAGATTTTAATTCAAGTTACCCAAGTAATAAAATACAAACAATAAGAAAGATGCAAACAAAATATTTCCTGTATTGTTTTATTTGGAGTCTGGCATGAAAAACTAATAATAATTTATGCACGTAAAGAGATTTGAAATCCAGACACAAAATGGCAAGGAGCTGTAGCCTACCTCAGTCCGCCCCAGAGAAGAGACTGTGCCCTCCTGCTGGATGGTCTTGGAAACTACAAAGCACAGAACCAGAGGCAGAGGGGTGGGGCCAAGACAGGAACAGGAAGTACAAAAAGAGGGGCCTGAGCACCTGCTCATTGGGGAGAAGGTGCAAACATAGTGGACTGAGCTTGCCTCCAATGGGACTCTCCTGGATGAGCTGCCCTTTCTGCCAGTAGGCTTGGATCTTGAGGAGCTTCTGGATCTACCTATGGATAGTGACCCTGAGGAACAACCAGAGCTATCAGTGGAGGAGCCAGAGGGGATGTGGGGTTTGCCCCTTGTAGAATACCCTGATGATAGCTGGGAGGAAGATTGTCATCCAGATACTTGTTAGGAGAGCAGGGTGACAGTAGCCCAATGACCCCCTCTCTGTCCTGCAACTCTGTGCTAACTCCCCTCCCCCACTGGTGGGCTGTAGACCTATTGCCAGCTCTGTTCTGCCTGGGCTAGATGGACCTGCAACCAGGCTACAGGCTAAGACATCAAAGAGAAGAAGAAATCAGAGAGAAATTATACAGGTACACTAATTTTCACCAGTTTCTCTGCCCCTGCTACTCTTTGTACTGGTGTTTTTCTGTACTATTTTTAGGGTGGCAGTGAAGTGGCATCAAGCCACCTTGTTTAACTCAGGAACACATATTCCCAATTTTTAATTACACTGGTCCATAGTGAGACTTAATAACTATTAGTTTTGCTGCCCCAGACTTTCTATCCCATGCAATATCATTCATAGAGCACCTGGGACCATGCTACTTACAGCAGCTGCAACATGCTCTGGTGTCTGGAGATCTTGTGGGCAATCCTGAAGGACTAAGAAATACCATAGTAGACTGAAGATTAGGCATTTATGTCTGATACTGATTACAATAGAAACGAATCCAGAAAACAGGGGGTTAGATCTTGTTACAAGGAGGTGGATGTCCAAGGGGTGAGTGACCAATTCCACACCCTAAGATGCATCACAATTAAAGCTCATTTGTCAAATGTACAGGGTGATGAAGACTCTAAAAAACTAGCTAGCTGGTACCGGACACCCATACAGACAAGGCTAGCACAGTAGTCCTATTTAAATGTCTTTTGTACATAAGGCTCATAATAAAACAGCTCCCAAACACGCATAAGTGGAAATTTCAGCCATCTCTAAAAGCCATTTTCTCAAACCTGTTAGATCAGGGCCAATCTAAATATTCCCCAACAAAGACACTGACTCTTTTTCCATCTGGCTCCAAATCAACAGAATTGAAGCAAACTATTACCAACAAGAACTATACTAAGCACTTATTTCGCTTTCCATTTCCAAAGCACTGGGTGTGACGGTGAACACATCGGTACCCGCGGGATGCAAGAGGACAAGAGTCGGGGACGGAGTGTGTGTCTGCCACCCCGGCGAAACGTACACAGCCCTTCGTTCCGGTGCAGGGCTTGCTTTCTCGTTTCCACTATATTACACCTCTCACGGCAATGTCCTCTTTCGATGACATCCCTGGCAGGAAAGAAAATGCTGCTCACCTGAAGGCAGGTCCTTCCTTAGGTGTCCTGCTGGTGGGGGAAGCCGAGCTGCTGCCCCTTTTGTTAAACAGCTTCTGGAGCAGGGTAGGAGCCATGCTGCTACTTGCTGCTACAGCCGCCCTTACTCACAGGAGCCTCGGTGGGCAGCGATCCGCACAGCAGCTCAGCAGGCTGGGGAGAGCAAGAGCGGCGGCAGCAGCATTTCTGCTGCAGCGTGGCCGCCCAGCATTGCAGGGAGGCGAGAAGAGAGGCCACGGTTCGCTCTCGCTCAGCGCCCCGGCTCCCAGCAATGGAGGGAGCGGCCACTAGCCAATCATATGACTGAACGAGGAGAGACCAACCCCTCTCGCCCTGCGGCGCTGACAGCTCCCGGAGCCCCTCAGCCCGGAATCCTGAGAGCTGATTCCGAACGCGCAACGCCCGTGGAACGTTCTCCATTGGATACTGGGGATTCCAAGCCTTCCCCCGACACGTGGTAAAGCGCCAAGAGCCAGAGTTAAAGGGACAGGAGCCCAGTTTTACAGTCCCCTGGGGCTTTGGAGTGAGACGGGGTAGGCGAGAGGAGTGTAGCCAGAGGTGTTTGTTTTTGACAGATTGAGACAGCTAAATCAGAGGGAAGGGTTTCCCAGACAAACCTCAAAAGGGATTTAAAAGTAGTAACTAAAGAAAATGTAAATTAAACAAGGAGTGAAACAAACGAGTAGTCATGTGACACTTTTAAAGACAACACAATTTATTTATGGCATGAGCTTTCGTGGGAGAAAATCCCACTTAGTTCGGATTTTCTTTCACGAAAGCTCATGCAATAAAATAAATCTGCTAGACTTTAAAAGTGCCACCAGATTCCTTGTTTGTTTTGCTGAAGTTAACTAACACTGCAACCCCTCTGAAACTAAACAAAGAGTAAGAGAGTCCTGTGGCACCTTACAGACTAACAGATTTTCTTCGGCATAAGCTTTCGTGGGTTATAACCCACTTGGGTTATAGCCCACAAAAGCTTATGCCGAAGAAAATCTGTTAGTCTATAAGGTGCCACAGGACTCTCGTTGTTTTTTGCTGTACACAGACTAACACGGCTACCCCTCTGGAAATTTCTAAACAAAGGATGATATCAGTATCTAGGCACAGTGGTGTAGCTTCGGGGACGGGGGTGGTGGCTGAGGACACTGGGCAGGGACTGCAAGTCATAGAGTGGTGAGGGGTGCTTGGGGGAGCACAAATGTGAGCTTGGTCCCCAGATGCCCTTGCTACGCCACTGCCCAGGCCAGTGGTTCCCCCACCTTTTGGGCTTGAGGGCCAGAAATATAATGTTTACAACCCTGAAGGGCCACTGGTCTATTTAATTAATATTTCATTATTTAAATTTAAATTGTTTTTTCAATTTTAATTAATTAATTAAAATTTAGATAACTAAATTTAAATTAATTTTAAGTCAATAGACTGGTGACTCCTCAGGTTTGTAAAAATTGAATTTGTGACCCTCGAGCCAAAAAGATTTTTTAAAATTTTTAAGAACTTTAAATTTTTTTAAAAAGTAATTAAAAAAAAAGCTGGATGCTCATGAACACCTAGAACCTCCTCTGGGACTGCAGCGCTCCCCGCAGGCCAGCTCTGGTCCGGGTTCCTCCCCCCCGAGTGTCCTGCCCTTAGGGACTGGGATGGGATGCCCCCACCAGTCCCTCACCTCGACAGCAGCCTGCTCAGCCCCAGCCACGGCCCACTCCATCAGGCTCTGCTTCCAGATCCTCCTGGCTTGCTGGCGCCTTGCTTCCTCTTCACCAGGGGGAGTTGTAGGTGGGCGGCCGCAATCCGGCTTCCATCTGCGAGTTGGGACTGGGGAGCGTGGGCCACTTTTGGCCTGCCTAGGCATTCTGTAGTATTTAGTAATAAGTTGTGGGAAAATAATTCTTAGGATAAAGGCTAATGAGTGAATCTTCAATTGGCAATTGAAGAATAACTTTCTTGAGCTCACTCCCTATCCCATCTCCAGTCCCTCCTAAGGTCACTCCTCCCTAATCCTTTTGGACATAATCCCTCCTAATGTCCCCTCTCCATTGCCAAACTGTATACAAGGCCAACAGCTAACAGGCTAACTTGTGCCAGAAGAAGAAAGAGACCGGAGAGACAATGCTGAGGAGAAGATCCAGAAAGAACAGAGCAAGCAAGCTGAAGACTGAGCAGAGAACAATCAGAAAGATGGGAAGGTGCACCTTGGCTATAGGCAAATGGGGCTAACTCAGTCACCACGCTGTGTCTAAGCCTAAAGTAACTCACTTGCTATGACAGAACAGAAGGACCCTTACAGACAAACAGAGGGATACCAGGAGGCTTTGTAAATTCTGAGTGTGTCTACATCCATGAGATGTATGGGTACCCCTTAATAAAGCTGAATGTTTGTGGTAAAAGTGGAACTCTCCTTCCTTTAGTAGCCATTCAGCAACTGCCTGACAAGGAACTTGCTGGATGGTAGATAGTTAAGGGCTCTTCTATTAGTTTGTGAAAATGTTATATAATGTTAAGAATATTTCTTGTACGATATAATTTCTAATAGTTTATGCAGTCTGTATTCTATTTCTAGAGCCCTGCATGGATACAAATATGTGGATCTACATCTGCAAGAAATGGTCCATGGATGTGCAGGGCTCTATCTATTTCTATATATGTTTTTATTAAATGATTTTCAATTCAAAAGCCAATTGTATTGAAAGTGATTAATGATAAAGACCATTTGTTTTCAAAGAATTTACTGTTTAAAAGTGTCAATCTTTCCAATAAAAACAAAAGTCCTGTGGCACCTTAAAGATTAACAAATTTCTTTAGGCATAAGCTTTTGTGGGCTGCAACCCACTTCATCAGATGCTCCTGAGTTTCACAGGAGAGTAACTCTTCTGAAACTCCCTTCCTGTGAAGTATATGAGCTAAGTTCTTCATCCAGGACAGGGCAAGGAAGGAATCAAGTCTACTGAAGTACACACCTGACTTCCCCAGCCTTAAGCTAGATGAAATTTCCAGTCCATTAGGAGTGCTGCCTCTGCCTACTTCTCTGAAGTCTGAACACACAACTTAGCTTTTAGCTCTATAGAGCTTCTAAATTGTTCACAGCCAAAGCTAAGCTTTGGAGGCTCCACAGAGTTACTTAGAAGCTCAACAAGGGCTCAACTTACAAGTAAACTCAGAAGATACAATACTGATTTATATTTATAAAGGTCTTTGATATTTATATGTTCTGTAAAGCAAATAGCACACTGATTCCCCAACCTTTTTGGCTCAAGGCCATAAATATAATTTTTACAACCTGAAGGGGGCTACCAATTTATCAGATCATAAAAAATGTATGGACATGTACACCATTAAGGTAGGCTGACCAGATGTCCCTGATTTCCAGGGCACCCAATGTAGGTATTCTGTCCCCAGCAATAACGAGAAATGTCCCCAATCATCAAACAGTGGTTTAAAAATGAGGCAAAATTGTAATAAATAAATGTGATAGAAATAATAAAATGTAACCTCTGCACTACATTTCAGTTATTACTTGTATTCTGGGCCATCTCTAGGGGGAGCAAAGCCTGGGGCAAATTGCACTGTATTGTCCCCCCCTGAACATTTTTATACAGGTGAAATCTGAGGCTGTCATAGTTATCAATTTCACTGCTCAGCTAGTGAAGCCTCTGGGCTCTCCACTGGGCTCTGAGCCTGGGAGGGGGGCTGCCACTGGGATAATTTATAGGCAGCTGCTACCAGGTAACCCCCCAACCCGGGGAGATGGCAGCTGCCACCCGTTCTGAGCTGAGGTGGAGGAGGTTGCCACACTGGCTGGGACCCAGGTGATGCAGGCAAGCTGCAGGTGGCTGCTGCGTGACTCTGAGCTAGATCATGGAAGGCTGCTGCCTGGCTCCTGGCTGTGAACCAGGTGTGGGTGGCAGCCATCTAGCTGCAAGCCCAGTTTGCAGGATGCACAAGGCGGCTGCTGGCCTCCCAGCCAGGGTGTGGAAGGCTCTCACCAGGTGTCCAAGGATTCAGGTGGTTGCTGACTGCCTCCCCACTGGGACCCGGGACTGGGTCGGAGGTGGGCAGCTGTCTCCCAGTGCCCCAGGACTGGGAAATCAGATGTCCCTGGAAATCATTCCAAAAATCTTGTCAGCCTACATAAAGGACTACCAATCACTACCTATTTCAAGTAAACATTTTGATGCTACTGTGCTCATTTTTACTTTCACTGTTTTACACTTGCAAATTACAGCAGGTCACACGCCCCAGAGAAAGCACTAGTGTAGAGGAGTGATAGTCGCTGCACACTGGAGCACAGCTAAATCTCGGTAGATGGCCTGCTAAGTGCAGGCCAAACTGAAAGACACGGATGCCTCGGCCAGCAGACCCCCCATGACCCTTTCACCCTTAATGTGGCCAAACGGAAGGAATTCAGCGAGGAGGCTGCCTTCTTGCTGATCTCCCTTCCCCTAGTAGCAGCAGGGAAAAAAGCATGTGTCCTGCAGCCCCATGCACTCCACCCAGGTACTTAGTGGTTCCCTGCTGCAGACAGATGATGAGAGATCAGTGCTCCCTGTCTCTAACTACAGCAGGGACCTCAGCACCTAGGGACCCAGGTAGAGCGCTTTGGCATACTACCTGCTGGAGCCAGGGGAGTGAGTGATTATCTCCTGTCCCCTAGGGTGCAGCAAGGAGCCTGCACCAGTCTTATAGCCCCACGGCAATGCACTCTGCCTGGGCTTTTAGGTAACAGCTCCCATCTGAAGCCAGTGGAAGGGGAGCAGCAGGCCACTTTGGAAGACTCCGTGGGCAACTTTTGGCCCCTGGACCACAGGTTAGGAACTACTGAACTAGCAGATTTTGGTCACCGTAAAAATAATAACATACATTTTTTCTTGGCACTTCAAAAATACTGAATAAAATATGATCAAGTTAGGAAATATCTAAAGTTGGAATATGTAATGTATTACTGTTATATAATGGAAAGATTTCTTTACAGAGAATTAAAAAAAGATAAGATCACTGCCACAAAGGATGTATTATACTTTGCATGCTGCAAGACAAGCTGCCAGCAGCAGTGAGCTGAGGACAGGAAAAAACAACTCCCTCCCCCTCTCCCTCAACTCATTCTTGGTTGAATAGAGTGTTATATAACACGTTGTTGCTGCAGCAACCTATCCCATCCTCTTGGCTACTGTGATAGCAAGGTGTTGCTATGGTATAGCTGAAAAGTTTCATTGACTTTTGCATGAAGAACATATTCAGTTTAAAGTGAAAGAATCTTTAAAGGGACATGATCCTCTGAAGTAATTAGCAGAATAGTTCCGGGGAAAAAAAACCTATAATGTACAGAGTAAAGCACTTGTTCATTAACTTTCTCTGATATTAAAAATTGGCAACAAGAATGTGTTAGAAATGTCTTCTTTTAATCACTGCAATTAAAAATATTTAATAGTGTGGGAGAGGAAAAAGAAATTTGTAGCTGTAGAAGGTAAGCATTTATAATTCTTTGAAAGTCAACCCACCATTTATGAATGTTTTCAGGCAGTCTTATTCTTGCTGATTTCTTACCCAGACTTTGTTCCCCTAGAGGCCAGGGCACCTGAAAAATGGTGGAGAATAAATGCATAACTTTCCCCTAAACCAGGGTTGTCAAACTCATTTGCTATGGCAGGCTAGATTTGACTAAAATGTACTTCAAGTCGATCATACATACCATAAATCGAAATTCTAGGGCACCTTTGTGGAGTGAGATGTGAGGCTGCACTCCATGATACCACACTCTCTCTTCCTCTCTATTAGGGAAGAGATTGTGGTCTCATGGAGATCAGTCTCGCATACCCAGCGCTCCACGATGTTGCAAGACCTAACACTATCACGGCATCGCAGAGCACTGGGTATGCGAGACCACACACACACTCTCTCTCTGTTAGGGAGAGAGTGTGGTCCTGCAAAGCACAGTGATGGGCTGGATGGAACAGGTTCACGACCCACATGTTTGACATCCCTGCTTAAACCATCCTTCCTGTTTGAGTTTTACTCCAGAATGCAACAGGTGGGTTTTCTTTTTTAAATTACCTCACAAGTTTAGGATGATTGGCTCCTCCCTTTGTGTACCATGTACATTTGGATTCAGTTTAATGGCAACTTCTCTAAATCCTGTTAGGAGTCAAACAACCCCCATTTATCAATGAACTGCAAAGTGAGATTTTTCAAAAGATTTCTTCTTTTTGAAAATTTGACTAGAAATATCTTTCTCTCCTTTAGCACATTGTATCAGGCTGAACCCACTATATATTTTTCATTTTTCAGTCCTACACCATGCTAAGTGTTCTGCCTTAATCAAATGAGGCACTTCAGCACTTGCTTATCTTTAAGCATGATTAATCCTACTAAAGTCAATAAAACTACTCACATTCTTAAAGTTAAGCATGTGCTTAAATGCTTTACTGATGTGGCCCAGGGAGCATGGATTTTTGCCGGATCAAGCCCTCACAGCTTATACTTTTCTTCTCTATATTAGATGCAGGTTCATGGTCTGATTAAAGAGTAAAGGAATGAAAAAAATATTTTAAAAATAGAAATCCTGGTGGGTAACAATTTCATCATAAACACGGAACTGTGGAGAAGAAGAGGAAAAATGCTCGGGTTATTCCTGAACTTTGATATGTTCTTTATGGTATCTCTATCAACCAAGACAATGGGCCAGCTTTGAGAGAGAATCTACATCATACATTTTCCCCCTTCTCCCAAATGCTCTTTCACAAGGCAGGATAAGAAAATGGGTTTATTATATAGAATGAATTGTGTTCTTTCATTAGCTGAAGTGATGGTGCCTAACTATAGAGTCTGAATGTCAAATTTTAAACTGAGTTCAACTTTATGTATTCTGTACAAAATGTTATCAAATAAAAAGAACACCATTTCCTTGAAATGTATTGTTCTTTTCTTAATGTAAATGCCTAGATCCACTTGAGGAAATTCATGATTTATATAAAGCCATTGCTCCTGTGAGAAAAATTGAGTCACAGTTAGTATAATGCCAGCTTTCATCTCTGAAAAGCTGTGCGACAGGAAATATCACATTTGCTCCCTTTTTCAGGATGTGGAGGCTGGTATTGAAATGCTTCCACATTTTAAGTACTTTGAAAATTAGTATAACACAAAGGAAAAATAAACACAATAAGCAAGAAAAATAAGCAAGACAAGTCGTGCCCAGATTAAATCCCCTTCAAAGTAATTTTCACTATCTCATCTGCTCTACAGAAAGAACTTGATTCTGCTCACACTCCAGGAGGTTCATCACAAGAGTACTTCCAATTTGCTGGGGCAGAAACTGTCCTGCTTTATGGGTCCAGTACTGGTGGTTTATGGAGGTATTTGGGAGGAGGGAGAAAGGAAGTTTGGTAATATAATATTGGAGTGACAAGTATAGAGGTGTATCAAAACACACCTAACCTCTCTCCTAAAGTCAGGGGAAATGGACTTCTTTTCTGCAGACGTTAGCAAAAATTTACTTGCTCAGGTAGAGAAAGAGTTATAACTGGATGAGATCTGAAGGGCAGGAGGTTGTGGACAGTGGAGGATAAGGGTTTTAACCCACACTGATAATTTTAAGTGCTTATCCTGTGTAAGGACTGATTTACTGCAGTGAGAGTTGGATTGGTCTCTTAACACTATATGTGCAGAAAATGAAACATTTGAAGTTAAACATGGATAAAGCAGTTCAGCAAGTAACTCAGCTGCTTGCTTCATCTTTAAAATAATTTTTATACTAATTAAATGCACTAATTCACAAAATACAGGCCTGGAGATTTAGTTCTTAAATTCTTACTTTAAATTAAAATAAGACTCACAAAGGTCAATACTTTCCCTACCTGGCAACAAAGTTTAGATGACCTTATAAAATGTCAAATTTTTAAAAAATCATTTACTTGTAGAAGCTCATGTATTCGTTTAATCCTAACTCAGGATTCTTTCCAGAATCTACTTTCCACTGTTCCATTATCTGAATATAAACTGATGTCCTAAGTGGTGATCATACAATAATTCTATCAAGTAAGAATTGGCTTTTGATTAAGTCACTGGAGTAGGCCTTCAGATATCTTGATTCAAATCACATATCTACCTCCACTCTTCCTACATGACCATAGGAAAGTCATTTAATTTCTCATTTTTTCAAAAGTAAAAATAAGGACAATAATGCTTCCTTTCTACCACTCTTTGTCTGCCTTGTCTATTTAGATTATAGGCTTTTTGAGGTAGTGTTTGTATTTTTCTGTCTGTATAGCACCTAGAGCATAGCCTATAGGCACCACTGTAACAAAAATCACAATGATGTAATAATAAGGTATTGATCATTTGCAAACTAGACCCACTCCCCATCACAGCTAATGGAATACCGCAAGGACTGCCTTGATGCTGCTTGGAAGGCATTATTAATGACTCTTCCAGAGGAAAAGCTGCCAGCAGCTCTCAGAGAGAATTTAGTCAGACCTCTGTTGAAGAAATCTGTTCTTCACACAAGCACCTTGTCCTGCTACTGCCTGGCTGAGATCATTTCTGAAAAAGGTAAGTGAGAAGGTGTTGACATCGTTGTAAACAGCTAACAACTTCATACACCTGGACATCATCTAGTTAGATTTCAGCTCAGATCATAACATAGAAACAATGTTCATTATAATGGTCAGAGATCTCCATTGGCCAATGGACAGATGCCAGACATCTGATGACTCTAGGTTTGGTGGCCTTTGACATTGTTGAATAAGTGAAATTATTGACAGCACAGCTGCATGACCCGGCTTAGACAGATGGACTACTCACTCCTTTCCAATTGCTCCCAGAAGGTGATGGCTGTTCCTTCTTCCAGCTGTATAGTCTTAATAGAGTCAATACTTATCATTTCTTCTGTTCAATGTCTATATAAAGGCACTAAAAATGATCATGACCTAATGTAGGCTGCAGTGTTATCAGTGACAGACAGCTATACTTTTTCTTCTTTTTTTTTTTTGGATCTAGGAACTACTGTCCTCACACTCTATCAGTGTCTGGCACATATAGGAGACAGTGGAGAGCCAGCTTGATGCAACTCAGACTGGACAACAATGAGGTAATACTAATCAGTGAGAAAAGTGCTCTGAGGATCTGTTGAAATCTGAATGCTGATATCGCCCCCTGTCCAACCACTAACAATGCATTTAAAGGGTTTCAGTAGAATAGCAATGTCCAACTTGTGCCTTGGGACAGTATTAAGAAAATTTGTATACCAGGTCCTCAAAGTTCTTTCTCAACCAATCAGTATAACTTTAATCATATATTGAAGTTCCAAAGGGGTAGCCGTATTAGTCTATTGCCCCAAAACAAAAGAGTCCAGTGGCACTTTTAAAGACTAAATAAATAAATCTGTTAGTCTTTAAAAATGCCACAGGACTCAGTTGTTTATCATATATTGAAAACTCATTCCCTAAACCATGCCCTGTGATTTAAAAACTGGCAATAAACAATAACATAACAGAAATTATTTTCCACTCATGTCTTTTGATGCTCGGGTTGATTTTATTTTCATGGCACAGAACTTAAAACATTGTCACTGTGCAGACTTAACAAGAAATTGTCAAAGAGTACACATATTTTATCTAGTTTATTTTATTTTGGAAACAAATATCAAACAATCCCTCCCCCCAAAACACACTACAGTATAAAGTTAAATACACCAACCTACAACCACTCTAAGGTTTCCTGTATATTGCTTAATAGAAATGTATAGTCCAGTGTTTCTCAACCTTTAGTGGACTTGGGCACACCTAAAGGTATTAATTACTTTATGCAGAAAACCTGATTAAAATTTTTTGAAAAAGCTGGTAATAGTGGAGGGAGATTTAAAATGCCACATCTGCAGCAAAGCTTCCAGATATGCATCAGTGTCTGTTGCCATATGACACAGAACACTGGTCAAGAAACACTGGTGTAGTCTTACAATTTAAAATCCATCAGGTTGCCCAAAGCTGGAGAAAGGATCATAAGGGCTAACAAGTTGCCTTCAACTCCAGTCCAACTTCCAGGAGAGGATGAGGTCAACCTAGCCATGAATTGCTGACACAGGCAGATCAGGGCCTGGGGCTGCCCACCCCACTGGGCCCCCCACTGCTGTTGCTGATGGGCTAGATTAGGGGGCCCCAGCTCGCATTGCTTGGGGGGCTGGAGTGGCTCAGGGAGGGCATGACTGGAGGAGACCCTGGGGAGGAGGGCCATGGCCAGCACTGCTTGGGGTCAGTGGGATGGGCTGCAGCTCAGAGGGTTGTGGGTTCAGAGACTGGGGAGGGGGACCTACCTGTTGTGG
>ML685796.1:1743367-1771274 GCA_007922175.1 Pelusios castaneus
GGCAAGAACACTTCTCTGGCTCAGGACCCCCTTCTCCCCCCAGCACCAGCAGGGCAGGGACTCTTTCAGCACCCTGGTCCCCACAGTGCTTGGGGCTTAGTGGGGTGGTGGATTTGGCAGGGGCCATGGGGGCTGGAGCCTGGGGCCCCCTTTCAGGCCAGGGCCCAGGGCTTAGCCCCTATACCCCCTTTGTTAATCGGGCCCTGATTGCTGAGCCCCCCCGCTGCCAGTTGTTTGTCATGTGCATTCTTATATGTGGTCTTTTTAAGGACTTTTTCCCCTAGACACCCTAATTCCTAGCCTTTTAGATGTGATACATTTGCAATAGCATCCCTGAGTCCATGCACTTATTCATACTGTTAGAGTGCAATGTTTCTTTACCCTTCATTGCTTTGTGACCTGCAGGCACCAAGGTGTGAATTGCCTGATGCTTAGGGTGACCAGCTGTCCCTTATTTAAAGGAACCATCCTTATTTCATTGATTTGTCCCTTAGGGTGACCACCTGTCCCTTATTTTACAAATAAATATTAGTAACAAAGTATTGAAATGCATTAAAACTTATAAGTACTATTTTAAACATTAAATAGAACTTCATAACTGAACTATATACTTAAGAAAAATACATGATATGCTAAGGTAAATGGTGTTTCCCTAAAATGTGCCTTCAAATGAATGCTGGCCCTTGTTTTTCAAGTGTTTTCCCCATCCTTCCATTAAGGAAAGATGGTGACCCTACCCAGTACCCACGCTGGCAGAGAAACTAGGGTGGTCTCCTCAAACGGCATGATGACCCAGAACCTGAATAGCTTTGAGCAGTGGTTCTCAACCTTTTGTGGGTCCTGACATGCTTTGCGGCATCACGATCGTACAGGACACAGCACTCCACCCTTCCCAGGCCAAATCCAGCCATCTCCCTGGCTCGCTGCAACACACAGCTGTGTGGCGACACAGTGGCTGAGAACCCGCCATGGCTTTGAAACTGTGATGAGCCAATGTGGCTGCGAGGAAACCTCGAGCAATGATGCGGTGAGCCAAGGCACAAAAGCAAAACCTCCATCAGTAGAGGAAGGGAAGGCAATGAGTCAGATTTAAGCAAGCGTGAGAAAGGATGGACAGTGCAGGGAGTGCAACGTGTGGCTGTCCCCTCATGAGGCTAACCCACGCCGTCCCTAAACTAAGGGACTAAAAGCAGCAGCGGCCAAAACAGACGAACATGCTCACTGCAATTCTGCAGTGACGCTCTCTCCCCGGGACATCGCACAGTGAGGGGATAGTGTGGTGTCTGGTGGTTGCACCTACCCGGGGAACGCAGCCAGTACAGCTCCCTGCGCAAAGCTAACCAGCGGGTGAGTGTGAGGGTTATGCAGAAGGCAGCAGTCAGAACTCTTTTTCCCAAGTAGGCGGGTCATAGATAGCACTCGGCCCCAGTGCCAGAGGCGGCGCTGGCGCCAGAGCTATTCTCCGCACGCGACACTGGGGAACGGAACTCAGAACGGAAGTCTAGTGAGGCACGTGGCCAGCAGCCGGGGAGGAGCAGGCAGCGACCCGCGGAGCTGTCGGTAGGTGCAGCATGGCGTCCCCATCGCAGGTGGTACACGCCAACCCCAGGGTCTTCTTCGATGTGGACATCGGGGGCGAACGAGGTGTGTGGGGAAATGGAACGTTCCCGGGCAAGGCTGGCGCGAGGCCCCGGGGAGAGAGCGTTCCTGGGAGGGACGGCGATGGAACGTTGTCCTGGAGCGCGGGCGCGAGACCCTGGGGAAGGAATATTGGCGGCCGCGACTGCGGCAAGTTCTCCGGCTGCACGTTGGTCGCGAAAGGGTCTCTTAAGCCCTGCGGAAAACTGTGGCAGAGGGGTGGACGAGTCCGCTTGGTGCAAGGGGCGGAGTGTTCACGTGCTGGGCAGCTGCTCCCGTCTCGGGGAGCAAGGAACAGCACCTGCGGTTCCTGTAGCATTGCTCAGAGACCAGAGCGGCCTTAGGCACTCCCTAATCCACTCTGTTTTGTGTTTGCAGCCAGTTGCTGGGTGCTGGAATAATTGGCATAGTGGGGGTGCTGAGAGCCTTTGAACCAAACTGAAAAGTCTGGATGGTACGGAAACTGCTTTAAGCCAGGGGTCTGGTGGCATCTGTATATCCAGCACCTCTGCCTCTTGTGGCTGGGTGTTGGGCTGCGACGGGAGTAGAAGGGACTGCCCCTGAGAGTCTGGTGAGGGGCTCCTCTAGCATAGGCTCACTCCCACTGGAGAAGGGGTTTGTGACTGACATCTGTACAGCCTCCTGTCTGTTATTGTTATTGCTGCATGGTCTGTGTGCACCAGCGCTACAGATGTGCTAGCCCTGAGCACCGCCAGCCTCTGACACACTACCTGTGTCTCCCAGGATGGGGCAGCCAGCCAGCCCTTCTGCTCTATGCAGCTCTAAGTCAACTATGCTGAATCCGCCAGTCTGGCACAGACTGCTTGTCTGTATCAGACTTGGCTCATCTGACCCTCCCCCCACCCACAGTCCTAAACCCATGCAACGTTGAGAGGAGTAGTATGATGATTTGTTTGTGCCTTTAAAAAGACAAAACTCGCCAGTTTGCTGTATTCACTGGTGTTAACATTTGCTTTCATTCAAAAGCTGTGCAGTTGATTAATAGTAAAGCAGGTTTATTAATACAAGAAGATAGGATTTCAAATGAATTCAAGAATAAAAGTTAGAAATGGTTATAAGCAAGTCATATACTTGTAGGACTGGAAGGGACCTTATCTAGTCCAGGCTCCTACACTTATGGCAGGACCAAGCATTATCTAGAGACCATCCATGATAGCTGACTATCTACCCTACTCTTGAAAATCTCCATTGATGGACATTCCACAGTCTCCCTAGACAATGTCCAGTCTAACCCACCTTTGTTGCAGTTTAACCCCATTGCTTTTTGTTTTATGCTCAGAGGTTAAGGAGAACAATTTTTTTATCTCCTCCTTTTAACACCTTTTTTATGTACTTGAAAACTGTTATTTTGTCCCCGTCCCCCCTTCTTTTCTGCAGACTAAATAAAACCATTTTTTAAAATGTTTTCTCATAGGTCACGTTTTGTAGACATTTAATCATTTTTGTTGATCTTCTCTGAATTTGCTCCAATTTGTCCACCTCTTTCCTGAAATGTGGGTGGCCAGAACTGGACCATAATACTCCAATTGAGGCCTGATCAGCGTGGAATGGAGTGGAAGAATTACTTTGCATGCGTTGCTTACAGTACTTCTGTTAATACATTCCAGGATTATGTATATTCGTTTGTTTGCAAGTGTGACTGTTGATTACAATAGTATATAGGGTGTGAATACAAGAATTTTTAGGACTACATTGTCAAAATCCAGAGACAGACCCATGCCCCAGGCTTCACTGACTGAAGGTGAATTTGGCCATAAAATGGGAGAGCAAATTATTGTGGATTTACCACCATAATAGGAGTCATTGGTATGGCAACAAAGAGACACAGTGTGATATGTCTGATACCATAAAGAGGTTATAGTGTACAGGCCTACACATACATTAATGGAAAGGCACAAGGTGTTATGTGAATGCCACCATTAAATAAGGAGCTGGATGAAATATACCCAGTGTGGGTCATGCAACATTGCACACAGTTATTTTGCCTATGGATATGTGCCCCAGAGAGACTCCAAGTGTTAGTGTGCCATACTCCATCTTTGAGAGATCCTCTCAGCTGGTTACAGTTTTTTTAGCCCTTGATTCAAAACTTCATGCCACTTTATTGACTTTTTTTGTTGGTGATTGTGCCATGACACAGTCATAGCGAAACAGGACATAAGTTGGTGGTGGTGGCTGCTGCTGCAAAAAAGGAAGGTTCAACTAGAGGGAAGAATAGGTGGTATATCTGGAGGTAGTGGAGAATGGTTCTTCACAAGGACTTTTGCCTCCAGAGGCAAGCTAGTGAGCTCGTTGATCGCTGTGGGGATCACTTGTATCACTGAAAAAGAACTTTAAAAAGCTACCTCTGACTTGTGCAAAACAAACAACAAAGCACACCAACAAACCAATAATGAAGCACATTGATAAGTTTCAGAGGGGTAGCCTTGTTAGTCTGTATATAGCAAAAGACTATAAAGCACCTAAAAAACTAACAAATTTCTTTGGGAATAAGCTTTTGTGGGCTGCAACCCATTTCGTCAGATGCATCCCTGACAGAACTCGCTCAGAGCACACTGACAAAACACATCAGCAAACAAATGGACCCAAACCAAAAAACTTCTTGGAAAATGTAGCTTCTCAAGATGTAGGTAAAGGTAAATATTTCCATATTGTCAGAATTTCATGTCTGATACATTTAGTAGTAATAATAAGAATAAAAAGCTCCTTGATGCTCACATGCATAAAGGTTTATTGCATGTAAATTTCTGTGGGATTGAAGTCTAAGTATGGAGGTTAGGGTTGGTCAAAACATTTCCATCTACATCTTTTATCAATAGAAAGGGATTCAGTGAATTTTCTTTTTCTACCAAAAGTGTTCATTCTCTGTAGAAGATTTTATTAAAAACCTGAATGGCTGAAAACAAACATTTCATGGCCACCTAGTTTTCAGCCAAAATATTTTGATTTTGATATTTCAACAGACGTAATCTTCCATGGAAAATTATAATGTGGAATTTTCTGTGGAAGCAAAACTCTGTTTCCCCAAACTGGTCTAAGAAGAATACATTCTGCACAGTTGTGGTGCACTTTTAAATCTTTGTTTGCTCTCTGTGCATGTCCAAGGGCATAATTTGACTTATCCTATACCATATATGTGTGGATTGTTTTTAAGTAGTTTTTAGTTACATCTCTCATTGTCTCCCCCCTTAATCAGTCCATGCTGTGGAGGTGTTTTTTTAATAGCTGTGTGTATGCCAACAAACTTTGTAGTTGTAATTCACTTGATCTAGTAGCAAGTGGAGGGAAATTGAAATTGTGTATCTTAAGAATTAGGTTATTTTAACAATAACTTAAATACTATTAATTTAATCATTAATTTTCTCCACCACCATACACATATATATATAACTGCTACAAAATCTTGTTTGTCTTGAGATGCTGGGCTCCTCAACTTGTTTTTCAGAACTGGATTAAAATGTGCACACTCTTTCTCTCTTATATTACAGTTGGCAGAATTGTTTTAGAACTATTTGCAGATGTTGTGCCCAAAACTGCTGAAAATTTCCGTGCATTATGTACAGGAGAAAAAGGGATAGGACCTACAACTGGAAAGCCTCTTCATTTTAAAGGATGCCCTTTCCATAGAAGTAAGTTTGAATCTTTTTTTTTGGGTTGTTCTTTTTCCAGTATTTATTGCATAATATTCAAGTGCTTCTATTGACTACAAGCATTTTGAAACCAGTTTAATTTTAATGGTGGGGTGCATGTGCGTGTGTGTTTCTAACAGCAATCAATATTTAAGTTATAGGCTGATCTGGCTTTCACGGAACTCGGAGAGTTTTCTTAGACTTTCAGTATTTAAATCCCTTTGAGTTACTGATTTTTCAGAAAGGAAGAAAAATGCAGAATCAAGCTGCAGTAAAAATACATTAAAGTGATGTAGCATAACATACTGCCTTTTTAAAATAAAATCATTAGCTATTTTGGTTTGGTTTAATAAGAGAGTTTTCAGTTTAGAAAATATGTTGAGGACATAGACTGTTAAAGCTTTAGAAAGCACATTTCTCTAAAGCATGTTGATAATTATACTCTGGGATATAGTCTTTCAAGTTATGAATACATTTAATTTTTTAACCATTCTTCAAGAATCTCAAAGTGCTTCATGAAAAGGGGATGGTAATGCTTTACTCATTTTACAGATGAAGAAGTTAAGCAAGTTGAATAGTTTACTCAAGGTCATTCAATCAGGGACAGTCTGGAATAGAAACTTGGCCTTCTCATGCTCTGGCCTTAGGTGACGCTCTTTGCCCTTTGCAGACATAAATGAGTCAGTTAACAGAATATTTTACTGAGTGTGATAAATAAGTTAAATGGTTTTCCAGTTGATGTATAGAAGTTAGGTGTTATTCAAAAAGCTGAAAATGGGTGATTTGATCGAATCCGTAACTAGCAAGTGATGTAACTAGCAAGCACCCTTTGTCTGGGTGTAGCTTACTCCTCACTGTTTTGATGATCATGAGTCCTCCTCTACATTACCCTCAAGATTACATTTCTGTTGCCTGTCGTCCTCTTGCATTTAAAAAAAAAAGTTGTAAAAATACATAGGATATAGATGCAACTTATCAAACTATCCATATACTAATCATATAAGGCTTATTTCTGCTACTGCACAATTTTGTGCTCAGTGAGAAATTTGATTGAGAATTAGCCATTTTGCTTTTGCTATATTAAGCCACAGGAAGTCATGAAGTTCGGGTTGCCACTGTAGAAGTGTTTCGGGATTTTTGCTCAATTAATAAAGGAATTACCGGTAAGGCTCATGTTGATGAAGTGGTGTTAATCTTCATCTTTGAATGTAATCTTGCTTAATGGCCTTCCTACCCTGACACCATCTCTTATTCTTCATTCCCCACTTAATAGTTATTAAGAAATTCATGATCCAGGGTGGAGACTTCTCAAATCAAAATGGCACAGGTGGAGAAAGCATATATGGAGAGAAATTTGAAGATGAAAACTTTAATTATAAGGTAAAGTAGTTATAATGCTAAATGAAATCAGTTTTTGAAATTGTGGTGATTTTATTCTTATTATTTCAGTGGAGTATTAGTATACTTATTATAATCCATGATAATGTCTTTTTATGAAGAGAAAAAAATAGCTTTACCTGTAAAATATTTCAGAATGATGGAGAAGACTATAACTCTTACAAGACAAGGGCAGTAACACTTTAAATAATCTTTATAATTAAAAAAAAATAAAAATCAGGAGCAAAGTGACCTCATTAAATGTGTGCATTGCCTGAGTACCCGGGCTGAAGGAAATGAAACATTTCATAATAAAATTATTACATTGAATATTAGAGGAAGTTTAATTCTTGACTATATTTTCATATAAAATGGTTAATAATTAAATAAATCCTATGTTTTTTGTCATCATACATTTGTTATTTAAAAGAAGGGATTGCTCACACTTGATCATGTAAATTCAAAGGAAGGAATCTGTGGCATCACATCTTTCTCCATAAATACTGAATTAATGTCATCTTTGCAGAAGCAAAATTTGGGCAGGTTGAGAGAAAGTAGTTACTTCCATGGAAATATTCTTCATAATAAGAACAGGAATATTAAAAGAGGCCATTTTATATTTGTGTTTTTGCGCTCCTAAGGAAGGTCTTGCTGTGAACAAAGCTTCTTGGTGTTGGTGCGGATTCCATTATAGGTTCACAGGCACTTCATGCATGTGAGAGAGGATTTTTTTTTTTAACAGAAGTGTCCATGGGGACCATGCTTGCACCCTGTGCCTTCTCATGCTGTACCAGAACATAAAGGGAGGAGTGACTGAGACCCTCTCTCCACTATTTCTTATTGAACATGGCAAAGAGATGGAAGCCGGAAAGTGTCTGCCCCGCTGCTGCTGAACCTCAAACTCTTTCCTTTTTGATCTTCTTGATGAAGAAAAGACCCCACCTACACCTCCCCATATAGCAGGGCTAGGCACCCTGAATCTGCTGTGCAGATGGACTCCAAATCCTCTGGGTTTAAAAGTTTCCTGGCCTGTTACACTGCTGGTTTGAAGGGCATCATTGGTGTCTGTACTGTTTGAGGGGAAAGTCTTATCCCCATTAAGTGTGTGTTGTGCTAATTTTCCTCCTTGAGGACTTGCAAGTTGAGGAGTGCACAGCTGAAATTGCATCTGCTTGAGCAATGGATGCATGCCACCTTGGAGCTTACCACGACTCCAAAGAATGCAATGTTCCTCTTCAGCAAGAGCTCCATTGAGTAGACACTCCTCCCCAGCATCAAGCAGCGACTGGAAAGAAAACATAGTCAGAATCTGCGCCCACTACCTTGGCATTAGGACCATCGACGCTGACACCAATAACTTTATTGATACTGGGGCTGGTTGACTCAGCACTAGCCCCAACACCAGTGCTTATGGTATTGATGTCATCATCACAACCAACTTTAGTGCCTGGGTGCACGGATAAGACCAGAAGGTGCTGAGTGAAGTCCAGGCCTGGCTCCAGACACTGGAATGCTGTATCCGGGAAGGAGGAGAATAGGCAGCACTAATCCAGAGACAGAGTGTTCAATTCTTTGCCAAGGTGGGGGTGCTGCTCAAGGAATTGACGCCAATGTGAGCAGAGAGTCTAGTGTTGACTGGTGCAGTGATTATGGAGCCAAGAGATGTACTTACAGAACCATCTAGAGCAGGGGCCGGCAACCTTTGCCAGCCCCTTCTCCTCGACACTCAGCTGCTGCCGATGGCCCATTCATGGAAAGAAGCCACCTGGAGTGGCTCCTCTCAGCAGCGTGCCTCGGGGACCCCTATCCCCAGGCACGCCATGGAAAGAAGCTGCCTGGAATCACTCCTTTTGGCAGCAGCACACCACAGAGAGCAGCTGCTCTGGGTGGCTTCTTTACATGGTATCCTGGAGCATGGACATGGCAGGGACCTCCGCACTGCAGCCGCCCCCGAAAGAAGCCACTTGGAGTGTCTTTTGGTTGCAGCAGTGGCAATTTCTGTGGCGCCACAGGGGATGCCGAGTGCCGCTCCGAATGGGCTTGTGTGCAGCTGTTGGCACGCGTGCCGGGGGTTGCCTACCCCTGATCTAGAGTCTCTTCTTGGGACATCGTCAGCACAAGGCAATACGAGGCCCAGAATCTGAATATCCTAGCAATGGAATAAAAGAGTATTAATCCTTATCGCCAAGTTCCAGAAGAGGGGAAGAAAGCTGTTTGTGTGGCAGTATCTAAAAATGAAAGTTGTTCTTCAGGCAGTGCTCCCTACAAGTGCAGGAGATCCTATTACAAAGCAAGGGGAAAAGTCTAACAGAAAAATATATTCTGCTAAATAGAATAGTTTCTCAATATGAACAACCCAACCCCAGTCTTGATACCAGAGATCCAGGGTTACTTATTACACCTCAGCTAAGCCTTTCACTCGGCCCTTTAAAATCTGCCTTAAGTGATTTCAGCTTATTGCCTTCTGGTGCAGTTTTGCTCTGTCTTCTTCCACCCCATGGCATCAGTTTTTTAAAGAGCTACTCTGCAATTCCCCACCAATCCAAGGACATGCTTATGCCATTTGAATATCTATCAGACTTCTCCCTATGTTACCTCACTCTTCCTAGCTTTACCCCTTAAGCCAGAAAAGTGAGTGAAACTTCAGGCTTAATCTCCCGTCGGGAAAAGGTGGTGCTAAAACCTCATCTGGAATTCACTTTTAAGGTGGTCTCAGAATTTCATCTGAACCAATTCTGTCAAACTTTGTCCTCTTCCCAAAATCATGTTTGGCACTACTAGAAAAGAAGTTGTACCCACTAGATGTGGATTACACAGTGCATTTCTTCGTATTACCAGTCAGCTGTTGTACCTCTCCTACCAAATGTCCAAGGTTACTCTATCAGAATTCAAGTGACATCTTTTTCCAGATTCCGAGCTCTGGAAGGTAGCACCATGCACCTGTTATCAAACACTGTGTTTTGGACTTAACTATTTGGTTAGTTGCCATGTTTCGGTAAGACGGTCAGTGTTCTACTGACACAGTTCCTACCACCCTGAAGGGATAGTGCTTGGCAGTTGTCTACTCTGGGATCCACACTGACACTTACTCCAAGGAGAAATAGTTGGGTACTTACCCTACAGTCACTGTGGCTCTTTGAGGATGTTCTTTTCAGGTCAGTATTGCTCCCATGACCTGCTTGCCTTCCAGAATTCTTATTTAGCATGGACTTTAATTTGTGAGGGACTTGAGCAAGAGTTGCAGCTACACAACCCTTTTTGCCCTCATACAGGAGCATGAGGCAGCACAGATAGTGCTATTAAAAAAAGTTGATCTTGCATGCATGCATGAGCACATACAATGAAATACACAGTGACTAACAGCTTCTTGAAGAACCACAGCTCCTTTACGTAAGTAGCCATTTCCCTTCCCCCTCCCCGCCCCTCCTACCATTCCCCCCTGAAGATTTAGGTTTTGTTCATGTCACAATCTTGAAGCTTTTTGGTGGTTGTTAGAAAAAAGTATTAAAGAGGAAAAATCTGGATGGTGAAGCAAAATAACCCATGTACGTACTTACATGAGGCAGAAGATTGTAGGGAGAAAGTGTGGTTATACAGCAGTGAATTTTAAATTGTAAGGTCTGTCTCCTGCAAATGGCATGGAATTAACTCAGTTCATATGAATAGATGCATTCAGGTTAATGAGATGTGCGTAACTTGAGACTACTCATGTAAGTTAAGTGTTTGCTTTTCGGGGGTCTAAGAAAGTATTTAATACTTTCCAATTAATTGCATTATTACTAAGTCAGTTTCTGTCTTGTTTTTTTAAATGGGGCACAGAGAGTTGGCTTTAATGTCAGGAGATCGAATTAGGGAGCATCACATCAGGCAGCCATCAACTGATTTCTCTAGTTTTGGTGTTAAAACAGAGTGGAACTGATAGGTCCCGTTAAACAGCCGATGCAATGTTTCCTGTCGACTGGCTGGTTAGTGTCAAGTCACTAAGCTTGCTTGCCACCAGCTATGGGGAAATACAATAAAGACACCTGTCCTCTGATGTCAGGGAAGATGAAGCTGGTTGCCAATTATGTGTGGCCCTCAAGTGTGTTGCAGGTTGTCATTGTGGGTTTGTAGTACACTGGGTGTCCTTATGATATGTCGTGGTAACCCTGCAGAATAATCAGATCTTACTTATATTTGTTCTGATGGTATTTTCTCATACAGCATGATCAGGCGGGGCTGCTGAGCATGGCAAATGCAGGACCCAATACAAATGGCTCTCAGTTCTTCATCACAACAGTGCCAACCCCTCACCTGGATGGGAAACATGTGGTGTTTGGCCAGGTGATCAAAGGAATGGGTGTTGTTAAAATATTAGAAAATGTTGACGTGAATGGAGAAAAACCTGCAAAGGTAAGATCCGGACATCTAGGAGGATACTTGTTCGCTATATAATGCCTTTTGTGAGAACTGTTTGTAGTCTGTGATTTTAGTAGTGTTTTTCAGTATGATTCAAAATTGGTTTGCTTTGTTAGATCAAAACTAGAAAAAGTATAGCTTTTACAAGCTTTGTTTCACTGAACATGTAACACTTTCAGATTAGTTTTTTCTTTCTTTGTAAAAATGATTTCTGGCTAAAAGTCACAGAATTGGTGGTCTTTTACTAATCCTAAATAAAATATTAAACCAACAAAAATATTAAACAACGGGAAGGGGAAAAAAGTTACTTTGTTGTTAATAATTCTTGTTAATATGTATGTGTAAACATCTTACAAACCTTCACTAGTAATTATTAATTATTTTTCACACCATCTTCTGAAATGAGGAAGGAAGGTAAGGTCTCTGCACCTTCAAGGTGCGAGAAACTGAAGTCTGTAAATGAAGCTGTGATTTGTCAAAGGTTACAGAAGAAGTTACTGTAAGAGCAGAGCAGAAATATGGAATTCTTGGTTCCCATCTTATGCTTGGGGATTGGTAGGGTGGGTCTAATGGTCTAACAACATTGAGGAAACAATATAATTAGTACATTTAGCTGGGCTTCATTATGCCTCTTCTTCAGGCATAAAAAGTGTGACCAATGATTTTTCACCACTTTAACCTTCTCCATAATATCTGAAAATTTTCTCTTGTTATGGAGAGAACAGCATTTATTCTGCTTCATTTTATTAGCACACTATAAAACTTAAAAATACGCATGATTTTCATGCGTAGTAGCATAGATGAGCAGTTCAGTCATTCCTAGTGTAATAGCTCCTCATGGTGTGATCCTGCTAAATTTTTACAAGCTAAGTGGTCTTAGGCCTTGTCTATACTGAGAAAACTGTGTCAATCCTTGAACGGGCAGTGTAGACCCGCTCAATCAATCCCGGAAGTGCTCGCCTTTCAATGCAGTACTCCACCCTTCCAAGTGGAGTAACGCTGTGTCGATGGAAGAGCCCTGCCAGTTGATACAGTCCAGTCAAGACAGTGTTGTAAGTAGACATAAGTCAACAGGAGATACGCAGTCTGCGGCACACAGATTGCATAACTCCCGTTGATTTACCCCTGCAGTATAGACAAGGCCTTAGCTTTGGTTGATGTTATAGTTTAGTTAGGAGGCTTCCGGGAAAACAAGCGCTGCCAGGAACTGGTAGTGAAGTAATGTGTGTATCACTCCTTTTATGTGTGGCCTTGTCTTCACTGCTATGATAGGTGTTTTGGTTTTTTTAATTGAGTAACATGCAGGAACTATCTTGAGGTCAAAACACGGTGAAGGCACTTTAGTTTTATTACTGGGTAAATTGCCCTGTATTCCCTCCAGGGGTTGAGCTTAATGGGTTTACCTTGAGGAAAAGCTAAAAGAAAAGCATACGAGTTTCATAAGCAGCTGAAGCAGGCCTCCAAAATTTTAAGTTTGGGAGTGGCAGGAGGATAATTTCATTGATCTTTTAGCATTACACAGGATCATTAGTGAATGGAAACACTGCATATTATACACCTCCTGTTTTTTTACAGTTGTGCATTATTGCAGAATGTGGAGAACTGAAGGAAGGCGATGACTGGGGAATCTCCCCGATGGATGGCTCTGGAGATACTCATCCAGATTTCCCTGAAGATTCAGATGTAGATTTAAAAGATGTAAGTGGTTTTTCTTTGAATATAATTATTTTTCATGTGCAGTGATGACCTCTAAATAGCCTGAGATATACATTGCTTGTCAGATTTACCACTCATCAGTTTATTTCTAAGGACTCTGTGAGGGCAAGATAGATACAATGATGGGAAATTTTGTGATACTTTTTAACTGTTCTTTTTAATGCTAACCAACTTATTTTTTCCAGTGCACATAAGGTTGAAAACAAAGCCTTCCACTTACACGTTTGTTTTTTCTTCTTCCTTTATTTCTGCTCTGCAGTTCATCATTGTGGTGCTGTTGTGACAAGTTTCCAGAGGCGTAATTCATACAGGATTTGAAAACATAAACATTTAGCAGCATACTCTGGAAATGATTTAAAGGATTATTTACTTTCTTTCCACAGTTATAAAATCATCTCATAACCACTTTTGCCCACAGAGCAATTTCTAGGCATGCCCTCTGTAGACAGACAACACTGTCGTCATATTTGGCTGTTATATATACATGTATAGTATTATCTGGTCCAGGGGCGGTCTTAGGAATTCCAGGGCCCTGGGCAAAAGTGGAGGGCTGCGTGGGGGGCCCCATCCTTGAATTTTGCCCTGGCCCAGCCTCGCCGTGGCCCACTGGACTCCCCCCACCAGCCTTGCCAACCCTGCCATGGGACCCCTGGCCAGCTGCCCATGGGTCCCTCTGCTGGCCCCGTCATGGCCACCCGCCCATCCATCGGCTCTGCCTTGGGTCCTTCAGCCCCCCACTGGCCTTGCCACGGGTCCCCCCAGCCTACCCAGAGCCTCACTGCAGGACCCCTTCCCCCTCTGCTAGCCTTGCCAGCTCTGCCATGGGTCCACCTTCCACCCCCCTGCCTTGCCTTGCTGACTCTGCCATGGGTCCCCCTACCCTCCACCTGGGCCTCACAGGGCTCGCCACAGCCCTCCCAGCAGGCCCTGCTACAGGCTCCAGCCGCAGAGCGGGGCCCCTGCCCCAGTGCCAGACCTTCCCACCCGCTATGACCGCCTGTGATCAGGTCAGGTCAGTGCTACGGGAGACTGAACTGAAACACCTTTTTTGAAACTCACGATTTAGAAGTCTCTAGAATTCGCTGGGATGTTGCAGAAGGCTGTTGCACGTAAATGGGTGTGGTAAACACAGCGCTAATTACAGCTTGTTAAATTACCAATACAGAGACAGTTGCTGGCACTTGGAAGCCTTGCACTTTCTAAATTTGGAGCCGGAGTGATGCATTTAGAACCGACTGGCAGTTAACTATTGGCTTTACTCTGTGGATCTTGAAGTGGTGTTGGAGAAGGACAGAATTGTCATGAGATGATTGCTGGTTGGAGTGCCTGTGCAAATCAAGTGTCTATTCCTTGAACTGTGAGAAACAGAAGACAGTGTAATCATGGGAATGAGAAGTTCTTGGTTATAAACCTGCATCACTAAACATTTCTTGTTTTCTATGGATGCAGCCAAAGCTTCTGTTTAGCTGATCATAGATTAAGGAGGAATGGATATTTGTTAGTGCATCTGCATTCAGAGGGAAACAAATTAATGACTGCATGTTCTCTATTGCTGTTATGTTTTATTCTCTTCATGTCAGTCAGGATAGGTCCACCAATGGCTTTTAGACAAGATGATTGGGGATGCAGTCCATACTCTGTGTTTCCCTAAAACCTGTGACTGACAGAAACTGGGACTAGCTGACAAGGGATGGGTAACTCAGCAATTGTCCTCTTCTGTGCATTCCCTCTGAAGCATCTGGCACTGGCCGCTGTTAGAAGACAGAACAGTGGTTCATCCAGCCCAATATAATGACCCAGAATAGCCATTCTTATCCTTGTGTACAACTCTAGTAGGAGTTTCATACCATGGATCAAGGAAAATGTGTTGCCCATATAATAGAAAATTGTAGCAGTTGTATGAATATAATTTTCCTTCAAAACATGGAATATTTCTGTTTTTTGGTGCATTTTTGGCATTTTTGAAAAAGGGTAGATTTGAAATCATACTGATAAATATTAAGTAGTTTAAGGATTTCTTGCAGCTTGATATAAATTACATAATTTATAAGCTTTTTCCTCTTCCTCTTAATAGATTGACAAGATTGTGTCCATAGCAGAAGATATAAAAAATATAGGAAATACTTTCTTCAAATCACACAACTGGGCAATGGCAAGTAAAAAGTACACCAAGGGTTTAAGGTAAGGGTTCCTGCTATTGTAAATTAAACAGCTGGCTTTAATCCACATTTCTATAAAATGTTATCAGACCGTTATTTTTAAAATAAACTATTTTTTGTCTCTTTGTATTGGAAAATGAATGATTTTTTTTTCCCCTAGTTGCACATTTTAGTATGTGCTGCACAAATGGCTCATCTGTGCATACTATGGGTGTGTTCTAAACATCAAGATTATGGCCAGAAAGAATTGGCTCAGGTATTAATCGCTGATTAATGCCAGTCCTGTGCTCGTTCTCACTTGGAAACACAATATTTTATTATATACGTTTTTGCTTTGTAAAAATTTCATTTTGTTAGAAATATAGAACTCTCCCAGTAATTTATAGTGACCAATAACCATTTTTACTTGCTGTCCCAACAGTCACTCTCCCTCCCCCACAGTCCCTGCATGGTCTGCCAGTTTCTCTCCATATTGCCCTCATCTTCAAGACCCTGATTGCATTCGTCTCCTTATTCCTTCTCATGTCTGTTGCTCTACTTCCTTGGCATTCTCTTGCCTATCTCCTTCAAGCAACTCTGCATTTTTTCTTTAATGCCATTCTAGGTTTGTTTGAAATGTTGTCCTTGATCCTGAGTCCATGCAACCTCAGTCTCTTTCAAATCTTTTTGCTAGAGTTTCTTTCAGAGGTCATTTCTACAGTGATCTCTTCACCTACCTTACTGATCATTGCTCCATCAAACTTTGTAACTTAAAATGCCATCATCAACTTAAATTAAGGGTCTGGTTTTCAACATAGGACTTGGGTAAATGTTAGTTTTTCAGACCCCTCAACTGGGTCTCCTTTCTTGGCTGCTAGTTCATGTTAGCTTTCAGATCAAAAACTGCTTTTGAGGCAGTTTACTATTTTGTACAGTACAGGCCTTTGGGCCCTCTTCTCGGGAAAACTTCAAAAGGTTTTCATTAATTACCCTTTAATGATTCCAGATTCCACAGGAAATCCATGCCCAGTGAGCCAGCAACAGGCAAATACACATAATCTGTATTATTACAAAGGGCTGTGACTATTCTATAGCTCATACTATCTGGCCATTCTTTGAGGTTTTCCTGTTTTTAACCAAACGCAATATGGTCCCCAAAGGTGCTTTATGGGGTTGCATACTGAACATAAAATGACACACAATGTTAATGATAAGATTGCAAAGTCAACGGCCTTGATTCCTGCAGTGCTTCCAATCATTCAGTCAGTGGGTCCATGGGGACTGTCAGTGCAGTGGTCTTTTCAGAATCCTTGGTGTTTCCCCTCACTACAGGGCTCGCTGTCCAGATGCTCCTGTCTCATTGTGTTGCAAGATAGGGTGCTCTTGGTACTGTGCAGAGGGACTTTGGATACAGATTTTGGTATCAAGCACAGCACTGAGCTTCAGGATGAAGCTCAGTAGGCTCCTGTTGACATTGAGAAACCGGTGGAAGCTTCCTACACCATTTTAGTTTCCTCGTTCTCCTCTCCAGATGAGGCATTAGTAACATCAGGCATCTCCCCATCACAGGATGACTAGAAGGCATTCCAGGTCTGGTTAAAGTGGAAAGCCTCGAACTTTGGGGTCTAAGTGAAAGTGGTCAAGGAGGCAGCACATGGTCTCGTTGACATTCTGTCATCAGCAGGGCCCTCCAAAGTAGGCCTACAGGTAAATTGGATCTATTCAGATGGAATTCTACAGGGGGTCTTCAACTCCACATAGCGTAGATGGGTTGCTATGCTTTTAATATGTGAGAGTCTGTCAGAATTCATAGACCTACTCCCCCAAGACTTCAGACAAGAATTTTCCTCCTTTTTCAAGTAGGGACAGACTGGCTCAGCTTCCCAGCAGGCCGCCTTGGACACAGCTGATTCCACAGCAGATCATTGGCCACAGTGGTAACAATGTGCAGGAACTGCTGGTTGCAGCCCTCAGCGCTCCCTCATGAGGTGCAAAAAACTATTCAGGATCTCTTGTTTTGAGGGAATCATTGTCTGAAAGAGGGAGGTCTTAGAATGTTTGCCCTAGGACTGGATGAATTATGGAGCAGTCATATTTCTTCTGTAGGCTTTGTCTATTGCCAGACTAATATTCTTACCTTATTTGATAATGTTCCATCTTGCCTTTGCGAGCTGGATTATCCCAGAAGATTACAACTCTCTTTATGGTTTGTGTACGGAGATGAAGTCACTGATGCAGTTAAGTCCTGACCCAGCTTGACTTTGAAGTTCAAGAACAGGCCCTTTAACTGGCTGTGACAAGTGTTGCCAGAGCATGCAGTATCTTTAGGGAAAACCTATTGTACTAAGCTTATGTGTCACTGTGGGCCAAGGTTCGTATGTATGATTGTGTTCTACTCCAAGAGGACAGCTATCACAGTGCTTTAGGAACTAAAATAGTGGGGGGTTACTAAGGAGAAACCTCAAGTTATAATCACTTCCAGAGAAGTACCATGCTCTGGGGAGATTTGCATATTCTGATTCATACGGGGTTTCCAAAGTCTTGGAAGACCGAGACAGTGCTTTGGGCACTACAAAGTGTTTAAACTGATGCATGGCGATCCTTCTGAATCAAACACCACCATCTGTCCAAGGGAGTACCCCAACCCTTGCAGAGGTGTTGGAAGGATTGTGACTCAATAGAGGCCCCATAAGACAGATGGGTGACTTCTGGTAAGGCGCACAGGCATTTTCACTTCTGTTTTTTAATGTCTTCTCTGTAATGCATTTACTTGCAGAATAAATATGCTTGCTTCAAAAGAGCCATGTGGGAACTTGTAATTGCTGGCGGATACAATGTTCATAGCCCTGAATGAGGAAGCAATGGCCTTTATGTAGACTGGCTTGCTTGCCCTGTACTGTGGTATTCCACTGAGCATGGGTATGGGCGTTTAGAAATGGTAAACTGAGTTTGGAGAAGAGGACCTGTGGTTGGTAGTTCTTGCATACACTTTCAGTGAGATAGCAAATGGCAGAAAAAGTGAAAGTTAATATTGCAAATTATAGTGTGTATATATATACTTCTGATTTGTACTCTTTGTAAATTTGTTTTGTGCAGGTATGTGGAGGCTTCTAAAGGCATAGCAGAGGAGGCAGATACAGCAAAGTTGAATTCTGCTGCTTTGACCTGCCTTTTAAATATTGCTGCTTGTAAACTGAAGGTGTCAGACTGGCAGGGAGCCATTGAAAGTTGTTGTGAGGTAAACTAAATATGATTTTTGGATTAGCAGAAAGTGATTTGAAAAATAAACTAAAAGCCTTCTTTCAAAATGAGGTTTGGGAAAGCTCAAGAAAGGCAGGAAAGTCTTTAGTTAAACCAATATTAATATACAAATTTACTAATTTTGGGCAGGCTGCTTACTTGTTCAGAAGAAATATATTCTAAAATATTATTAATGTGACTCAACTAATAAGTTATTACTTCTTGGAGCTAGAAGTGAACTGTGCTTCTTAGTCTGTTTTAGTTCCTCAGAGCACTGTTAATTTAATCCTTGGTTCTATACAAATTATCTTTCAGAACCAAGGAATCTTTTTTACAGGTATGTATCTTTCAGTAAATTTTACCCCCACTCTGAATCACATTTGTAGTTCTATTTTCCAGTTAATTGTAATGACGGATTCTTTAGCTAAAAGGCCACCCATACTTGTTCTGCTATGAAGTGAAGGCAGCAATTAGAAATGAAATAGCAACATAACCAATTGAAGATAGGGAAATAGACAGCAAATTGATGTAAATTGGAAGCTATGACATGTAGGAAAACATGTGGCTGGCAAGGCTATGGACACATAGGCGTTAAGTTTGAAGACTAGAAGGACACCTAGCAGCAGTATAAGCTCATTACTAGATGGAGCTCTATAAATTAATAACGAAGCACAGCAGAAGTGTTTAGTAAATGTTATGTATTGGGAAAAAAAGCAGAATGATGTAATTTTAAAGATGAACTATTTTAGAGATCATTAGTAATCGAGGATGTTAGACAACCTCTAGTAGGTTGTCTTTATTAGTTAGAGACAAGGTGGGTGACCAACATCTACTACAGATAAACACTTTAAAATCAGCAGACCCAGATAACTTGCATTCAAGTCCTGAAAGAGAGAGTGGGCTGTGTTGATCTCTGGTCTGCTGATCACTTTTAATAGATCTTGGAATTCCAGAAGACTGGAAAATGCCTGTATTCCCAAACAGGAAAGCAAGCTTGCCTGACACTTGTACTGCACAAAATAATGGAAGAGCCAATACAGGATTAAATTGATAAAGAACCCAAGGATAAGAGTAGAATTAATGCCAGTCAGTATAGTTTACTTGTCAAATAAACATGATTTCATGCTTTTGAGACTACAGATTTGGTTGATTAAAATTAATTACACAAATGTAATATTTAAACTTTTGTAAGGCATTAGACTTAGGCCCACATGACATTCTGATTTAAAAATTAGCAGTATAAAATCAATAAAGCAAACATGGACTAAACTGTCTAGCTGACAGATCTCAAAATAGCTGTCAATAGGGAATCATTATTAAATGGGAATTTCTAGGGGGATTCCACATGGATCAAAATTCAAAATCATCGGGACAAAATGGAGAAATAGTCTAAGTAAATAGGATGAAATTTAATAGGGACAAATGCACAGTACTTCACTTAGGACGGATCACTAGCTAAACGTGCAGGGATGTAGTAGCCAGGAGTGTTGTAAGACATGGGAAGTATGTCTACTTTGCACTGCACTGATTACGCCTCAGCTGGATTATTGGGTCCAGTTCTGGGTGCCACATTTCAGGAAATATGTGGACAAATCAGAGAAAGTCCAGAGAGGAGCACAAAAATGATTAAAGATCTAGAAAACATGATCTGTAAGGGAAGATTGAACAACTTGGGCTTGTTTAGTCTGTAGAAGAGAAGCCTGGGCATAAGTTTCCAAGTACATAATAAATTATTACAAGGAAGAGGAAGGAAAAATTGGTTCTCAGCCTCTGAGGATAGGATAAGCAATGGGCTTAAATTGCAGCACAGGCAGTTTAGATTGGACATTAGGAAAAATTTAGGATGGTTATGCATTAGAATACATTTCCTAGAGAGTTTATGGAAATGCCATCATTGGAGATTTTTAAAAGCAGGGAGATGAACACCTGTAAGGGATGGCCTAAATATTGCATAGTCCCTTCCAGTCCTCCTGTTCTATGGTTCTTAACCAGGCCTGATGCAAGTCAATATTTTCATCAGTGATCTGGAAGTCAGTATAAAATTGTTGTTGATTAAAATTTGCCTATGACCACAAGATTGGCAAAATGGCAAGTGACATGGACAGGGTAGTCTTACAGAGCAACTTGAACTGCTTGTAAGATGTCTCCCTTCAAAATTTAATATGGCCAAATGCATAGCTGTACAATATGAAACAAAGAATGCAGTCCATACAGAATGAGGGGAGCTATCCTGGAAAGCAAAGACAAGTTTTAGGGATCATAGTGGACAGATACTGCATCGTGTGCTCCCAGTATGATGCAGCAGCAAAGAGCTAATTTGATTCTTCAATACGCAAATAGCAATAGGAGTAAGAAGGTGGTTTTACCTCTGTATGTGGCACTGGGGAGACTGATACTGGAATATTTTACTCTGTTCTGGTACCCACATTTTAAAAAGCCATTGAAAACTTGAAGAGGGTGCAGAAAAGAGACACTAGAATGATTTGAAGATGTGTACTCTGTTTATCAAAAGATTGAGAGGTGATTTGATTACTGTACAAGTAGTTTCAAGGGGAGAAAACAGTACTTAAAGGGCTCTTTAATTTAGCAGAGAAAGGTGTAAGAACCAATGGCTGAAAGGTGAAACCAGACTAATACAAATGGGGAATAAGGTCCAAATTTAATAGAATACAATTTATCATTGGACCAAACTACCAAGGGAATTAGTGGATTCTTGTTCCTTGATGTCTTTCCATCAGAACTGAATAGCTTTCTGGAAGATACAGTTTAGCCAAACTAGTTATTAGACTCATGACAGGGATAACTTGATGGAATTTTATGGCAGGAGATCGACTGGATGATCTAATAGTACTTTTGTCCCTAAACTTAATGAATCCATTATTTAAGTGAAATTTGCAGTTATTGTACAAATCAGTTCTTAATCCCACCATCCCTGAATTTTGGGGGTTAGGAGGAGCTGCAGCTACTTATTGGCCCATATCTGTAGACATGGTATTAGCACTATTAATACAGAACACATGAAAATATGCTAGACAAACCTGCCATAATATTATTGCAACCTGATTATGGGGCTTTCATTTAGAACTTAACTTTGTTTACAGGTAGCTTACCCTTAAAATAGATTTGTTGCTTAAGTGTGTGGAGTTTTTGGGATGTTCTTCATGCAAGCTGAGAGCTTTAAAGTACAGCGATGTATACTGTATCACTTTATTTCATTTTGCAGGTACTCGCAATAGATCCAGTAAACACTAAAGCACTTTACAGACGGGCTCAAGGCTGGCAGGGACTGAGAGATTTTGATCAGGCATTGGTAATTACTATTTTGTTGTTGTTGTTTAAAGGCTCAATAAATCATCTACTTATTTAGTTTTATTTTTTATTGAAGGAGGATCTTAAGAAGGCTCAAGAGATAACACCGGAAGATAAAGGTAAATTGTTAAGCTAATTTTAGCAATGTGGTATATAATCTCATTAGTAAGGTTTTATATTAATTGTGCATAGGAATCAGACATAAAATGAAAACATCCTCAGTCCTTGTGAGGACTCAAATGAGGTTCCTGCTTCCTAGAAATGGGCAAAATTTCAGAATCCACCCCATCCTGTATTTGCATCTCCTGGGTTTAAAACCAGGGAGGATAGAATATAGAGGGAGTTGATAACTGTCAATCTTCCACTAGTGTTTGGAGAAATGTCTTTGATGCCAGTCATTGGTCTATATAGGCAGAAAGGTATTCACCTTCCTGAGTTAGACAGTTCTACTTCAGCAAGAACTTGGATTTGTGCACCCTTTGTTCCACCAAATATTTGAAGTTCCTTTCTGGTCTGATTAAGTTTCAGATAAGCAGGGTAGAATGGACTCTTGAGTTCAGGAATTACTGCTTCCTACTTCCACTCTTGTGAGTTCATTTATCCTGTTCTGCAGTTGAATGGAAAAAAGCAGTCTGAGAGGTTTTCTTTTGCTGTTATACATGGTGATACCCCTTATGAATAGAATGCAGACAGATGCAGTCTAACCTATGTAAAGCATAAAATAAAGATGCGTGACTGGTATGGTGCTGTAGGTTATCTATAGGAAGCTGAATGCAGTGTAATTTATGGTTTTTTTTTTGTTTTTTTTTTTTTTAAAAACAGCTATCCAAACTGAAACAATCAAGGTGAAACAGAAGATAAAGGCCCAAAAGGAAAAGGAGAAAGCAGCATATGCTAAAATGTTTGCTTGAGTAAAGTTTTTTTCCCTTACTAGATTATGCACTGAAGGAGTGCATACCCAGGAGTGTTGATAATACTGTAGAGACAAGTATTACTTCTGTTTGCCCATACTGCCAATGTTTACACTTTAAATTGGGGTTTCAGAATCAAAATAGAAGTTAAAGTGTTGGTTTTCCAGTTTTTATAGCTAAAGTGACTCAGAATATAGTAAGATAATACTATAATCCTATTAGGAGTGAGAATGCTTTTCCTTTTACAAGTTTACCAAAACACCTTAAAATCAGTTTTAATATATGGAAGCAAGTGGAGTATTCAATCATTAATTCCTTAATCACTTGCCTAAGGTGGCATATATGTGTCAGCACCAGTGACCATTATGAATAGTGCTGTCTAGAACAAGCTTATGAAGTGTTTACAAACAAAAAGTTTAAAACTAATTTTTATGGCAAAATAGGCTTTAATAAAAGTTTCTTCACTTGAAATGGAGCTTGTTAAATATTTGCCTGTCTAGTTAACGTACCCTGTGAAAGCACTGATACAGTATTCCCTCACTTGACTCATTTTCCCTTCTGCAAGTAGAAATTAACCAAGAGTACATTTTTAGAACATTAGAATGGAGCAGAAAACATGCTTTCACCATAAATTAAAAGATTTCACTGCATTTAATTCTTTCACACCCATGGTTCTAGGCCGTTCCACTGAACTTTGGCAAGAGCTGAAGATCCTCAGTAAGGTGTAAATCACAGAAAAAGCTCTTAGAGATGTTGCACCATAGTCTTTGAAACAGTAACAAGGCATATTCTTTCGTAACTAAGGCTGGAGTCTGTCCGACTGCATGGACTCCGCATTCACTATTTAACATAGTGGTCAATGACATTTCTTACCACATAGTGGTATGAAATTAAGATTGCTCTGTAACCTCACCTAATTAACATTGTCAGTGATAGGCTCAGTTACACTGTAGCATGTATTTTTGTAAAATTTACATAGTAGTTTGAGGTTACAATAGATCAAGGAAGTTTGGACAGTTTTGATCAAATTTACATTCCATTATAAGCCGGTCCCCCTCCACCTTCAGGTACAACCCAGTTAATATTCTGGCTTGGGTCTTTAATATCACATGTTTTGCAGTGGACACAGTTCTGAGCATTTATCTGAAGCCGTAACCCTTCTCCTTTTTCCAGAGGAACATACTCATAAACACCTGTGAAGATGAGAAGCATATGTCACTGCAGATAATAAACGAGTATTCATTTTGTAATGCTAAGAACTAGCTTTAAAAGGAGGATCCTGTAACAAACTCCTGCCCTCTTTGACAGCCATTATCTTACAAGTGCTGTGACACTACCACCTAGGGATTTCATTGGGCAGTTCAGTTGTTGCCTCTTTTACACTCATATTGACAATTGCTTTGGCAGAATCTGCATTCCTCCCCCCCCCGCCCCCCCAAAAGGTAGTTCTGGAAGGACACTCACTCTCTGGGAAGTAGCACCAAAGAAATGTCTCCAGAACACAGGCAGGACCCGAGCAGGCTCAGCCGCTGTCTCTGCACTGTTGACGCTTCTTGCTGCCTACCTGGAAATGGCAGCAGCAGCATGTGCCCCTGCACCCTGGGGAGTATCAGCACCTCAGCAGCAATCAAAGCCCAGTCACAGGGAGCATATAGCTGGCTGGAGGTGTCAACCAAGGTAGGTTCCCAAGAATGACAGTTAGTGATGATCTTAATAAAAAGTTTGGGAACCACAGATTTAACAGATTAAAAGGAGTACTAGGGCAGGTCACACCCTCGATTGAAAAACTTCAGTAAAATGTTAGTATCTGTGTCGTCCCCCCCTCACTTTGCAAAGCTGTTCTAGTATATCCAGCCATTATTAATTTTAATTACCTACCTGCAGGACAAAATCTCTGTTCTGGCCCATCATATATAGCTAAATTTTTGTTCACAGGGACACTATCATCCTTCAGAGTCAAATGAGGAGGCTGGTCATGTTCATGATTTGTCCCACTTAGAGCCACAGAGGACAGAAGATCAAAACTGATTTTTCCATCAGGCTTTGGATATTCGATAGGAGTACAATCTTTGGCTGGCTTTAGCTGATCTGAGTCTGGCCCTAAAGGAATTTTGAATGAAATAATGAGTTTTCTAGTATGCAGATACTTAACGGAAATTAATATGCAGTTATTCAAACTAAAACCTAGAAATTTAGAATGAAGCAACTGTGATTAAAACTCACAATTATCTCTACAAGATGTTCTGTGGAATTCTTAACCATAAATGGTCATAGTTGTGTCTCTAAAGTGAGGTAGGCAATCCCAGCAAATATGCTGACAGTGGCACACGAACCCAATTGGAGCAGCATGCAGCATTCTCTGTGGTGCCACAGAAATTGCCACTCCTGCCACTGAAAGCCACAGAGTGTCCCCACCACGCCCGTGCCCCCACATATCATGGAAAGAAGCTGCACGCAGTGGCTCCTCTCTGTAGTGTGCTGCTGTCAAAAGGAGCCACTCCTCCCGGTAGCTACTTTCTGTGGCATACCTGAGGACCCCTGAGAGGAGCTGCTTCTTTCCATGGCCTGCCTGGGGACTCCCATCCCCATATTACCTTTGATAATGTAGTGCCACCAGTGCCTCTATGAAACTACATCAGATCACTGATTCCATAAATATGAAAACCACCACCTACTGCTTTTCTACCTCCTTCGTTTTAACATCTGACCTGAATACTGACCAAATCCAGCATTCTTTGGGTTTTGCATTAAGTGAACCATAAGACAGATACAAAATGTACATTTGTATTTTCTGAAACAAAATTACCTGGATGTTTTAATGTCCATGGTTCCATTCCTCTCAGTATCCAATAAAATATACCAGTATAAATCATTCCTCCATATATACCCAATACTCCATGGCAGGAAGGTCGGATGTTCCTAACTGCATAGAGCTCTTTCCACACCCAGGATTTCTTCAAGTTTTCTTCATATTCAGGGATATGAAGTCCTAATGGCAACATACATTTGTCAGATGCTGATTGCATAATTTCAGGGATGATTAGATCCTTGAAATAAGAATTTGTTACAAGTTGAGAAGTGTTTATTAGCAATGGATCAAATATTTTGCAAAGCATAAAGGTTAGGGTTTTTTAAACAATGAAAACTAAACTTAGGCCCATTTATAATATAGTGACCTAAATTACTAAATTCTATATTGCCACTAAAGAAAATGAGACATTGTAACTAAAGCCAACTGTCCCCCTAAAAGCTCTTAAAATGAAGTTTCTTCTGTGAGATACAATTCTAACTTTGAGATGCTTTTTCTAGGAATTTTTAGTATCTGTGTGTAAGATCACATAAGCATATAAGTTCAGTTTTCAAATATTTATAAAACAAAGCAAGTAGTGCTTCAAACGCTTTTGTTCAAATGTTGTTTGAAAAGGAAAATGACTGAGCAGACGACAATGAGGACAGCTTTAGGAGATGCTAATGCTGTACATTTTAGACTCCTAAGGTGCACACTAACCCGGGTAAGTCATTTACTATCTGAGTATCAAGTTTTCCAATTTTAAATTCAAAACCTTTGAAACATATAGCTTTAGAAGAGTTATATTTACAGCTATGCAAGCATGAACACTATGCTTTGTGTAACTACTTCCTCAACAAAAAAAGCCCAACAGTTTATTACTCTATGCTACATGTAATTCCATTGTAGCAGACAAACTTTTAAGTAAGGCCAGGAGAGGACAACTTATTTAAACAAAACTCCACAATGATGCAGTTCCCCCAATTACTAATATTACATGGAAATGGATTCTCAAATAAATAGCTAGGTCAGCAGTCTCTATAGACATCTGACAGCTGCCATCAAAGTTTTTAAAAGAGCAATTGATGCATAAGGAAAGCTTCCCCACACCCTCTCCGCTTTTGATGAACCATAAGGCAACCAGTATAGAGAGACTATCACAACAGCTGCTTATTCTAGTACTTAGCTAAAAACTGAAGAGACTTCAGGTCATACTTAATATGAAGTACACACTACCCCTCCATTACAAGGATGCAAAGGTTAAACGTTTTATTAGAGTGGGAGGGGGAAAAAAGTAATTACATATATTCATACTATAGTTTACTAAAACTGAAAACTCAGTTTACTTTTCCCTATTATTGCTAAGAGGGTTTTGGTTTTAGGTACATTTCCCTCATCTGGAACAAGGAAAATGGATTAGTCTTTCATCCTATTTTTGTCTTTTACTTTCAGTTCTGTACTAATGCAGTAATCCATTGAAAACACTGCAGAGCAATTTATTAATTTAAACAAAACACTTTCTACATATTTTAAAAAATCATGGAAAGCAGATCTGTTATGGTTTGTCAAAACAATTGACATATACATTGTAAATTTTAGGCCTAATCTTTGTGAATGTCCCTTTTTCTGCTTCAGGTCAAGGGCTAGCTTTATTCACTATTAAACAAAACATTTTGAATCCATTCTGTTTTTTCTTGTACATGTTCTTGTTTACAATAGGTACATGAATTTTCTCTTAATCCAACTCAGAAGAGATGGTATATTTGGCTTTAAATATTCCTTTATATTTCAATAGTAGTTTCAGCTCAATGTAGCAGCCAGGAACAAATTTAAATAGGATCTTACCTATTGTCTTTGATTGGAGGTTCTCATTAGTTAGTTGGTTGAAAACAGCTTCTGAAGCCAACATGCCACTTTTCATTGCAGTGTGTGTACCTTTGATTTTAGGAACATTCATGAAACCAGGACTGCAACCAATTAATACTCCACCAGGGAAAGTGAGTTTGGGTATAGACTGAAGAGAAAAATTAAGTGAGTTTAAGATACATTTTTAAAAATACAAATTTGGCACCAGACCAGATCCTGGGCAAATAAGAGCTGTCAGAACTAATGTTGCAGAATGTCATGCCTTTGGTTTAATCAAGCGGGAGCTCAAGGAAACAAATGAGAATGGCTTTAGTGGGTCAAATCAATGGTCAATCTAGCCCACTATCCTGTCTTCTGACAGTGCTCAATGCCAGGTGCTTCAGAGGGAATGAACAGAAGAGGTAATCATCAAGTGATCCATTGGTTGGCTGTTCCCAGCCTCTGGCAAACAATAATCCCTGCCTATCCTAGCTAATAGCCACTTGATGGATCTCTCTTTCATGAACTTCGGTCATTTTGTTTCAAACCATGTTATAGGTTTGGCCTTCAAACAGATCTCTTGTTATATTATTCCTCTCTAAACGATTGATCTACTGAATAGACTATGGCCTAGTCCAGTGGTTCTCAACCAATGTTCCCTCTAAGGTTTGGCGGCTTGTGTGCAAAATTTTCAAGCCATGTGCAAAACTTTTTCTGAATAAAATTTTTGTGTAAACTCACACGACAGAAATTATAGGCATTAATTGAAGTTAGTGATTGTATATAGAATAAATTATGTTTAATTAATTGAATTTGAATGAATTTTGAATTGAAATTTAATTTTTAGAAAGGTTTTTATTTAAAAATTAATTTTAAAAAAGCTTTTTAAAAAAAGGA
>ML685796.1:1777379-1873644 GCA_007922175.1 Pelusios castaneus
TTAGTCTTTAAAAGTGCCACAGGACTCTGTTGTCTTTCTACAATAGACTAACATGGCTACCCCTTTGGAATTTGACTGTTCCCCAGTGTTTGAATCCTAACACCTATTTTGATTTGCTGTTACAGCCTGACCTGATCCTACGTCATACACTCCCCTGCATTTAATTTCCTCCCATTCTGTAAGTTTCCCATCTTCAAAGCATCTGACGAAGTGGGATTTTCTCCCACGACAGCTCATGCGATAAGTATAATACTGAGCACTCTAAAACTTCAGGTCCTAGGTGTCTTAAATTGGGCATCCAAAATGAAGACAACTAGGACATTTATTAATTTCTACACCACGGATCCATTATCTATAAAATGGTGATTGTACTCCCCCATCTCACAATAGTATTATGAAGGTAATTTGTAAAGCACTCACACACTATAAGCAGGGGGCACCATAGAAAAGCTATGAGGAAATAATTGTGTCTTCAGAGCAGAATTTGAATAGTGTGCAGTAAATAAGACATCATTCATCAATAAGGATACAACAAAATATGGGTTACCTGCTTATTAAGTGAGCACCATCTATTCTATACACTAAATGAGGCAGGAATAATAATAAAAAAAAGTTATGTAATTAAAAACTAACATAATGCATACCCATAAAGTGGCCAAATTAAGATTGCAAAGACAACCTTAATCCTGGCATTCCCTACATTTCAAGTGCTTGACTATGCTTCTCACCATTCTTTTAATATCATTATGTATCTGTAATCTATTAATTTAAACTCTCAAAGAAATGAAGGTTTTTAAGGGTCAGATCTCTTGTATCTCAAACAAATAATACAACTATATTGAAAGATAGAAGGATATGGCCTTCTGTTCATCTATAGCACACAAATTTGGAAAACTGTTGTGGGTAATTTTGTATATCCTTAGGTATGCATGAGGCACCATCTCCACCAGAGAGAGAGAAACACTAAGACCTGTAGTTTTATTCACATATGAACATAGTTCTGCATTCCATTTCACTAACTGCCACGGGTACTCTCAAGGGAATTAATATAATGACTCCAGACAATCCCCATTTCTGTTCTTATGGACATTTTATTTCCAGCTGATTACATTAGGCTCTGAAAGACAGCAAGCACACCTTTCAAAAGGTACAATCTTTGAAGAGTGGGGCACTTAAAAAATAAAGATTAACCAGCAGGTTTTAATATACAGAAAAGTAAACTTCATTTAATATAGCTATAAAACAAACTACATACAATAAACCAAGCTTTGCAGGATAGGCTAGTAATGTTACAAAAACTCCTCAAACAAAACAAAAAATCCCACAAATAAAAAACCAACCTCAGTCAAAGACACCCTTACCTGAAAACCGCCTTCATTCAAGGCTCTGGCACCATAGGCAATCCTTTGTCCACCCTCTAACGTGGGCTCCACACTGGGATGATGCTTCCATTGCTGGAACTCTTTAAATGGGCTCAAGTAGGGATTCTGATAATCTAAACCAACCTTTAAACAAAAATAAAATAAAGCATGACATTAAGAATATTAAAATGTGCCATTTCAACAAAAGGTATTTTATACTCCTACTTTAAAGTGCCATATGAGCATTAAAACATGATGTGTTAGTTCATTTTCATGTTACACCAGTTTCAGGATTTTTTCATTACATTCAAGATGGAAGAAGCAGCCAAACTACATTTATGACCTACTCCAGACAAATTAACACTATCTTAGAACCAAGTCAAAGGACTGTGCTACAACATTCTCCCAAAAGGATCTAACAAAGTTGCAACCAGCGCCCATAACTGAGCCAAAGTCCATCTCCACTGGAAATAAAATCAACATAGTAAAACTGCCGTATTGAACATGGTTTGTCTGAGCAGGGTGGATGAAACAACTTTTTAAAAGTCATATTTCAAAACTGCTCTGATCACTAGGTATTACCCAAGGGTTTCTCCTTCATACCTGATTAGGGGTTTCAGCCACTCATTGGTAAATTTTTCAAGCACTGCTTTTACCCAGCTTAAAGTTGAGTTAATTAACATTTCCAAATGAGTGAAGCATCCATTAAAGCAGTAAGGGAGCAATGATATAAAAATAGACTAAAGAGAGACTTCACCAGCTGACAGAATGCCTAGGAGTTCATATTTACATTCAGCTGAAAGCTAGTGCAAAAACATGTCTTGCATTTTTCTAGATATGGTCCAGTTCTAGCTCTGATATATTCCTGACAGCAGCAATTCCAGAGGCATGATCCTAATGTCAAAAAGCCCTGTTTCTAGTTCCTGCAAGATCATATTTTAGATAACTTGGCCTCGGCTACTGATGGCATCCTGATTCCATCTCAGAGTCTACTCAATGCCAATGCAATTGACAGCCCACCAAACTCACACAGCAGATAACTATTTTCTTCAACAAATTTGCAAAGAGCTTTGCAATTAAGCCCTATATACAAAGAGAATCTATTGCAAAATAAACTAGGATGTGAATTTAAAACAGCAATTCTGCACTAGCTCCCAGTGTGGACTCTAATTCTATATTAAGTGTCTTTGTGCAGTTTATCTTAAACAAATTAAGCTGAACTCCACAAAATCACTCTTAGAATGGAATATGAGTGGTCACATTGGCAGCCAGTGTGGAAGTGCTATTCTGTGCTATTTCCTGATGTGCAGAAGACCTTAATGCAGTGGTGCAAAACTTTTCCAGTTCCCTCTGCACCCCAAATACTGCACAGCCCAGGCTTCTTCAGCAATAGTGCAGACTGAAGGTGGAGCAGGGGCAAGAGGCAGAGCTGTTCTGGGAGTGGACAGCAAATGAGGGCAGATTGGCAGAACTGAACTGGGGCATTGTTGAGATGGGGATGGAGTGGAACTGAAGGTGCAGCAGCAAGATAGGGGCTGAATAAGGTTGGCGGTGGGGGTGAAGCAGGGCTGGAAGTATGGCACTCTCTCCCTGCCCTTCAGCCCAGGCCCTGCATTCCCCCCATAATGTTCCTCTGCATCCTCTGGGGATGGAGGCAATACCTCACAGTTTGGGGACCACTGCCTTAAGGTAAAGCCCTTGTTGCAACGGGTTAGCCACAAGGTTATGGACATGCAGAGAACAAAGGCAAACAAAGGAAAATAGAGGATGCGAGAAGAAGTTGTTCATACTACTTAAACAGGAGATAATACATTTAGCAATGGTGAGCATGGTCATGCAAAAACCAAATATTACCAAGCATTCTAAAAAAGCAGATATAGCGTGCATGGGTAACTGGATGCCTGAGTGCTAACACATGCAACTAGTCACACAAACCCATTTACAGTTTTACTTTGCACCTATCTTGCTCTTATTATAGGTGATGCAGGTAACGCCACTTGTAATTACAACTGCCTGGCACTTATTATAACTGTTGCTTATAAATTTAACCACCTGGGCTGAAATTTCCAATGCTGGATGCCTGCCTTGGGTTGAATTTCTTTAGGAAAATTTATATATAATGGTTTAGCAATTCTCAGAACAAAATGAAGGAAAAATACATAGTTTTGCACGTTGAAAAATTCTTACAGATGTTCACTGAGAAATTCTAGCACCTCATGCTTTAAAAAGCAGGGGCTTAAAATTTGGCAGAGTGTTCACTCCGGTGTCAGAGACTTGCTGCCTTTTGTCCTCCCCATGAACATATGCTAAAATTTGGCCAAGTCATTACTCCTAAGAGAATTCTGCACCAAAAATAAATAAATAAATATTCTGCAAATTTTATTTGTCAATAAATAAATGTGGAAGCTCCAAACATGGCAGTGAAGACCACAGGCCACTGGCTGCACAGAGGTGGGTGATCACCCTGCAGCCTCCGCCCTGGGACAGGGACTGGGCAATGAGCTGCAACCAACCCAGACGAAGTACAGTGGCTGGGCCTGCCCCAGAAACATTCGGCGGCCCTGCCCCTCTGTACCAAGCTCACCAAGTATGGGCAGGCAGGTTCAGCCTAGCAGGACCCAAGTGTGGAGGGGCTTAGTGTGTGGGGGATCCAGGTGTGGGGCAGTCTGGATGCAGGCAGCTCAGTGAAGGGACATGGATGCACAGGGGTTTGTTGGCAGGAAAGGAGGGAGGACTCCAGGGGGAATGGAACTGCAGGATGTAGAAGGCAGCTGGGACTCAGAAAGCAGGGTCCAGATGCTGGAGGATGCTCAGTGGTGTGGAGGGGGTCCAGGTGCAGCTGGTTGGGGCTCAGTGGGGTGGGGGTTCAGGTGCACGGGGCTCATCATGGTGGCCCAGGTGCAGGGGGACTTAACAGGGTGGGAGTTCAATAGGCCTGCTTAACAGGGAAGCCCCAGCTGCTATTGTTGCCACCAAAGGGACACTGCATGCCAAGTTCTCGTCATGTCAATTTCTCTATCCCCTTCTCTTCCCCATCCCATTCCCCTTTCTCTCCTCTGCCTTATTTGCCTTCCCTCACTTCCATACCCTCCTTCCCCACACCTTGCAGTTTCCCCAGGGCAGCCCCAAGCCCTGCCTCTGCTGGGAGGGGGAATGTCTCCCTCCCGCAACCCTCTGAAAATACACCCATAGGCATTACCATGGTGATTTACTGCTTCACTGGCTTCCCTGAGCCCTGGAAACCACCTCTAGTGTTGCTGGGGAGGGGCACAAGTGCTCTTGCAGCTTCCCTTTGTTTCCCCATCATTTTCCATGGGAAAGCAAAGAAATCTGCAGGGAACATGAATTCTGCATATGTGCAGCGGCGCAGATTCCCCCAGGAGTAAGTTCTGAGTTTTGGAAAAATCTCAAGTTTCTACAAGTTCAGTAGAGACTCAGAGTTCCGGTTGCTAATTTCTCCCAAAATTCTGTCTGTACTGAGCATGCTCCAGGCCCTCTGAGTTTCTTCCTGCACCTAGACTTTGCATTCACCACACTCACATAGCAATGCCGTACGCACCACCCCAGGCTGCAAGGGCTGAGCAGCACTTCTGCTGTAGTTATTCTTTCTGCCAACCCCTATGGTGCTGTGCCCAGGTACTGAGAGCAGAAATACTCTCCTGTGCTCACAGTGCTCCTTCCTGATGCTGCAGAGACAGCAAGGAGGAAGCAGCCTACCTATAGTGGAAGATGGTGAGTTGCTGAAGGGCTGAGAGAGGCAACAGGGACATGGAGCCAAGGGAAGCAAGGTAGGGGAATGAAACAAGAACTAACAGGTTAGGGACTAAAGGGTCTGCATCCACGAGAGTAGTAGTGCTCAACCTACAGCTGCAGGCTGTTCATGGCCCACCAGAACATTTCATAAGGTCTGAGGCCTACTTCAATGCAATACACTAACAGTTAATTCATTAGCATTTTGTCATCATGGTTACATCATTTTAGTTTACACAAGTGTGTAAATAGACAATACTGTACATAGAAATAACCCATCTATAAAAAGCTGAACTTATACAGTTAGACAAAACCCTGGCTGGGATGATTTAGTGGGAGTGGTCCTGCTTTTAGCAGGGGGTTGGACTAGATGACCTCATGAGGTTCCTTCCAGTTCTATGATTCTATTCTAAGTGTCTTTAAAACTTATTAAAATAAGTAGAATCTGTTTGGCTCATACAATTTGCGCTTCGGTTTATGTGGCCCCTTGTGTAACAAGGCTAAGCAACACTGCACTACAGTACTTTACTCTCTGAACCTGGGATAGAACACAGGAGGCTTATCAGAATGCACACTGCAAGGGGGCCAAATTAAGGTTGTACAGGCATTCTAAACTCGGGCTTTACCTTTAAGTACTTGACTTTGCAATCTTAACATTTTTTAAAACTTACCTTAGCTTAATTTTTTGGGATGTAGTAAGAAGTTATGTGCTTCTTACCATTTCCTTAAAATGCATTCTTTGAAAAATCTAGCTGTATACATTTTGCTCTTAAATCTGCTCATACTACGCAGACAGTATAAATAAGAATTCACCTTGGCTGTGCAGGAGTGACAATTGTAGGAAGACGATCAAAGATCAAACTTGATCTACTGGTGTTAAAGAATCTTTCATCTTCCTATTAAAGGTGATATTGAGAAGCAATAACCACATAAAAATACTTTTTTTTCTAGAAGCAAAACGTTACTCACCACAAGCCCAAGAGCTACCAATGGTTCACCTTCATTTAAATGATAAAGAAATGATCCTCCATATGTATGTCTGTCCAATGGCCAACCCACAGTGTGTTCCACTCTTCCTGGTTTCCATTTCTTTTCATCAATAAGCCACAACTGGAATAGAGACTTCTTTATAATGCAAATACCGGCTGGGCTTTCCAATAATGCAATATAAAACTAAAACCCAACTGAAAATGATAAGGATAAGATTGCAAAAACATTACTTTGAATTTACTACTCTGTGGTATATGATAAAGCTGAGAACACAGTAAGGCAGTACACTTATCTACGCCATGGAACATAAAATTCAGAGCGTCTGCATTCACCATTAATCACAGAAGACCTTTTGCATCCATGATTTTTAACAACTTTGCCATGAATGAATGCAAAAAGAAAACCACATGCTTACACTGACAATTTTTGTTTTGAAAGAAAGGAAAAAAATTTGGTTCACTTAACCGTAAAATTCCTTTAAAGAATTTCTTTACTGGGGACTTCAAATATGCAACTGTAATCATTCTCATTTTGAACCCGAAATGCTCAAAGACTAAATCTACTTTTACTCTATTGTGCCACATGAAGTTCATACAGGTTTCATAATTTTAAAAATAAAGAAATCTTAAAAAATTATTCTGTTGGTAATATATAGAGTCTGGAGTAAACACTGACTGTTAAGGAATACATATTAAGATAATATACGCTAAAGCTTTGCATAAAACAAAGTTACTTTGCAAGTTAATATATTGCACTCAGGAAAAAAACATTAAAAATATTTTCCAGAACCCCAATACAACCCCTGAACTGTATGCATATTGAATTAACACCAGTGACAATGAGTAAGCTAGCACAATTTTGACATCTGCTCTATAGCTCAAAGAATGTTTTCAGCCACTACCTCACTACAATGCAATAGAGCACCAGCTAGCTTATATCCCTGACATCTCACAGAATAGTCAAAAGGAGAAAAGACTGCTGGAGCTTGCAGACAGCTGTGCAATATTTGGATAGGTTTCCAACTGAGCTGTAACCTTTGTTTTCCTTTATACAGACAGAGAGTCAGTGATAGGCTAGAACTGGATCTTAAAAAAAAACGTAATATTTTGCACTCTTAAAAAATCTGAAATTATTTACAGGCTAAGTCAATTTAAAGAGTGAATTTAGTTTGGAAACAAAACCATATTGGATAGTGAAATGGCCAGGATTCACAGGGTTAAAAGAATATCTACACTGTAAATGGGAAAATAAAAGAGGTGGGCAATCAAACAAGACTACTCAGAGTCAGTTATGATGTTTTAAAAAAATGGCAGCAAAAAAGCAAATGAGTTAATATTCATATAAAAAGTTGAACAAACAAGGAGTGCTGTGGCACTTCAGTCTTTAAAAGTGCCACAGGACTCCTTGTTTGTTTAGCTGACCTAGACTAACACAGCTACCCCTTTGGAACTTATAAAAAGTTAAGGAGCTTAAGAAGGAAAATACAAGGACTAATGCTACAGTGGCCAGGAGATGGATGTCAGAACTTAATAGCCCTTTTCCATCTCCTTATTCTAGAGCACCGAAATATTTCAGACGTTTAAAAACATAATTCCAAGTTCTTGTCAGAATCCACCACTCACAACTTTAGAATGAAAACTTAAGCAAGAACCTCATTTTCAGAAAGCAGTTTGCACATACAAACAGAAACTGTCTTGTTTACAAGCAAGGCTTGTACTTCAACCATTTAAGCTTGCAAGTACTGTGATAAAACTAAGTAGGGATACCTCTTTCAGTCCAATACCATAACTCTGAGGTTGACATTTCTCCCTTAGATTGTATTTGTTGTACAACTGTTTGGCAAGATGTCCATGACAACCTTCTGCAAAGAATGTGACTTTGGCATGTAGCTCCAAACCTCTTTCAAAGATAGCCTGTAAAAGCAAAGTATCTGTAATTACCACATTGTTTAGAATAGATAAAATGGGTGAGATTATGTGCAGTGTATATTTCTGTTTTCGAGGTACTCCAGAGACTGGAGAAGTTGCTGGGCATACACTGGTGTTACTGTGGCCTTCCTGGGCTTGCTCAGAAACTATGGTTTCTCAGTGCAGACATCCTACAGTACCCCAGAGGGGTAGCTGTGTTAGTCTGTGTACAGCAAAAAACAACGAGAGTCCTGTGGCACCTTATAGACTAACGGATTTTCTTCGGCATAAGCTTTCATGAGCTATAACCCACTGTCAGTCTGATGAAGTGGGTTATAGCCCATGAAAGCTTATGCTGAAGAAAATCCGTTAGTCTATAAGGTGCCACAGGACTCTCGTTTTTTACAGTATCTGTGTTTTCAAATGTATAAATCTAAGTAAGAAAAAATGTATTGCAGTTATCTTTCTCCTGCATCTACACAAGAATCAATGCTTTTTAAAAAATTGTATATTCATACCATTGCCTTCACTTTTTTGATACATATATTAGTTTTTACTATAGTTGTATGTTGGGGCTTCAGTCACAGATTGGGGACCCATGTGCTAGGCACTGCTTAAATACAAACAAGAGAGATTCCCTGCCTCAAAGAGTTTACAGTTTAAGTAAATGTATTGATCAAGGCCTTCACCTTGCAAACATTTACACACTTTTAACTCAATGCACTGTGAGTAGTAAGTACAGTTGACTTCAATGGAACTATTCACAGAGCTTAAAGAACTTAAACACCTCTGCAAGTGTTAACAGGATTGGGGCCTTAATTATTAAGATTAATAAACTGAAAGAGTTAATACAGAAAATGTTTGGCAAGACAGACAAATTCCTGAACAAACAATACAGTTCTCTTAGAAGTCATAGAAGACCTTCTGTTCCTTTTCTACAGTTCCTAGCTCTGGGGCTCTTTCACCAGGAATAAAAATCAGGCTTTCAACTATTGCAAAAAATGTGAATATGAATGATAGCATCTTCTGGTGAAAATATAGAACTGAAAATCATTTTTAGCTATTTAGCATAACAACAGTATAATGGGAAGTGCCAGATTTTCCATCTGAATTATTTCAAGGTAAAAAGGTGTTGTAAATATGATTTTATAATTGACTATTTTAAATGTAAGAACCTCAGCCTCCTTATTTATTAGAAGAAAAAGGATGTTTTAAGAAGTGAACCAAAAATACTCCAAAGGAGGTAGCACTAAGCACATGCAGACAGCTACAATCCAGGTAGCCGTCCAAATGAATGCACCTTGCCCACAAAAAGCAGATGGATGAGGTCAGCAAAATATAAAAAAAGCAGAGGGCAGCAGACAGTGTTTTGTATTTTATTAGTTACTAGTTGGACAGGTCTTTCTCCCACCACTCACCTTCATGTCTTCTTGCCACCTGACCCCTCTTCCTGGAACTCCTTCCTTCTGCTCCACCGCTCCAGACTCCACTTATGCTAAACAACCACTTCCAATGTTCATTCAACACCCACCTTAAACAGTCCTTCCTTCTCTGAAGACTTTCACTGACAATTCCAGAACGGAACATATTCTGTTCTAAGATCAGCTTCTCACATGCACGCATGTGTTAGCAGAGTCTGCTCGGAACTGTGAAGTCCTCAAGGCATGGACTTTTTGTCTGCTTTAAGGTTATAACACACCAAGCACACCAATGGCACTAGAAAGACATATGTAGCAACTATTGAATTGGACCTGTTAAAAAGATAAGTACTCACTTTAGGTGCTCCATCCTTCTGAATGCCTACATCATTAGTTGCAATCCCTTTCACACTGCCATCTTCATGAAAAAGAACCTTTGGAAATGTTTGAACAACTATTTTAGTGACTTGTTGTTTTAACCCCATTTCTAAAATTATTTCCAAATACAGAACACAAGACTGTTAAAAAGCCCAAACCTTTAATTAAGTGCACAGTCTTGAAGACAATGGGATAAACCATATGCTTAAATGCTTTGCTGGATTGGAGACGGAATATCGAGCTCTAATTTTTCAAGCATTTCTGTGTATTGAGACTTGCTAAAAAACAGAAAATTGGGCTAAAATCTCTCTCACATACATGAATAGTTATATTACCTCAGCTGCTGCATAGCCTGGATACACCTCAACACCCAAAGCTTCTGCTTGCTCACCCAGCCAATTCACAAAGTGCCCCAGGCGCACTATATAATTTCCATGATTAGTCATTGGAAGGCCTGGGCAAAAGGGAGAAGTACACCATAAACTATTCAGGTTTATGGATTAAAATATATACACATACACATATACATAGAAGAGACATGGGATATACATGCTTAAAATTAAAAATTGCATTAAAATAAAAGTTTGGTTCAATGGCATTTACTAGGGTTTTTTTGCTATGACTGCTGTCTCTACACAGTGATGTAGAAGTTTTAATATGTATAATCTACTTGTTTATATGGCCCTCATCACTATAGTTTATTACATTGTGTACAAGGTTTCCATAATGCGGGGGGTGGGGTGGGGGGTGGGGAGGGCGAGTTTGGTTGTTTTTTTTTTTTTAAATATAATATAGCCCTGTTGAGCTCTTTATGACTATTTTAAATCTTAGCCCTATTTTTTTTTCATTAGGTGTTCTAGCTTTTGTCCTTGCTGTACCTGGAAGAATTGGCACTGGAATTCTGGAATTCTTTGTTAAAATCCCAAATCTGTCTTCAGTTACAGGAGTCTGAAGCGGAGCCTAAAGAAGAAGAAAACTCATCATTGTGAGCTACCAAAAAGGAGACACTTTCTCTTCCTTCCCAGGAACTAACTAAAAATCTAACGTAGTAGAAAGCAAACATACAATTGTCTTATCAGAAAGTTTCATGACAGAGAGTAAGATCTGAAGTAAAGAGTGTCTCAGACAGAACAATATTCAGGTGAAAAGTCATGAAAATTAATACCTGTCAACTACTGGAATTGGAATAGGGCTTTTTACAAACAAACAGATCCTCTCTCTTTTATCCAAGAGCTTTCTACACAACAAAAGTAAAGGAAATTACTGTACAATGAAAAAGATGTTTTAAAATCCTCAACATTATTTAGAAATAATATAAGGGTACAGCATGGAAGTTGATATTGAGTTTGTTTCAAGTTAGAGATGAATCAAGATTGGGCATTCCTACCCCTCGCTCCTTCCAGTCTGGTATGAGTTCTTCCAAAGCACGTGGCTCAAGACAAGCACCAGAAAGTATGTGTGCACCGATCTGAGCAGCTTTCTCCACCAGGCAAACCCGAACTTCTTTGCCATGCTCATTGGCCAGCTGTTTGAGTCGAATAGCTGCAGAAAGACCTGCAGGGCCTCCTCCAACTATGACGACATCAGCTTCTTCTGCAAATCTTTCCATGTTCACCCCTTTAATAGAGCAAAGTATGAGGTAGCAAATTTGTCCATTAAAACTTCCCTCTCATTGTTCTCTTCCCCCTCCCCCCGACCCTCTACCGCCGCTGCCAAAAAAAAAAAAGACATTGCCCAGGGCGCTTTCAGCAGCAGGGAAGGGGAGGTTGAGAAGAAAAAGGACTGGAGCAATGGCACCCAAAGTGTTAGCGTCACCAACTCTTTTTTTAGGTGCCAGTGAGCATTCCCCTCCCTGAATACCACAGCACAACTAGGCACCTGGGGAAAAATCCTGGGTGCCATGGCAACCTGGCACCGAGGATTTGTCAAGCCCTGTCCTATTCCTATTATTCCAGTTTACAAGATCATCCAGCTCTTCCTGTATGATATCCCAATCCTTCCCTATATTGACAATACTTCCCAACTCTGTGTCACCCGCAACCTTTATTAGCACATTTCCACTTTGTGCCAATGTCAGTAATTAAAAGGTTAAATCAGATCGGTCCCAAGATCGATCCCCAAGGAACTCCACTAGTCTTCTTCCAGCTTGACGGTTCACCTTTCAGTATGGCCCACTGTAGTCTCCCCTTTAACCAGTTCCTTATCCACCTTTAAATTCTCATCTTTTCCAATGTAACTAATAATTCCCAATGTAGAACTGTATTAAATGAAATCATACTGAACCTTACTAAAATCTAGGTAAATTAGATCAATTAGGAACAAACTAAATATGATCATGCTGCACAAAAGCTGACCATCATAAGCAAGCAATCATAACATGTCATCTGAATCGTTAGTATTGCACAGCATCTCTGTAAAGTAAAAGAATCAGTGCTGTCAACTTTTAGAAATGCCTACAAGTTATATAGCTAACCTGTTCTCTTAATATGTAATTTTCACTTACCTTCCCATCGTTTGTCTTTGTCCCGTGAATGAATGGTATAGTGGGTAGTGATACGAGGCACAGAGGAAGTAGAAGCCCATCTTGCAGTATACAATGGTAGCAGACAGTCTTTCTTTAATGACTTTAAAGCATGCAAACAATGATGTGCTGTAAAAAAGGACAACTAGAGTAGATGAATTATTCAACTATTAACATAGCTAATAATTAACAAGAAGGGCGTGAACCCACATTTTATTTTTAAATCTTCAGGCTACTCAGTACAGAAAAATCCTAAACAAATTAATAAATTGTGACCCTACTCCATGTCTCAGAATTAAAAACAGGAAATTGATTGCAAAAGGCATCAATCAATCGGAACATTGTGCATCACCACATTCCTACGATCAGGGGTTGGTAGTAGGAAAATAATTCCTGCCACACAGAAATACCATTTCTTAAAATTTCCTTTTAGTTTCATCATCTTCTAACATCTAGTATATATTTCTGTTTTACTAAACTTTTCTTCTATTTTATAGTTCCTGTGTTCCTTGCAGAGAAGAAGCCTGTAATTTTAGAGCAGGCTTAATAATATGCTAGTTTAATTCCTTCATCTTTGTGCTTTCTGTTAATAATGTTAAGAGAGAGTAATTAAATAGAGGGAGGAAATTCCTATGACTGCCGTATAAGGGAGCTTGGGGGATCAATAAGACAAATTTCATATTAAAATAGAGGCTATGTTCATATTTTTAGAGCATCCACCATCATAATATATGGGCATCAAAATCAGGATTTATTCTTGCATATAGTTACTCAACAGTAGACCCTGGTTTCTGTTACTAAACTTGCATTTTAAAAAACTTACAATATATGGACATGATCAGTTTGCTGTAGCTCAGTCACTAAAACATAACCCAGCAGAAAAATATATTTGAAACATAAGTTAAAAATAACAGAAATATAGCCGTAAAATGTCAGCCAGCCTATTGTGTAAGGACAATGTTAGCTGCTTAGTCCTTAAAAAGAAAGTTGAGCAAAGTTAGAGCTCAAGAAGTCTTAACAACAGTGAAAAACTAGTCAAAGTACAAGGAGGGGCTTGCTATGCAACTTTCCTCACATAGCTCCTCCAACTCAAAGTACAAGTAATCTAACTTTCTGGCTAGTCTTCTCCTGGGCCTTTCTGCATCAGAACTTTCAACCTTCTTGGTGTAGAGAGAGAAGAGAGCTGGATTTGCTCAGAAAAGGCTAGGATTGTTTCTATTTTTAAAGAGGCAGTCTTTAATTTAGCAGGGAGAGTGGTACAGCCACCAATCTTAGAAGCAAGACCTTTAGTCCTTAGGAAATCACCGTCTGTTTATTCTTTACTTGACATTACGATCTGTACTCAAGAAGTAGCTGTCCAATCTCAAACACAATATTATAACTTCAGATGAGGAACTGGAGTTCATGTAGTCTGACTTCCCAAGTAATCACATATTGTTTTCAGGCCAACAACTCTTGTAATAAAGTCATCAACACAAAATACGGGAATAGCAGCAGATCTGTTTTCAAAAGTTTTCCATAGGCATGAATGGTATTGCTAACATGATCGTGTACACAGACACAAGGTACCATGTCAAAGTGAAGCAGTCTAAAATATAGCCTTTTATTAGTTTTCAAAGTGTATATAGTTCCTCATTTTTTTTAAATTAAACGAATTCTTTGGTGATGTTCATCTCCATGATTAAAACACGCTTCAGAGATCCCACAATCAAAAAGCCCTAGCTCTAACAAAACAGCATGCACATACAAGAGAAAAACATATTGTAAGGAAATGTATTTCAATTTCAGACTTCAAAAGATTTACTGTAAACATCAACAGTCAAACAAAAAGGGTTACAAAAATTTAAAATACAAACTTTACTACACATTGAAGGGGTGTTTCATATTGTACCTGCATACATGATCATAGATAGGCAACTGGTCCTTGGCTATGGGCCTGAACAAAGCTTCATGACCAGCAGTAAAAGTTTAGCTTGGTTAAAGTATATTTTATTCCAAAGGTAAGGTTTACACATACAGTTAACCCTCAAAAGTGCTTTCCAAACACTGCCGCAACAACAAAATCCTGATGGTGTTCAAAAGCCAATAAACCAAAAACTGTACTTTTTCAATAATGAAACAAGACCTTATTCAGAGTTACTATTATATTACATTCTTAATAATTTCCCCTTTTTCACAAACAATAATGTAGAGTATAGTCTGAGGACTATTTTTCCTCACCAGTATGGAAAGGAACTGGTAAATGTTACACCAATTAATAAAAATAGAAAGTGCAAAAGTGAAAGAATAGAATCCTGTCATGGTTCAAAAGATTCAGAATATTAAAAGCTGACTTTCCTGGTTTCGCTTAAATGGTAAAATAAACACTAAAATACCAGGCCATTTGAAATTAATGGAAATAATAGAAATTATGGGCCCACTAATATCATCTGTTATGAAACCAAAGGGACTTTTACCTGCAAGGACTACAAGTCAGTTCCTTTCAGGCTAAATGCATAAGAGGGGACTTGAAATACCAAAAGTACACTAGTTTAACTACTCAGATTTCAACATGGGGGTGAGGAGGAAAGGAGTTGGAGACTGGTGTGTAGAGAAAAAGGGAGATGATTTACTGGTTACTCTATGAAAAAGCCAAATTAGTTCCATCACGCTGGGCTTGGAATAGATTTTTACATCTATAAATGCCCTAGCAGTTCAGACACTATCTTATGTTCCCAAACCGTCATTTTTAAAGTGTCACAGTTCATGAGCCACCTGACCTGAACTAGAAACATCTGTGTCATACCATCACAAAGTAAGAATTTTCCCTACCCCCATCACCTCCTCTTCCTTGTGTACCACTGGCATCCCTGAGTTAAGAAATATGATGAATACTACCACTTGTTTTCTAAAATGCTTTGGACATTAAAGTAGCATAAGCCAAATATTTAAGCTAGTAAGAAACAATTTATTGGAATTTGTGAATAATGCAGCTACCACAAACTCAAACCAATATAACCTTTACCACCACCACACTCCTTTGCGTATTCTCTCAAGACACTGTAAAGTGCATGGACTACAAGTATTATTCATGTGGGTTCAGTCATGCTAACTTTAATACACAATCCAGATGTCACTGCAGTAATTTAGGAGTGACGTTCGAGCAGTATTTACTTTTAAAAACAGAGAACCTTACAGTAATGTATTACAGAAAATATAGTTCATAACTGCAGAAACAAATATGTTATTTGTTTGATATGTTCTTTAAAACAGGCAACCTTCATTTAGCATTTGAGAAAGCTCTGATGAGATTCCTACTTGATTAAAGATACAGGAAAATAAGATAATTAGAATACTTTAATGATCAATAAATATATAATACATACATATATATCCAGTCCTGCACATACACATGCATGCACTGTTATTAATGTGAGTAAATTTATATGAATTAATGTTCCCCAGTTTGGACTTACATATACGCAGTTACTAGTTTGCTTTATTTGATATAAAGCACACACACGTGTTATGGGCCAGTACGCTCACACTCCACAAAATGAAGGTCTTAAAAGGCCCTGATCCTGCCATGAAGTCTGCATGGGTTGACACATACCAGAACCACAATGACTTCAAGAGGGAGAAACAGTGAAACTGAAGGCACAGTCCAAAGGTGGTAAATACACTAAAAGCAGGCTTGGCCAATACTGCATGGTCAGTGTCTCTTCCCTTCTAATTAGTTAAATCACTACTTCACACCCAGCACAAGCAGGCGCGGTATCACAACCCAGCTGATTCGTGCTCCAGTAGCTTTGCTCTGTAAGAGTCACACAGCAGCGACCTTTGCTCCAGTTTTGTGCCTAGTTGCAGAGGCAAGAGGAGGGGCAGCGCTGTGTGGTGGGCAGGGCCGAGAAGCAGACCTGATACTGGACAGGCCCCCCTAGATTGTCACTTTCTCTCCCTTGCGCTCGAGCTATGTGTTATTAATGCACAATCAGGGCCGGCCCAACCATATAGGTGAACCAGGTGGTCACCTTATGGTGCCAGTCTTTAAGGGGGGCCAAATTAGAAGGAAGTGAATAATTTTTCTCTATTAAAAAATATTGATATGTGGAGGGGGGCACCAAAAACCCTTCGACCGGCCCTGCGCACAATCGCATCCAAGGGGCACAGCCGCCCGCCCCGCTCCCGGCACTGTGGTCACAAGGCAGAGGAGGACACTGGTTGGCAGGAAAGTAATTTCCAGCCTCGGCCCGTAACCCCGCTGACCAGCAACGTGCCCCCAGGCGCAGCCCCTCTTTACCTTGGCTAGAGAGCGCGCAGAGAGGGAGCGGCATGTTGCTCCCTGGGCACCCCCGGAGACGAGGTAGCCTCTCCTCAGGGGCTGGAGCAGGGACGACCGTTACCTCGCGCCCCTGCCCCGCTCCTCACACACACGGCTGCTTCCCCGGGAGACAGCTGACAGCACTCGCCAGCCTAGCGAAGCCACCCCGCCCCCACCCCACTGCGCCTGCGCACCCGCCCCGACTAGCTGGGAAATGGCCAACGCCGAGGGGGGACTGCCTACGACTCCCAGCATACACTGCGGGAGGAGGGGCTCTTCTGGCCTGCCCCGTTCAGGCGATGTTTATTCCCTACCGGGGAAAGAAACAGCAAGGCGCATGCGCCAGCCCACCGCGGCTGGTTGGAAGGAATCTTTCCTGTCCGATATCTAAACAAAACTGGCGGGACGTAACGAGTTCCGTAACGGACTCCATGGCCACCAGAAAAACGGCCTGGGCCGCTGCGCACTGGGAAGACCTCTGACACCGACATGCGCTACACTTCCCATCAAGCCGGCAGGGGGCCACCCGCGCTCGTTGGCATCTAATCCCCGCGATGCGTTCGCTCTAAGGGGGCGCACTGCATGCTGGGAACAGTAGTTCAGTTACGCGAGGTGCATGTCGGGATGTTTGGGGCCCGCTCTAATTAGCCTTCTCAGAGTGCACGAATGGACCCTCGTTCTGAGCACGGAGCAGAACAGAGATTGGGGTGACGTGTTATGCGAGGGGGCGGGGTTATGTTTTCACGGGGCCACCAGCCTATAGGGGGGGAGGCGGGTCGTCGGCAGGCTCCGCCCCTCCTCTCCTATAGGGGTGGGTGTTGAGTGATTTGCGCGGGCTGTAGAAACAGCTGTTTGTTTCCCACGCCGCGCCACGTTCATGTTCCCGCGCCGTGGAACAGGACAGCCCGAGGCGGAGACCATGGCCGAGGCAGGGCCAGTGCAGCGCGTTTTCCCCGCCGCGCCCCCGGGGGGCTCCTCCGGCGCCAGGCCTGGGAGGAGCCGCAGCGGCAGGGGGCCGCAGGCGCTGGAGCAGCTCACTGACCCGCGGGAGCTGCTGGAGGAGGTGGAGATGCGGATTGATGACGTTAGTATTCGCGTGCGGCTCCGAGCCGCCTCGCCTCTGTCAGTCCCGCTTCCGTGTGGACACGGGCACCATGCGCGCGACGGGCTGGCCGCGTCCGGGTTAACCCCTTTCCGTGCCACGTAGGCTAAAACTTTTAAAAGAGGACTAGGTATATCCGGGGAGGTGGCGTGCGAATCAGACCTCGGCTCATTCCGCCAGCCTGCATGGACCAGGACTGAGTGGAGGACTGCCCGTAGTCTGAGCCCGAGCTAACCCAAACTGGGTATCCAAGTAAACCCTAAGTGGTTGCACCCCTCCTCCCCGTATCTCTGACCTCTGGGTATTTGGGGCTGTATCTGGTGCTCTGGCTGTGGGACTCTGCCATGGGGTGTTTGTGAAGACCAAAATTATAACTGGGCTCAAGAAAGAATTTGGGTAAGCCCAATAAATAGTAGCCAGGATGGTCAGGGTTGCAATCTCATGTACTCAGTGTTCCCAATCTCTAATTGCCAGAAGTTGGGAGAGGCCGTGGGAATGGATCACTCTGTTATTGCCTGGTCTGTTAAAAGTACTTGGTATTGACCACTGTTGCAAGACTGGCAACTAGACCATTGATCTAACCCCATAGGGCCATTTTTATGTTCTTACTGCAGGCTGCGTTCTTGCTAGCAACCATTTTTATGTTCTTATTGCAGGCTGTGTTTTCACTAACAAAGATCCTGGAGGCAACGTCTGTTGTGTCAGCGCAGGTAGAAGAACTTGCAACTAAATGTTCAGAAAATGCCCGATTTCTTAAAACATGGCGGGATCTTCTGAAGGAAGGGTATGAATCCCTGAAACCCGATGACTGACAGTGTGCAAACACACAGGAGGAAACCTCAAGAGGGTACCTGGACAAGCTGAATCTGAATCATCCCACAGCATTTTCACTTTGGTGCTGGTGTCTTGCAGTGACAGAACTTGATTCTGGGCCATGCTGGGTTTATTAACAACTGTCTAAATGAAGACTTTAACAAATTTCTGCAGTTCCACATGTTAGTGCTTTTTTTTTAAAAGTATGTTTGAGGACTTTTAATCAACTGCCCTCCTCAAGGAAATGTTTTGTTTTCTTCTGTGTTCGAGCTTTTTCTGTGGAGAAATGCCAGTTGACACTGGTGCTTGTATGAACCATTCAGAATCCACTGACAATAGTACAGACTGTTTTACATTGGGTTGGGAAAAGGGACTAAGTTTTTGAATTTTTAATCTGTTGGTTTCCTGGCAGTTTTATTGATTAGCAAGTACAAAGAAAATGTACTAAATAAAATGTTCATTGGAGTAATGAGCACAATTGTAACAGGTACATAGAGATTTATCTCATAACTCTCTAGTTGACCGCAGTGGTATTGTAAATCAAGAATTCCCCAATTTTGGGGTGTTGTAAGCACTTGCAGATGGGAATTAACAGAAATGTAGCTGTCTCTTCAGGAAAGCATATAAGCTTGTCACTGCCGAAATAAGTCTTTTTTTTTTTTTTTTTAAAAAAAAATCTTGTTAAGCAAAGGAAACTACTTGTGCAACTTTCTGCCCTCATTTATGCTTATACAAACTCCACCCTTAATCTGCCATTTAACAAGGTATATTAATATAGGTATAAGTGAGTCTAGAACTTGGTTCTCATTTTTCAGGCTGTAGGCTAGCTCTTTCCCTACACTGACAATCATCTTAGATATTTTTTCAATATTTTTCTACAGTGTTTTTTACAGATCATTTGATCACTGCAAATCCTTCCACACCTCATATTATGTGTTTTGGTTACTAAACTATATTTAAAGTGCCTGATTGTATGCTTAAACTATATTTCTCTCATGATAGAAACTCGGCTGTATTGTGTATTAAAAAGTTGGGTTGCTATTTAAAATATACATTTCAGTTTCAGTATCTTTTAATTTTCCAGTTCTATAATCTTTAATTTTATGATTATAATCTTTGAGATGATACTGTATTAGAATTTTATTCCATCTCTTTCCTTCCATTTAATCATTTGGCTAGTAGGTTTGTGAGTCAAATAATCTGGTGTACTGAAATGAATGAGAAGCTATTGAAAAATGTAGTGGTGTGCCGTGACTGCTAGTTCTAGTTGCCCCACCAAAATATTACCTTAAAAAACAGAAAAAAACCCACCAGTGAATAAAAGCAATTACAGCAGAGCCTGAACAGCTAATTAGGGCCTCTCTTTCTCCTCCATGTCAAAGCAAATAGAAGGCTGTAAGTAGTTTGTGTGCTCTTACTGTTCCTTGATTATTTATCAACTTGGTGTTCTTGAAGTGGCGTAAAGGCAGGGTTAATGTTTCAGACATTCTGCCAAATAGAGAGCATCAAGTGAGGATGTGAAATGAAATATGGTATGTTTACTGTTTTCATCAAAGGGAAAATAATCAGTTTGATCAGCAGGTCTGCCTTTATTGCAAATAAATCAATATATACAGTAGGAGAAACATACTCATCTATTCCAAAGTTTTGTAAACCGTTAATGTGAGTCACACTATCTTTATTCTACTTCTTGTATCTTTTAAGAAGTTGAGTGCAAACATTTTAAAACATCTCTACTTTTATTTATTTTTTTTTTTTTAAAAAAAAGCTTCACAGTATAAATGCAGTAGAGCATTTTCACCAGCTGTGTCAGTTTGGGAACTCAGCTAGGTTCAAAACAGTTACTGAAAATTTCCTTATCCAGTACCCCCTTATTTCATAATATTGAAAAGTGCCTTTCTAAAAAATAGCTATCTGACTCATGTGTGTGTATATATAGAGAATCTGCTTGATTGGTCCAGTTGGGATCCCCCAAAACTTAACTCAGTGTTGTACATTGTGTTCATAAATATGAATAATTTTAGTTGGTGTCCAGGACCCCAAACCTGACCTATGAGTAACACTTCAGAAAAATACTGCAACTAAGTTCAGGAAGCTGTATAGCCATTGAGTTAATTTTTATATCCCTACCAATCTGGTAATCCAACAATATACTGCATATAAATTACATTTTAGAATTTAGAAATGTACAGAGTGACAATTTTAATTTTTTTCTTTATCTATCCAGCCCCAAAATGGATAAAATAAAAAAAAGTACTGATAGTGGAATTTTATTAGCATAACTTCTTCCCCTATGGTTACTACTTCCTTATGCTCTTAAAATTGTGTGTACTTTTAAGTTCACAATGTCTTTTTCTGATTTCACTTTTTGGCTATGACTGCTGTGAATCAATGTTACAGGTTTTCTCCCTTTTCCTCACTGCAATAAAACTGCAAATCCATGTCTGAAGATGAGTGTGCAAATTTTATGGAGACTATTCAAAATACATTTATATATATGAATTCATTCCTGTAGAATGTGTGTTTACTGATGTTTCAGAGGAGCCTTTATAAGTAGCAGGCTTCGTTAACTTTGGCGCGATCTCTTGCATTGGCCACATCTCTACCCATATAAAAGATGGGCCATACATTTTCTGACTGTTTTTGCGTCCTATGGGTCTTCCTTGTTTGTAATTATACCAAACCTGATGAATCATTTCTTTGAAAGGTCTTGTGGTCAGAGTGTAGAGGAGTGGATTCAGAGCGCTATTTATGGGCAGTATAAAAATCACCACCCAGGAAGTTATAGTACCTTGAAGGGAGGAAAAAATAAATTTAAATATTCAAAAGTGTAGGTACTTAATAACATTACATTGGTATTATTTCTATTAAAATCAGTGTACAAATATTAAGTGACATCTTCACAACATTTGCTATACATCTTTTCAGGTAAGACATTTGATTTTACACCTTTCAAAAGATAACTACAATACTTGCTTTCACTTTTCAGAAAGGCAAGAATTTCTCATCAGGCCTGTTCTATGATATGCATTTACAACTAAAAGTGATAGAGTTGTAATTTCTGAGCCTTCTATTGTGACAGTCTATACTAAATAAATGTCCTTTGGGATATGGTGTAAAAACCCTATGTAAAATACTTAAGCTCTTTTGAGCTGACAGACCACTTGAAGGAAAAAAATGTTTTAATATTTAATGTCTTGCGAGCTGTTGTCTGCACATCTTATGGCCATTCTTATATGGCAGCTAGGAAACTGGGAGCCTAAAGGTAGTGCCTTTGCTAGACCAGAGAGGGGGAAGGCAGGTACAGTTGTCCTGAACTGTGACAATAGTATTTCAAAAGAAACCCTGCATCAGTGAAGAGAACTAAATCAAGATAGGCCTTATTTATAGTCTTACACTGAGACCTTGTACACACTACAGAGTTATCACGTGGTAAGGCTCCTTACCACGCAATAACTATCAAAGCATCCACACATGAAAGCTTTTTGTTGCGCAACAACAGCCTCTGGCCACGCAACATGTAATCTAGCTGAGCAGTGAAATTGAGATATTTAAATAGCCAGGTTCGGCGGCTGGGGGATTGGCTGGCTGGACTGACTAGGGCAGCTGGTTCGGGCTTGAGCTAGGGGGGTGGCCCAAATTGGCTGCTCTCGCCGTTCGGGTCAGCCCCAGGGCTGAGCTGCGGGGGCGGGGTGGTAGAACCGGCTGCTCAGTGGTTTGGGCCACCCCCCATGCTCAGCCCCGGGGCTTTGGGTGGCAGCAGAGAGCCCTGCCGCCACCTGAAGCCCCGGGGCTGAGCGTGGGGACTGCAGGGCTTTGGGTTGCGGTGGCGCTGCGGAGGCTGGCTGTGGGCAGTGCACGGTGGGACAGGTGCCCACCATGCACTGCTCTTGTATCGCAAAGGAATGTTCACACGGTGAACGCTCCATAAATATAGCGCTTGCCTTGTCCCGCAATAGCTTTTATTGCGGGACAAGTTTGTAGTGTGTACATAGCCTGAGTTCCAACAGCATCAGAGCCCCAGATGAGATTACTTCAGCAATATGGCTGCCACCAGGAGCCATAGGATCAAAACTACCAGCTGTAATTAATTTTTTTTCAAATAAATTTTGCCCTTTATATGTAGTAATATGCTTATAAGCACATGAACTTTTATTGCATTGGCTGGAAAAATAGACATTGGGTGTGGGATATTTCAGCTTTAATTTATAAAACAGCATTATTTTGTGTTACTAATTTAGCTTTGTTTCTGTAGCTGACTCAAACAAGCCCTTCAACTGATTTTTTTTTTTTTTGAAAAGAAACAAAGAACATACCTGGTATTTCTACTTGAAGTAAAGAAAGCATTTTTAAAATAAAAATGGGAATCCAGCATAATGCATCAGTGAAAACAATGAAGAAAAAACGTTTAGCAAGGGTCATCTCTTTTTTAATATGATTCCGGATTTCAGTTGCTGTGATGGTTGTTTGGTGAACACTGTAAAACATACTTCCATATGAAAACACAATGATGATAAAAGCTGCCAAGTTTACACCTGTTCAAGAAGTTAAGAGATTTAAGACATGAATGGTTATTTCCATGCATGCAATTTACAGGCAAACTGGGGAATTTATAGAGCACATAGCAAAGCAGAGTCTTATGCCCAAACTACTAGTAGTAGGAGACTTTATATAGGTAGGTAGAATCTGGGTCAGACTTTCTCTAGGTTATTGAGATCAATGTCCCCACTCAAAGTACATTTATTAATAACACTAAATAGTGAATGCTCTTTAAACCATTTAGAGCATGTTACAGATTTGTTGTTTTCTTTGGTTTCAGCATTGCTTTAAGTTCTCTGATAATCCTCTGCCCTGGTACACATACAGCCTTTCATCCCTGTAGTATGTGAGCACTTCTTAATCACTAATGAATTTTATGTTTACAACTGTCCTCTGAAATCAGTATTATCCACATTTTAGAGATGGGTAATCAAAGTATAGGGCAGATTAACTGACTTTCATCCTTTGGATCCTAGAAAGATGTGGTCTAGATAAGATAGGGAGTGAGCTCCCAAACATGGCCTGATTAGCACCGTGGTCCAGCTGACTGGTGGTCATTGCACCACCAAACTAAACAGCAAATAAATGAGCTAGTATATAATAGAGATTTTAAGTCTGAATTTTTTAAGTGGGCCCACTTTCAAACATAAGTAAATAAGATGTTCAAATCTAATTCTTGGGTGCTGATCTTTGTATTTCAGTGCATAAAGTGGGCCTTTATATGCTAATCAGAGTATCTAAATATGGCATATAGGCATCCTCATAAGGCTGTGGCATTTATTTGAAAATTGGGCTCCTGCACCTAGTAGCTCCATCCAACATATATAAAGGAAGAAATATAACATACTTACCTAAAAAAATAACAACAGAATAAATCTGGCCTCCTGTACTTTCCGCCTGTTCTGAATGAAGAGGGAAACAGACTCCATTGGTGCCATAGTAGTTTCTGAAAAATTCCTTGTGGCTCAATGGAATAAAAGCAACCACAAAGCCAATCACCCAGATGAGAATCAAAATGGAAACTGTCCTGCATTTTCTTGGCTTCAAACACCTAAAAGGATAAACTATGCAGATATATTTTTCCAAAGTCAGGTAAGTCAGCAGTAAAACTGACACCTCTGTGGACAGAATGGCCAATGATCCCACCAATTGGCAGTGAATGCTGTCCTTCCACAGCTGAGCATGTCTGTTGTATTCTCCACGATATTTAAGGTCAAAGGCTCCAATTACAAATAAATATATTCCCATCAGACAGTCAGCACCTATAAAAATAGCATTTAAGAGCATAATTATATGGATATATTGGGAATAAGTTGGTTTCTATATCTGAATTGTCCATTATTTTACAATATTTTTAATATACTTGAAGTTTTATCAACAACTATAGATTGCAAAATTCTGAATTCTAATTGGTTTCAGTCTATGGTGAAATTTTCACCATTTGGATTGGCATATTTTCATTCTTGCTCTCTGCCCTAAGGTGACTTTTTAAACTTTCATGCAAAAACAGTTGTTATAAAGCATGAATGAAAATAATATATATTTCACATTCGAAAAATACTTCTTTCACCTTTTTAATGAACAGTTCTATCCACAAAATGGCTAGAACAACTGAAATTTGGTGTGCAAATAATTCATATTGAATAGAAGTATCTTTGCTGATATTGCAGAAATTTGGCTTTGATTCCTGATCCTATGAAAATCTTATACTGGGCATGCACAGAGCCTTTTGCTGAAGTTGGAAAGTTTTGAACTAATGTCCAGCTAAATTAGCACCACGTTTTTCAAAGGATGCATTAGGGAGTCTCTCTGTGAACCACCTTGGGCATTGTCAGGCCTAGCGCTGTGCAAAGAAAGGTAATTCCACTTTGTAGAGGATTTCAATATTTAGAAATTTTGTGTAATTCTGTTCTGGAACAGAACCCCCACATTTTGAAATACTCCAAAAATGGGAAAGAACTGGATCCACAACTTCAGACCAGTCCACCTGGCTGATGATGCTGGAGCTGTGGACTATGAAAGCCTTAGGTCCTTAGTCTAGGGGCAGTTTACCTAGCTGGCTGTCTTAGAGCCACAGATCTTGAAAGCCTGAGAGTTCCTGACTCCAGGTCAGTCTGCATGATTGGTGGCCATGGAATTCTGGATCCTGGATGCTCTGGGGTCCCCACCTTAGATGCAGTCCACCTGCCTGTCCCAGAGTCAGGGACCTTGAAAGCTCTGCAGTTTCTAGCTCAGGAACAATCCTCCTGGCAGGCTGCCAAAGAGTTGTGCTCCTGGGAACCAGTGCTGATAAGCAGAGTTCCAGTGGAACCTTCCCTGCTTTCCAACAGATCTTTCTCAAAATCAAATAGCCTCTGTGGTAGTTTTGATTTTGATGAATCAGCATTCTCCAGTGAAAAAATGTTCTTTTGGAGAATTTCTGACCAGCTCTAGACAGATGAAGCTCTCTGCTGAAGACCTTCTTGGGTGCACCTGAGTATGACAAAGTGCTCAAAAAGCATATCAAACCTCCCCCCCAAAAAAATTACATTGTCTTAACAGTTGGGGGGGGAACGGGGGGAGGTAATGGAAATAAAAAGAAGCCTAGATTTGCTTTCTAGTTTTTCAGCATTTAGGGTGCACTTGTTTCATATTCTCAAGCTTTTCTCTGCAACCGTGAGGGCTAGAAACTTTTTTTTAAAATGACAATTGAGAGTTCCATGCAATCTCCTTTTTATTCAATAGTAGGGCTTTAAGGAAATAATGAGTTGTAAATAAAATAAAATAAATATTAAAATAAAAGTTGTAAGGAATAGCAGTGTTGAGGGTGAGGTAACAGGATTGCTCTTCGGTAGACCTCCTAAGGTATTTGGGAAAGAGGTTCCTGGAATGTCTATCCCAATATTTCCAGCATTTTGAACAAGTCAGCAAACCACAGGGTCCTGGACAGTAGGTATTTAGCAATGTTGCAAACCTGTTTTACATACAATTGGCAACTGCTTTCTAATGTGATTAACATAATGTCATGAAATGCCAAAGTTAAGGTAGACTCCCTTGTTTTTAATTTATAATATATGCAATATGTAGTGTTGTTGTAACCAGGGTGATCTCAGGATATTAAAGAGACAAGGTGGATGAGATAATATCTTTTATTGAAACAATTTCAGGTCCTGAAAAAGAACTCTGAGTAAGCTCAAAAGCATGCCTCTCTTACCAAAGAAGTTGGTCCAATAAAATATATGCCCCGCCTGGCTGGTCTCTCAGATACATGATACAGGGAATTTGTGATTACTTTGATCAATTACAAAGTGGTCAACAACAATTCTTGGTTTTAAAATGTAAAAAGAAGCTCTGATATTCAGGGCCACATTTTCAAAGTCAGTCCTGCATTTGCACACACAATTATTTGACTATGTGTAGAACAGAATTCTCTCATGCAAACAGAATGTGTAAAATTGAGTTGTTACAACCATTATGCAAATCGGTTTGTTTTGAAAACAAAACTTGCTGGAATGCACAAACTACTATGCATTCATAATTGTGCTGAAATTGGGTTAATGTTCCTTTGAAAATTAAATGCTTGTTCCAGCTCTTAATGAAAAGAGTAGGTTGGCACTCAACTTCTGTCGGAGTAATATCAGACACTTGGCCTTCAGTGCAGTTAACCTACTCTACACAGTGACTTTAAGGGAGAATCCAACCAACCTTTGTGTCTTTTGAGAAATAATATCTTGTATTATAATTTGGCTGAATTTTCCAGATCTTATTTAGTGCTGTGGGTGTTTGACTGCTGTATAATAATAAAATGTATAGCTAGATACACTAAAACCAGATATTTATATTTGTTTGATACCTTTTATTTGGGGGGATACTCACAGCAGAGGGACATTATTGACATGGCATGGAGTTTGTTCTCAGATCTGATGTAAGGTCGCATGCAGATAACAAAGATATTTCCAAAGCACGTAACAGCAGACACAACCCAGACAAACACCCTCTGTATAATGCTAGCTAAGAGATTCTCAAAGGATGAAATCCCATCAGTATTTGGCTTACAGCTGCGCACATGGGGAGCATATCCACAATATTGGAATTTCTTAAAATATCTGGTTGAGGAAAAAAGAAAACAAGAAAAATGTTTCACTCTGATAAAATTTGTATGTTTTAGGATATATATTTTTTCACAATAATATAGGCCCTGTTGGAACAGCTAGTAAAGATCCAAAGCATAAGATGTTTTATGATAATAGAAATCTAGTAATAAACTATTTTGATTTCTTCCTTATGCACACAAAGAAATGCATAGATTTAATCATAGATTCCAAGGTCAGAAGGGACCGGCCTCCTGTATAATGCAGGGCATAGCACTTCCCTAAAATAATAACTAAAGCATATCTGTTAGAAGAAACATCCAATCTTGATTAAAAAATCATCAGTGATGGAGAATCCACCACAACCCTGGGTAAATTGTTACAGTGGTTAATTACTCTCATTTAAAAATTTAAGCCTTATTTCCAGTCTGAATTTGAAATAAACTTCAAGTCTGTATAAAACTTGTCAGTGAATGAACTGATTAGTTAGTTAATGATTACGATATATGTTGTATTATATTATACTGTGGTTTAATGCTAAAATGATTATACTGTGGTATGTGTACCAAGCATTAGTAACAATAGTATTTTTTAAAAGTAATTATTTTAATTGAATCCAGGGTCAGAGCATAAAGAGAGATGATTGTGACAGGGTGCAGAGACAATAGCTGGTCCCAGATAAATATCTCTGTCCCCACTTCCCCTTTCCCTTGTCTAATTGCTCCTGTGAAACATGTAAGAATGTCTGCAGGCGTCAGAATACGAAGAATGCCTATAAAAAGGAAGATGTCTACCACCAGCTGCTAAGTTGGGCTTCATTTTCCCTGTTATTTTACTTATGACAATTTGTTCTGATTTATGTTGAGAAGGGTTTGATCATTCTTGCTGATTATGACTGTCTTAATCAGCTGAAAGTGATCTGGTACACTTTGAGAAATGCAGAAACATTATTAATAATGGTCTATATCAGAATGTATTATATATATCTTAGCATACCTAAAGTGGTGTTGTCAATATCACTTTACAGCATGCATACATTAATAAGCAAAGCTATATAGGTCAAGTACAATATCTGTTTACAAGGACCGCTGCTGTTAAGGAGATTTAATAATGATAACTTTATCATTATATTTACATGAATCCTAATCCACAATCTAACTCTCTTTTTTTAATGATAGTGTCAGCTTAGCTGGCAGCTTTAATTAGTTTTACAACTATTTCACAACCAGATAGCTAATGAATGCCAGTTCTCATACATTTTTGTTTTTAAATGTTCTTTACTTTGTCAAGTTAAAAATTCACATACAAGGAGGAAAAGTGGAATAATCTACTTACATGTGGGAGAGATTTGTAAGTGGTGTAAACATCCTTCTTTGGATATTTGTAATTTCAATGCCCTCCAGGCTGCTATAACCAATATACTCACAATCAAAAGAAGCAACATAAAACCAGTGGGAAAACACAAAAGCTTATTATGGGCACAATTGTATAGCTATGATTATATGAAACTATAGATGAACGAGAAATGCATCTAGATCATTCAGCCTTTTGAAACTTTTGCAGTAGAATAATCTAAATAAAAAGCTAAAAATGAAATAAAAACGATTGCAGTCAATTGAAATAACCGTATTGTCCTAAAAGCACAAAGGAGCCACTTTCTGCAGTGTTATATATAATTATTATTTTGACCTTCCAAAGTACTATTCTACTGATGTTTTCCATTCTCTCAGGGAAAATAACAGTATATTCTAAAAACAATAATTTAAATTTATATTGGGCCTTTCATCTTAGAGGATCCAAAGCACTTTTGCAAGCTATAGTACCCACCACTGGGATTCACTCAATGACTGGCACACAGCACATTGATTTGATAAAGAAGGAGGAAAATCATAGAATAATAGGCTATGTCTACCCTGCAAATTAAGTCAATTTAAAGAGGTTTAAGTCGACTTAAATTAAGCTGCATCCACACCAGGCTTTCATTAAGTCGACTTAAGAAATTCCTTAAGTCGACTTAATGAAAGCTTAAGTCAACTTAATAAGAACCACCCCCATTAGGTCGACTTAAGCCTTCTTTGGTCGACCTAACTCTTCTTTAGGTCGACCTAAGCCCAGTGTGGACGTTTAAGTCCACTTTGTTAAGTCGACCTAAGGGCAGTTAGGTCAACTTAACAAAGTAGACTTAGTTCACGTCCATGGACACCATTTTTTTAAGTCAACTTAATAAGGTTGACCTAACTTTTTGTAGTATAGACATAGCCATAGAAATATAGGGCTGGAAGTGACCTTGAGAAGCCAGCAGGTCCAGCGCCCTGCTCTGAGGCAGGACAAAGTCAATCCAGACCATCCCTGGATTTATCTAACCTATTCTTAAAAATCTACAATGATGGGGATGCCACAATCTCTGATGGAAGCTCATAGAACTTAACTACTCTTATAGGCTATGTCTATACTTGGAAATTTAAGTCGACTTAGTGAGTCAACACTTAAAATTTAAGTCGACTTTGGGGGGAACTTACAAAGTCGACCTAGAGCGTCCACACTGGATGCCTAGGTTGACTTCTAGGGGCTAGGGGGACCTAGGGTAGGTCCACGGGGGTAGGGGGGGCACCCCTTGCCAGTGCCAGGGGGCTCAGCCTTTGCCCCGTTGTACATAGGTACAATGGGGCAAAGAGAGACAGGGACCTTGGCAGGGCATAGGGGCAGGGTGGGCAGGGCTCTGCCTTGCCCTTTGGGGGGGCATGCCAGGCTCCCCTTGTTCCCCCCCCAGCAGGGAGGGCATTGGTACAGTCCTGGGGTATCCCTAAGTTGACTTAGGGCTACCCCACGTCTACACTGGCTTAAGTTGACTCTAGGGAGTCGACTTAAGCCCTAAGTCGAATTAAAACTAGGTGTAATAAAGTCGACTTAATTTTTATTAAGTCGACTTTATTTTCCTTAAGTCAACTTAAGCAAGTTGCTTAAGTCGACTTAAGGAAACTGTAGTGCAGACGCAGGGTAAATTAAGTCAACTTAAGCACGCTTAAGTTGACTTAATTTACAAGTGTAGACACAGCCACTGTTAGAAAGCCTTTCCTAATATCTGACCTAAATCTCCCTTGTAGCACATAAAACTCATTTCTTTTGTCCTGCCTTTGGTAGACATGGAAAACAATCCTATTTATAACAGTCCTTACCATATTTGAAGACTGCTGTTACGTCTCCCCTCAGGTTTCTTTTCCCAAAGCAAAACATGCCCCCTTTATTTATAACCTTTCCTCATAGGTCAGGATTGCTAGAGCTTCCAAAATGTTGTTGCTCTCCTCTGTACTCTCTCCAATTTGTCCACATCTTTGCTAAAATGTTGGTCACTCTTTAAAAATTGACATGACATTTTTTTTTGTTTTAATTTTTTCTTAATGTAAGAAAAATTGCATTAACCTATTTAACTACAATATTATGTCACTGAAGTATAATTTTAAGGTGTTACATTAACAGAATGATTACCTAATTCAGGTCAAATAGGACAACAGTTCAAAGTTTCCTGGGTTTTCTAAATACACAGTGATGTTTCTTGATTTGGACTGAGGTGAATTTGGGGCCTATCTATAAGAGTTTGAATGCAAAGTTCACCTGAGTTCACAGTAGATCAAACCACAGATTTGAACAGTATCTGCCATAATGTTTAGTAGCCATCAGCTGGTGGCCAGCTTCAAGCATTAGTCTTTTTAAGGCCTTTCTTCAGGGTTTGTTTTATTTCCCACACAATGATTACCTTCCTTTTTCTCTGGTCACAGATGCAAAAGTTTCTCATTTGCTTTATTCTTCATTCCTATTCTAGCCCCTCCACTTGCCCCAATCCTATGCCATCTTCTGATCTCCCTCACCCCAATCCTATGCCATCTCCCGATCTCCCTCGCATCCATTCTCATCCCCTTCCTTACTCTTCTTATCTTGCACTCTCCTCTAGCTCTTTTCCTTCAAACACAAACATGCTTTAGTGTTTCCCCTTTGAAAACTCCCACCTTTCACCCTACTTGCCTCACCCACTATTGCTCCATATCCATTCTCCCTTTCACCTGTAAGATCACTGATCACAATGTTTACAAATACTGCCTTGAATTCTTATTCTCCAATTACACCTTAAACACTCTCCAATGTAGCTTCTGTCCCTTACACTCCATTGAAATTGCTCTTGCTAAAGGCTCTAATGGCCTCTTCTTCGTCAAATCTCAGAAGCAGTAGTCCATCCTCATTCTCCATGACCTGTGAGCTGCTTTAGACACAATAACCATGTTCTTCTTGAAATGTTGTCCTCCCTTGGCTTCCATGACTCCGCTTCCATCTCTAACTGCTTCCTCAGTGTGCCCTTGCAAGGATCTTCTAATCCCCCCCTTCTGTTTTCTGTGGGGGTTCTACAGTACTCTGTCCTTGGTCCCCTTCTCCTTCTATACTCAATCCCTGGATAATCTCATCCATAAACACAAATTCATCAACTACATCAACTATTATTTTTATGCAGACAACACACAGATTTACTTCTCTGCTCCAGACCTACCTCCTGTCTCTCTGACATCTTTTTGGGGATGTGTAGCCATCAGCTCTGGCTCAACATGGCTAAAACAGAGCTCTTAATTTCTCCCCCTTAGCCCATCCTTTCTCAATTATGATGGACAACACTACCATCCTGTTTATCACTCAGGCCATCATATAGGGCCTTGGTTCATATATCCTGGTTATGTCTAAGTCTTACCAAGTCTGTCTGTATAACAAGTCTCTTTAAATATAGTTTTTTTCTACCACTGGAGTCTGGGGTAGCTCTTTCTCAGTCTCTTTGCTAGAAGCTCTTCCACTGTGTAGAAATAAATACATATTGAAAACAGGTGAACTAGAACTTGGGTCTCCTACATTCCAGTTGAGTGATTCTATAGTCTAGTGGTTAGAGCATTCTTATTTACTGTCTGGTCCAATGAATATTTAATTATTTATACACAATGGAACAGCTTCAACAGGAGAGATTGTGAGTAATCTGCCTCAAAATGCCTCATAAGACAGCAGTTAGACATTCACCTGGGAAGAGGGAGACCTAAATTCAAATCTGTACTCCACGTCAGGCAGGTGTGGGAGAATGAACTGTCTCCCACATTCCAAATAAATACCTTAACCATTAAGCTAAATGTTAAAGCAGTTGGGCATCCATTCCTCCACAATGGAAGGAAAGGGATTGGGGCCATGAACCCCAAGCAGAGAGAGGAACCTCCCAATAGACTTGGACAAATTTGGAACACTGGGCCGAAAGAAACCTCATGGGGTTCAACAAAGACAAGTGCAAAGTCCTGCACTTAGGACAGAAAAATCCCATGCACTGCTACAGGCTGGGGACCGATCGGCTAATTAGCAGCGCTGTAGAAAAGGATCTGGGGTTATGGTGGATAGGAAGATGAATATGAGCTAACAGTGAGCTCTTGTTGCCAAAAAAGCCAATGGCATATTAGGCTGCATCAGTAGGAGTATTGCCAGCAGATCGAGGGATGTGATAATTCCCCTCTATTCGACACTGGTCAGGCTGCATCTGGAATACTGTGTCCAGTCTTGGGCTCCCCACTACAGAAAGGATGTGGACAAATTAGAAAGAGTCCAGCAGAGGGCAACAAAAATGAATAGGGGGCTGGGGCACATGACCTCTGAGGAGAGACTGAAGGAACTAGGCTTATTTAGTTGGCAGAAAAGAAGACTGAGGGGAGATTTGATAGCAACCTTCAACTACTTGAAGGGGTGCACCAAAGAGGAGGGAGCTAGGCTGTTCTCAATGGTAACAGAGGACAGAACAAGGAGCAATGGTTTCAAATTACAGCTGGGGAGGTTGAGGATGGTTATTAGGAAAAACTTTCTCACTAGGTGGGTGGTGAAGCATAGGAATGGGTTACCTAGGGAGGTGGTAGAATCTCCATCTTTGGAGATTTTTAAGGCCCGGTTAGACAAAACCCTGGCTGGGGTAATTTAGTGGGAGTGGTCCTGCTTTTTAGCAGGGGGTTGGACTAGATGACCTCATGAGGTCCCTTCCATCCCTATTATTCTATGATTCTATGATTCATCTAAAGACTCGTCCACGTGGTGATTTAGTGCATGACAGGCTGGGAGGTATAGATCTACAGCACATTAGTCTTCTGTGCACTAAGTTCCCCTGTTGACTCTGGTACCATGCACTAGAACAGTGGTTCTCAACCATTGTGTTGGGACACAAAAGTGTGTTATGAAGAGCTGGGAGGTGTGTCACAGAAAATTGGCAGCTCAGTTTGGAGCCAGCTTGGGGGTTCTGCCTCTCTCTGCTCCCCTCATCAGCCTGCTCCTGCTGCACAACACACTCAGCAGCCAAGGCCAGATGAGAAAAGGGACTTGGGAGCTGCAACCTAGAGATCCTGGGCTGGGGTGGTGGCACCACCTGCTCCACAAAAATAAACCCAGTCCCATCAAGCCAGACCACCAAGGCACCAGCCTGCACTGACTTGACTCAGCCCCCACCCAGGTCCTGGACTGCTGCATTTCCAGAGCGCCCCAGCCTCCCAAGCATTTCCAGCCCAAGCATCACCACCATCAGCAGTGTGTCACGCAGAGGAAACATCATCTGTCAGGTGTGTCACAACGGAAAAAAGGTTGAGAACCACTGCACTTAGAAGTTCCATTTCAAAGCACACTAGGGAACTTTAGTACTAACTGTTCATCTAAAATGCCATTACTTTTATGACAGTAGAATAGAGATCACCCTTTCTGAATATTTTTAAATGATTTCTGAACTGACTAGTCCCTTTTTGTGCTTCATAATGTCTCCATTAAGAAGCTGAAGATTTCAGGAAGAAATCTGAATACTATCAGTAATTTTTTTCAGGTTCACATCTTTGAGGGACATCAACAAATACAATAGAGGAGTAGAGGCACAAAGCACCTCAGCTATGGCTTGTTATTGCACATGCTCTGGAGAAACAATTTTTCTGAACAAGAATTGCAAATTCACAAAGAAAATATCCATAACATATATATTCAAAGGACCAAGTACTTACAGGGATTTGAGTTTTAGTAGGTAATCAAACTGGTCTACTTGTATTTTCTGGATTGGGTTATATGAAAGGTTCCTGTAAATGCAAACAGGGATATCTAATACAGTACAGATTCCTTAAAACTTGTTCTAATGATGATATCTAGCCGCATTATCCCTTTGTTTTGAATATTTATAATAGTTACTCAGTAATACCAGTTACAATTGTAAGTAGTATTGTTCCTCTGTCCAGGGCCGTCCTTGGAGGGGCGAATGGGGCGATTGCCCCCGGTCCCACAGTTATGTGGACCCCGCGCTGTCCCGCTCCCAGCGGGGCAGTGCGGAGCCTGCACCTCGGCCCCCTCCCTCCCCATGGCCACACTCTTCCCTGCTCCCCGCTGCCTTCAGCAGGGAGCTGAAGGCAGCGGGTCAGGCAGGGAGCACTAAGCCCGGCCCCTGGGCTAGCCCTCCCCACCCCTGGGGTGGAGCAGGCAGGGCCAGGGGCGGGGCAGGTGGCCGGGACCTACCTCTGGGCTGGCCTGCCCCATGTGGCCAGGGCCAGCCCTCTCCAGCAGGCTGCTCTTGGCCGGAATCAGCTCCTGGCGGCGGCCTCAGGTCCCCGGCTGGGGCACCGGCCACAGCAGCCTGGGGTCCTGGCTGTGGCTGGCTCCCCCATCGGCGGCCCCCCTTGCCGAGGCCGGGGCCGGAGCCGGCGGTCTCAGCCTCCCCGCCCGGGCTGGCTCCCTGGAGAGGTGGAGCGGCCCAACTCCTCTCCAGCATGGGGGGGTGGGGCCCCAATTACGCCAGTTGGCCCTGGGCCCTGCTCCCCCCACGGGACAGCACTGCCTCTCTCTACCTGACAACATGGTAAACAAGGACATAGAACAGACTGATGTTTCATAAGCACAGTGTTAGCACGAGATATTTTATTCAATGTTATTCAGTTGTGGAACTATTTTAGTTGCTAAAGTTTCTGCCCCCATTATATTACAAAAAGAAAGAGTCCCTAAGAACTAATCATTATCATCATCATAGCAAATCCCAAAGTGGTATAGATTTCTTGCAGACCAAGTGCCACCTTTACTTCTCTGCAGCTAGGAATGCATGATTGCCAAAGAACCATATCCATTTAAAAATAAATCACAGGTATTTCCCCCTGTTCACTCAAATGTGTGTGTGTCTACCTTACAACTTTTTTGCTATCTTCCTGATATTTCCCTCTACTGACTGCAGAACTAATGCTTTGTACCCAGTCTCTCCAGCTTCATGTGCACCACTGCATTGTCAGGGCCAGATCAAGGCCCTGGGGGCACAGGGCTGCCCACCTTTGCCATGGCATCCTGCCTGATTATGAAGTCAAGGGCTCTGGGGCTGGTTCTGTGGAAGGCGTCTGGGGGGGCCTGCATCCAGCACTGCTTCTTGGAGAGGGGGAGCAGTAGAGGGGGCCGTGGGCAGGCACTGCTGTGGAGGGTGGGAGAGGAGGCAGGCCGGAGGCCAGCAGCTGCCGCACTCCTGCCTCGCCCCTGAGCTGGCTGGTCTAAACTAGACCAGCCAGCTAGGGGGCTGGGCAGGCAAGCTGCTGAAAGTGAACCGCAGCAGCCCTCCACTCAGGGGGGCTGGATTTTTGGGGGGCCATGGGCCCTCCTTTAGGCTGGGGTCAGGGGCTGCAGCCCCAATAGCTCCTGCCTTAATCCAACTATGTGCATTGTGCTTGCCCCTTGCCAAGGACACGATGTAATGGGAAGACTTTCAAAGAATATCTACTCCTGATTACAGGTATTTATGTAGATTTGTGATGCAATAGAATGAGAATTTCACTGTATTGCAACATATCGGCCAGTTACAGTGGTATCTGATATAGCTAGATACCAGATACCATACACCTTAAATTGTTCACCACAAAAATACATTAAAAAGGTAAGTGTCATTGTTCAGTGTTGTGCAGGAGTACAAGCACTTTTGCAGAATGAGTGGGAAGGATACAAGAATAAGTGTTCTTTCAGGGATCTCTCCTAGGACAGCATACTCCCCACTAACTCTCTATTCTGTGGCCAATGGTTTAACCATCACAATTTGGCCCTAAAACAGGACTGAATGAACAGAATCATGGTCTGAAAAGGTCTATAAAAATTGTAACTCCACCCCTCTTTGGAGATAAACAAATATAATTGAGACCCCATGGTTCCAATGTGGTTTCCACATTTTGGGCTTTTTATTTTTGGTTTAACCATAGTCCATCACTACTTACATTTTTTTTACTATTCCTCCACTAATTTTCTGGTGTAACTCATTCTGTGCCTTTTTCTCTCACTTGTCTGTTAACTTTTCCAGAGTTGTTATGTCTTCCATGCACATAAAGCAAAATATGTACTTTCAGTCCAGATTACTTCTACTTCAGATTATGGTAAACAACACACATAGGGCCTGATCCTGCAAACCATTTGCTGGTGAGTGTGATACTTGATCCTGTGAATGGCCCCATTGAAGTCCAGACCAGGAGTCAGCTGAGTCAATAAAACTGCTCATGATAGTCACCATTATATGCCCATCAGTAGTGTTTATAGATTTGGTTACAAACATCAAACAAATATGAACCCTCCACCAAGGATGAAGAGTGTTTTTCTTATTTTGTAGAAACCTCTCTTTTGAATCCTGTTGTAGCTCTGCCTTCAAGCACAGTCAGATTTCTATATTACAGGTTGTAATAAAAAATCAGAATCATAGTAGCATAAACCACTGAAACTAATAAATGCTGGTAGAGAAAATGTTCCATTTTAACAATAGATCCAATACTGAGGGAAAAGTGTATTACTTAAATATATTTTTAAGGCCATCTCCTGACATGCGTTGAGCTCTTGTTGAAGTATATGAGATCTTTCATTCTAAATGGCATATTCATTTCATGTGTGCAGCGTAATTTAATCCAGTTATTAAAAAAACTAACCATATATCAGGAAGGAATAATTTTAAATTGCTCTTTTTGGACAATCATGATCCTATATATCTTTTATGTAATTATTTTGTACATAATCTTTTTTAAAAATTGCATTTCAGATTAAGTTTGTCATTTTCAAGTAATCAGACATGAACACAACTTTCTTGGTTTTGCTGCCTAGACTGGATGACTGAAGCCATCATTTTGGATGAATAATGTACAACAGCACATATAAGAAAGAGTTGTTATAAAGCCTTACAGCTGTGAGAGCTCCTTTAGATCCTTAAATATATATGGAGGAAGTGATTCAATCTTGTTGCTAGCCAAGTCTCTGTGGAAACAATCCCAGACATAATATAATTAGTTCTTAGTGATTTCTTTTCATGAGATCAAAAAGCATTAATAATGTAACAAGGTCCATAATTTTGACTCCCTTTGTCATCTAAAATTACAGGTTGTTACAGAGATTATCTGAAAACTGGAAAATAAAAGAATGATGTTAAAGCAAAAAGTGAAATAAAGACTTCAGATTCTATTTTGTCTGACTAAGTGAGGCCAGGGTTTATTACTTTCAGGGTTTATTATTTTTTATTTCACTTTTGCTTTGATTTTAATTATCTTCTCATTTTTAATTCTTTGGTCCTGCTTCTTTTCTCCAGTTCTCCACCTCCTCCCCAATTAATTCAGTTACGGAGTTGGGCAGAAATATCAAAGGATTTTTCTTGTCTAAACTAACCAAATAATCTAACTTCTGAGTTAGTAGGATAAGGCCATTTTAATTATATTTACAGTAAAGTGTTTAGTCAGTTGCCATTATAATTCGATATTTACAATAGTTAATTGGTTTGAAATAAAATTCCTGTCCCCCTGTGTAACTGAAGTAGATTTTTAAAAAATGTACCTATGGATGTATTATCCATCTATTTTTTAAATAATAATAGTAGGCATTTTTTAATAATGTAGGTATAAGAAAGACTAAAAATGTGCCTACTCTGGGAATGGGATTTGCATGCTTTGACATAATTTAAAAAATGCAGAAAAACAGAGTCCTGGAGCACTTTTAAAGACTAACAGATTTATTTATTGCATGAGCTTTCATGGGAGAAAATCCCACTTTGTCAGATGCTTCGAAGATGGGAAATTTACAGAATGGGAGGAAATTAAATGCAGGGAAGTGTATGACATTGGATCAGGTCAGGCTGTAACAGCAAATCAAAATAGATGTTAGGACTCAAACACTAGGGAACAGCATATAGAGGAAGGTGAGGTCAAATCACCTGTTGTAATGAGAGGAAAATCTGTAGTCCCTGTTGAACCCCAAGGCAACTGAGTCGAATTTGCATATACACCTCCTTGCTTACAGTCAGTCCCCCCAACCTTAAATGGATACTCACCAGCAACTACAGATCAAACAACAGAAACATTAAAGCAGGAACGTATCCCTGCAACAGACCACGCTGCCAACTTTGCCCTCATATCTACACTGAAGACACCATCACAGGACCAAATCAAGCCACCTACTCCATCAAGGGCTCATTCACCAGCTCATCCACCAATGTGATTTATGCCATCATGTGCCAGAAATGCCCCTCTGCCTTATATATTGGACAAACAAGACAGTCTCTGCGCAAAAGAATAAATGGACACAAATCTGACATCAGAAATTGCAACACTAAAAAACCAACAGGGGAACACTTCAATCTCTCTGCTCACTCCATTGACAACTTGTTAATAGCTGTGTTGAAACAGATGAATAACAAATCACAGCTTCAAAGAGAAACTGCAGAACTGGAATTTATATGCAAATTCGATTCAGTTGCCTTGGGGTTTAACAGGGACTATGGATTTTTCTCTTATTACAACAGGTGATTTGACCTCACCTTCCTCTACGTGCTGTTCCCTAGTGTTTGAATCCTAACATCTATTTTGATTTGCTTTTACAGCCTGACTTGATCCTAGGCCACACACTTCCCTGCATTTAATTTCCTGTCTTCAAAACATCTGATGAAATGGGATTTTCTCCCACAAAAGCTCATGCAATAAATAAATCAGTTAATCTTTAAAAGTGCCACAGGACTCTCTTTTTCTGCAATAGACTAACACGGCTACCCCTTTGGAACTTAAAAAATGCAGTATTTCAAAACCCCCCAGAAGCTTCCCCCCAAAATTAAGTTAACCAAAGACCAATGTCAAATGAAACACTTCAAGTGAATGGAGATGCATCACTTACATGAGTAAATAATGTGGCCCCTAACCTTTATCTATCACTTGAGAAGATCATCTACCAATGTGGCTGGTGCAGAATTGGTGCTGTAGCCAGGTCCCTCCCTGATTGACAAGGTCCCTCTCTGACTGACTGGCAGATAGGAGACAACTAGATATTTTGAAAGTTGTTTCAACACAACTTTCTCCATAATGTTAACCCAAAATGGAAGATTAGATATTGGACAGTAGATGGTTAAAGAGTTTTTATTAAGTGAGAAACCTAAGTCTGGGATGAGCTCACAGGGTGAAGATTCTTTTTGGTTAGTTTGTTTCCTGTTTACTGGTGGTAAAAATATCTGGGGACCCTGACTACATTACTGGCTTAATCTCATGCATCTAGCTATCACTGGCATATGGGTGCTATTTTCTTCTAGTGGACATATCCTCTGTGATGTGCCTTTGTCCTTATTTAAGGAACATAATGCTCTTGTGGGAAGACACACAACACTCTTTCTCCTGGATTATGTATTTTATTGAAATTATCTACTATTTCTTTATATTGAATGACTGTGAAACTTGATGCTTTCTCTAGAGTTTGTTATATGAAAGCAGAATTACTGACAAATATAATAAAATCTATCTTCACAATTTAAATGATCAAAGTTAGTCAGTTGTTCTTTGACTTAAAAAATCAACTTACAATTCATCTAACTTTTGAAGAGAGGAAAAGCTGTTTTTATTTAAGGAACTGATTTTGTTTCTTCTCATCACCCTGAAAGTATAAAAAGCAAATTTATACTTCTTCAAATGTATTTTTTTCTGAGAAGACTGTGATATATAATTAAATAACCAATTGCATTTTATGTCACTTTGCACATTCTTTCTTTTATTTGCATATTGTTTTAAACAATGTTTCATGTCTAATTTAATAGCTCATTAAATTAAAGATATTCCAAATTATTAAACATCAATACATTTTGTTATTCTATAAACAATTTTACTGTGTGTATATATATATATATATATATATATATATATATATATATGTTCTCTCAGTTGTGTTTGTATCTACTGATAACTAAAGTTACTCAGAAACGTTAAATATCCCGATAGTTGTACTCCATGTGACAGTATAATGGCATTAACTATTGATTATTTGAAAATTCATGACATTTTTGAGCTTGTGACTGAAACACTTATTTTATGCAAAAAGCATTACAGTCCAAATACAAAATCTCTTATGCCTCAGAATTTCAACCATTAAGTACTTGAGCCTGGATTCTTTGTTCACCAAAAATCTCTCAACACACAAGGAATGATCAGAGGACAGCTGTGTAGGAAAGAAGTGCAGAAGAGATTGGAAAGTGACAACAATGCGTAAAGTCAAGAGGCTCATCAGCAGCATCAGAACAGAGTGAAGGGGAATTGTGAAGATGATTGCAACAGCTCTGAGGAAGCTTTGGGGAAATTCTACAATGTCTCAGCTAAGCTAATTTGACTGAATGATATTATTCATGAATCTGGTCTGTTCATGTGGTTGAATTTTTTTCCTTTTAAATTTACTAAATATGTAGCTTAATCTCAGTATTTGACACTATGGGTCAAATCACTTCAATGGAATCGTGCTACATTCATCAGTGGTCAATTCTGACATATATTCATAGAATAATTTTACTTTGTTGTATATAATTTAATTTCACATTTTAATAATCTTCATCAGTTCTAAGCACCAAGTGATATTTTGGAAACTTGATTTGGGTCATTGTGCATAATGTAACATTTGTTTATCACAATCATAGCTCATTCTGGCTGCTACTTACAGTACAGTTAGAGTGTTGCAGGAGATGAAAGTGACATTTCTTAAATTATGTATATGATTGCCTTCAAAGTCCCTAGGAAATAAAAACAAAACATTGTATCACTTAAAAAGGTTCACTTCAATCATATAGTTACTCTGAAGTAATTATATTAAAGGGAACCCTTAGCAGAACCTTAGGACTCCTCACAGCATCAGAGAACTTGGACGTTTCATTTTTTCAGCATTCCCTGAACTGCTTTAGCTGATAGTAGGGTCATCCACTCAGTGGGTGAAAATCTGACTCCTAAATTCATGTATTGACAGCATCATAGAGACATGAACTCTTTTTCTTTTCAAAATCTGAGGGCCAAATTATGACTGCTCTAATGAGAATAGTCTGAAGAAGGAAAGAATTCAGGGAGCCCCTTGTTTCTAAAACTTCCACCAGGATACAACTATAAGTATGCTCAACATGTGATCACCTCCATCCTTAGAGGTTTTTAAGGCCTGGTCTGATAAAAACCTGACTGGGACGATTTACTGGGAGTGGTCCTGAGGTCTCTTCCAACCTTAATATTCTATGATTCTATGACTGCAATATTATCCTAGCAGAATTCAATACACATCAGGGAGTCTGTTGAGGTGAGCCAGCATGAAATGAGGATTGTTTACTCTGCAACATCATTCCTCTCCCTCATATTACCTTGGTAAAAAGTTTCATGGAATGGCATTGATTTGAAGACAAAAGTTAAAAGACTTACAGCCAATGCAGTCTGGGCATGTGTTGGCAAAGAGGTTTATCAGGCAAACGGGCAAGAGAATTATTCATCATCACTCTGGAAAAAGAAAAATAGTATTGGTAGCAATGGATTTAAAGAAGAACAGTGTTCCTTTTATAGTTTTGTTTCTTTTAAGTAGAAGGTAAGCAGAATTTATTAATTTTTCATGTTGTTAGAGAGAGTAAATGATTAAAAGCACTTCAGTGTATTTCAGGGGTTGGCAACCCCCAGCAGACATGCCAAAGATGGCACGCACACCTTTCTGAGCAGTGCACAGGGCTCCCAGCCCTGCACCGCCGCTCAGTGCCGCGGCTGCTCCCTGCCAATGGCCCTGCCCCTGCCCCTCAGCAGGGCCTGCCACACACATGGCAGCTCTTTTCCCTGCTGGCCCCGCCCCTGGCACCTGCTGATAGTTGTGGGGGCAGGGCTGGCACAGGAGCCAGCAAAGGTTGCCGACCCCTGGTATATTTCATTAGGACAATTGGTGTGATCCTATTGAATCTTGAATTACTAAATGAACGACTTGGGAAAGGGAAATTCTGTACAGATGTTAGGGCAGATTCTGGTACCAATCAGGCCCACTGACAGCAATTCCAGACCCCAGAATTGAACAATCCGGTTCCACCTCTTCCATCCACAGCCCCACCCACAATCCTTCCTGCCTCACTCCAGGCTCTGCCCCCTTTCCAGCTTGGCTTGCTTAGCACTGCATTCCTTCCCCCACTCGGTCTCCATCTTCTCTTCCATACTCCTCCTTCCCTGTGGCAGCAAGCAACAGCCAGGGGAGGAGGAGGCTGAACAGGGAGGAGAAGGACACAACAAGCTGTGGTGGGGTGGGGGAGGAAAGATGGGATGCAAAAGTGGCGAGTGACAGCAGAGAGGGGGAAACAGTGACACATTGAGCAGTGTGGCCTTGGGTGGAGCAGCGGTGAAGTAAGGCCCGACTGCTGGACCAAGAGGCCAGGGCCCTTTTAAATTCCTGGGCCCCAGGGCAATTGACCTCTTTGCTCCCCCTGTCAGTGGTTCTGACTGGTACATGCTGGCTTCCTTATATCACAGGTGCAGCACAAAGCACCTGAAGTGTATATGTGAATCTGGCCCCATTTATCTTATGAAATTAAACCTAGCACCTGATTGTTTTCCCATTGAATCAATAGGAGTAGATCTGGGTTCTTGTTTATGTTCAGCAGCATTTGAGATTTCTTTAGATACATAGTATGATTACTACCTAATTGGCCATGGTCTGGTCTCACATTGAAACAAACAAAGGGTGTGTCTACACTTAGAAATTAAGTCGACCCTGCTCCTATACCCTGCCAGGGTCCCTGTCCCCTTTGCCCCATTGTACCAAGGGGCAAATGCTGAGCCCCCTGGCACTTGGCAAGGGGTGCCCCCCCTGCCACTGTGGACCTGACCCAGGTCCACCTAGCCCCTAGAAGTCGACCTAGGCAGCCAGTGTGGATGCTCTAGGTCGATTTGGCAGGGTCCCCTCTAAGTCGACTTAACTTTTGAATGTGGACATGCTAAATCAACTTAACAAACTTAGCTAAGTCGACTTAAATTAACAAGTGTAGACATAGCCAAAGAGTCCTGGGGCACTTTTAAGGACTAACAAATGGATTTACACTGATGAGATAAGGTTCTGGCCTTTTAAAATTTGCATCACAACAGAGTAAAGAGAGATGAGGTGCAAAGATCCAGGTCCTTCCCTAAAAACTGTTAAGTTTGAGCCAGTCACTAAAATATAACAATGCACTGTGTACTGGAGAACATTACCAAATAATCTACATGTGTGGAAAAATACTGAACAAAAGAAGATTGGTAAAGATTTGTAAGGATTTAATCAAATAAAGTTAGGTTTTATTAAAGAAACATTTTTTCTTACTCTAAATTTCCTCAAGGTATGCAAATATCCAAGAACATTGAAGTCACTGAGTCCATAAAATTTACAGAAAACCACAGTTCCCATGAAACAATGAAAAGCTATTGAAGAGTTATATCACAGTTCTCCCCTAAAACAGATGCAAGCAAAGCTTTCTTCTATCCTCTCCATTGTTTTCCGGTACCCATGTGTTTATTTGTTCCCAAACTATCCAGCTGATAGTCTGAGATGATACATGGTTGCGTATAGAAGGCCACTCCCAATGACACAAGTGTCCCCCTCTGCTGACTTAATAACACTACCTCCTTGAGCAATGTGAAATCACAGTTGATGTAGTAAGATCAAAGCAGTGAGGGTATAGACACTGCATTCACTTACATTGACTGTTAGTGGTCTCTAGCAGCTCTCCCATAATGCCCAACACAGGCCACTTTGGTCATTGTTATGAATTCTCCTGCCCAGGGATCAGGTAGAGAAGAATTCTCCTTCTGGGCCCTTAAAAGCCCAGTTAATTTTTGCAATTCTTTTTCCTGGTTGCCCAGCTTGGCAAGTACACTTAGTAGCCCCTCATTGTAGAGTGTAACCACCCAGCTGACTATGCACCCAGTGCTTGCTATGCTCATGACAACAGTGCAGATCTGCACAGGCTCCATGCTTCTGTCAGCTAGGAAAGATGCATGGGTTTGTGGGATTTTGAAAAGGAGTGAAAATTGTGGGATGCAGATGAAATTATTATACGGAGAACACTGCATTATGCAAGTTTGACCCCATGCTCCCAGTCATCCCTGTGCAACTTGTTTCAGCCCCATCAAGCATCGCAAAAATTTCCCAAAAGACTCAGCGCTAGATGGTAGCAAATTGCACAGTAGGATATACCTACTTATGGTGGACTGCATACTGCATCAATACAAGCATGGTGAGGACATGCACCACTGAGACAAAGAGCCAAGTTTGCACATTCACAAGCGATGTAATAATTGTGGAAGCTGTATGTCTATGTAATTTAGGTAGACACAAATCTGTAGTGTGGACACAAACAAAGGTAGAGAATCATGTGCATCCTGATCGGTTTCTGGTGTACGTTTTGAAAACCAACGACATAGAGATTAATTTTGTTCCTTTTGATTTTAGAGGACCAATACAGGACACATGCGCTTTAGCATATAAAAAGACTAAAAAAGCCACATTTTGGAGGGGGGCTCAGTTTCCCAAAAATAAGAGAGTTGACAGTAAAACTTGACAAACAAACATAAACACACCTTAGTTTAAATTTATTCTCTTTTTAAAATATTTCAGTTAATTAATATTTTAATACCTACAGAAGAATAAGTGAATTGAGTCCATGAAATGTTAGTGGAGAGATTTGACTGATCTTGTTATTTTCAATTATCCTGTAAATCAGAATAAAGTGTATATCAGACTGATAAATGACTGAAGTCTGAAACTGAACAGACATGAAAACAAGGTTATTCTTCAAATATTCATTCAAACTTCATAAGAAAATTAAATTAGCATATTGAAGCTGCATCAAATGACATGGGAACTCCTTTTCCAACACAATTTGCATCATTATTTGGAATTTACTTTTTAACTTAAAAACAAGAACGTTTTTCTTGTCAACTTTTAAAACAGTGTGATCAGAACTTTGACATCGCAAAGAGAATTTTTTCATAGTAGCAGTACATTAAAACACCCTGAGACAATCCTCCAACAGAACATGCACAGTAAAAGTTTGTCAAAGTCATTCTTCATCTGACAAAGAGATATAATGTCACCTTCTAATCTCAATATTATGTTTTTCAAATCCCACTGTCAGAAGTAGCAGTAATATTGAAAAAATTTCACATTATGAATGTGATCTTCTCTGTGGGATTTCAAGCATCATACTCAAAGAAAGGGCTCTTCAAGAAATTCCCTACTGAATTTCTGTCATTTAGGAGTATCTGATTTATTTTATGTATTATTTTGTGATAAGCAGTCACTTTATTTTTAACTGTATGTATTACTGAAAAATCAACTACACCAGAGCCATTAAAGTTCAAGGGCTCAATTCTGCTTCCAAAGCAGATGGGAGTTTTGGCCCACTGGGAATAGAAGACGTTTCTTAATAATCATGCTATATACAAAAAAAAATTACAGAGATTAAAAAAAAATATTTCTCTGTGTTGCCATAATTATTTTGTGAGAAAATATATAGAAAAGAAAAGAAAAGAAAATTACATACAGCCACTCAAGCTTATGCAGATCTTCAAAGACACCAGGCTTTAGAAAGGTTATCTTGTTGTGACTCAGATACCTGAAGTAAGATCAATAAAAATGAAAAAACAATAGACTGTCTAATCAGTGCTAGAAGCATGATGAAGAATTTCAAGTTTTTCCAAGTTATTATTTCTAACAGTATTCATAAATGGTGGCCTCAAGAGATTCCATTGTTCACAATAAAAACATTTACCCTTCTGTGACTGTGATCACACATTGACCTTTGTTTCTTTCAAGAAGTTAGTGTTTGCCATACTAGTAGCCCCCCATTCTTATTAAAGATATGGCTAAGTTCACGTAGAGCTTTTTGACAATGATTATCGAGACCAGGTTCATCTTTTCTCTACGAAAACATGGTAGGCTCTAATTACTTTCCTTGCAGCAGAAGCATTTGGGGCTTGCTTCAGTTCATATTGAAATGAATGGCAAAACTCAAATGGGCTAAAATGGGAGCAAGTTCACAGGTCTGAAGTCATTAGGCATAGGTTTTAGATACTGGAATAACTGAAAAAGACTGACAAATAAAAAGCGGCGCTGCAAATTGTCCCTAGCAGTAGTAATAATAATAACGAACTAGCATCCAACAATGGGCTGAAAAAATACAAAGAATAAGGGTAATAACAGATATGGAATATCCTTTTTAAAACATTTCAGTACACAGATTTATTTTTTTCTACAATCTCACTGGCCAAAAGAATTTTTAAATTGGAAAAGAGTAATCTTTTGTAAAGTCTGCTGCAAAATAAGGAAAACCCTCTTATCTTAACCCTGTCTTCATACAATTGCTTCTCTATAGAAAAATAAGAGTTTTCAATTATTTCAAATAAAATATGGCAGCCCTACTCTTTTCATTCCTGGCTCTTAATTCCATAGCAGCTGGATCCAGGACAAATGGCACTTAAAATCACTGAGGTTTTCTCTTTTTTCTTCTGAAACATAGCAAATTTTAGAGATCAAGATAAACTATAAGATCCATGGAATATTTTCAGGGTATTTTCCTGCCAAATAACTCAGCTACCTCTTGTCCAAATCCTTTGAAGGTTTTGTGAGGATAAGCGCTCCATGAAATAATTCAGTTGAAGATTTGGGCAATTTTGGAGTTATCTAAGGTCCACAATATATGAGAAAGAAATATAGAGCTGTTTTCAAAAGTACTCTCATTTCACATTGCTTCAGCACTGAAGTGGTGATGCTTACAATTTTGTCAGGTTGTATAATCCCCTAAAAGCATATTCGGATACGTCTCTGATTTTATTATTCTGAAGGTACCTGAGAAGACATAATAATGACAACAATTAATTCTATAAAAATACAAATGTAAAAAGATCCCTAAACTTATCAACTCACATCAAACTAATATATATATATTATTTAAAAGGATGATGGCAAGGTCATTAGACCTTAAAATTAAACTTACACGATAGCTATTTCATATAGCTGGTTTTGGCTTAAAGATTTCAAAAAGTCTATTTAAATAAATAAATAGATAACTTTGCTGCCATATCATTCAAACTTCACCAAGAAAACACCTCACTTGCCTTGCATTCATTGCAGATAAATCAGTATACATATGCTGCCTCCTTCCTATGGAGAGTCCTAATAGAGTCAAAAGGAATGTGTGGATACAGGATGTGCCCCTGCAGATACGATTATAGAACTGGGACAATGGAGTGCATACAGTGGTTTGTTTATATTGATGTATATAGTCAGTTGTGGGGTTCTTGTTATTCTAATTAGGCCTGCAGCAAAGGTCAATTAGAACAAATTGCTGGAATTTCTATTTATAATATGGAACAATTTTCCAAGAATTGCAATTTTAATTTAATCAAAACGTATGATGAAACTTGCAACTTGTTATTAACAAAGTATTATGTATACTTTCCCTCATTTTTGTTCAATCTCCTTTGCAATTACTGAACTACATTTCAAAATATTACATCAGTTAATATCATTACTTTTTCTGAAAAGATGCTAAACTAGTATAAATGGTTGAGTCTCTGAAATTTGAAGTCTCTCAAGCATAATTCGAGGACTTCAGTAACTCAGCCAAAGGTTAGCAGGAGTTGGTAAGTGAGATTCTGTGCAATGTGCAGGATGTCAGACTAGATAACTCATGATGATCCCTTCTCACCTGCAAATCTATAAATCTATGATTCATATATTTTTAAAAGCATGCTTGTCTTTTCTACACATTTTTTCTATCTTCATTGTAAAAAAAAAAAATCCTTCCAACAAAATCAAGTAAAGGGTTCAGTTCTGCTCCTGTTGAAGTTCATGGGACATTGACTTGAAAAGAAATATAGAATCATAGGAGATTAGGGTTGGAAGGGACTCTCAGGAGGTCATCGCCCAACTCTCTGCTCAAAGCAGGACCAACCTTAATTAAATCAACCCAGCCAGGACTTTGTCAAGCCAGACCTTAAAAACTTCTAAGAATGGAGATTTCACTCTCTCCCTAGAAAGATAACCCATTCCAGTGCTTCACCACCTTCCTAGTGAATTTTTTCCCCTTAATATCCAACCTAGACCTCCCCCACTGTAACCTGAGACCATTGCTTCTATTTCTATTATCTCCCCACTGGGAACAGTCTAGTTCCATCCTCTCTGGCATTCCTTTTCAGGTAGTTAAAGGCTGCTATCAAATTCCCCCACATTTTTCTCTTCTGCAGTCGGACTAGTTCCCTCAGCCTCTCCTCATAAGTCACGTGCTCCAGCCCCCTAATCGTTTTTGTCCTCCTCTGAACTCTTTCCAATTTTTCCACATCCTTTCTGTAGTGGTGGGCCCAAAACTGGAGACAATACTCCAAATGAGGCCTCTCCAGTGCCAAATAGAGGGGAATTTTTTCTTGGAATGGAATCCTTCCATTTTTTGGCAATGCTCCTAGTGATGCAGCCCAATATGCCATTAGCCTTCTTGGCAATAAGGGCACACTTTTGACTCAAATCTTGCTTCTTCTTCATTGTAACTTGCAGGTAGGGCTGGATTATCAAAGGGGCTTTAGGGGCTTAAGACCCAGGCCCCAGCCCCTAAAACCTCTCTGAAAATCGGGCATCTGCCTGGCTCAGTGCCAGCAATGCAGGAGTGCTGACAGCTACTCCTTTCCTGCTAGTGCTCGGGGTGGATGGGGGGAGAGTGTCCTGGAGCCAGAGAGGCCAGGCCCAGGCTCTGTGTTCCACCTCACTCTGCCCCTGGGCTGGCTGGCCCATCTCTGGGGGCGGAGAGTGTCCTGGAGCCAGAGAGGCCAGGCCCAGGCTCTGTGTTCCACCTCACTCTGCCCCTGGGCTGGCTGGCCCATCTCTGGGGGTGGAGAGGGGTGGGCCAGTCCCTGTTCACTCTGCTCAGGGGCTGAGTGGCTCGCGGTGGAGCCTCCACCGCTCTGCGCCGCACGCCAACCAGCCCCTCTCTGCCCAACAGACTGGCCAGAGTGGGGCTGGGGTGGTCTGAGAGCACCCTCTGGCCCCAGGCCACACCCTCAGCAACAGGGGGACCCCGTGGGGCCTCACAGTTGGGGGGCCAGGTGCAGAGGGCCCACGGTCAGGGGGATCTAGGCGGGGGGGGGGGGGAACACAGTGGGAGGCAGCCGCTGAGCCGGTTAATCTGGCCCTGCTCCGAGGTCCTTTTCTGTCGCACTGCTCCTTAGCTAGTCATTCCCCAGTTTGTAGCATCTTAAGTGCAGGACTCTGCACTTACCCTTGTTGAAACTCATCAGATTTTTTTGGCTCAAGCCTTTAATTTGCCTAGGTCACTCTGTATCCTATCCCTGTCCTCCAGCAGATCTACCATCCCCCCCAGCTTAGTGTCATTTGCAAAGTTGCTGAGGGTGCAATCGCCCCGATCCTCCAGATCATTAATGAAGAGGTTGAATAAAACAGGCCAGAGCACTAGCCCTGGGGTACTCTGCTTGTCACTGTCAGCTAGACATCGAGTGGTTGCTCACTACCCATTGAGTCTGATTCTAGCCAGCTTTCTATCCCTCTTATATATCTTTATACATCCATCTCTATACATTCATTCATCCAACCCATATGTCTTTATCTTTCTGATAAGAATACTGTGGGAGAGGGTACCAAAAGCGTTGCTAAAGTCAAGGTATATCATATCCACCACTTTCCTTTCATCCATAGAGTCAGTCTTTTCATGATAGAAGGCAGTGAACTTGGTCAAACATAATTGGGCCCAAAAAGGTATTACCATTTTGTGAGAGATCCCTTAGCAAACTCACACTTGTGAACCAGATGTAAATTAAAGGAATTCTGTAAATAAATGTTTGATATATATTTTAGTTAATGAAACAAGTCAATTTGCTTACAGAAGTTTTTTAGACAACAGAGTCCTGTGGCACTTTTAAAGACTAACAGATTTATTTATCGCATGAGCTTTTGTGGGAGAAAATCCCACTTCGTCAGACGCTTTGAAGATGGGAAAATTACAGAATGGGAGGAAATTAAATGCAGGGGAGTGTATGACATAGCATCAAGTCAGACTGTAACAGCAATGTCATACACTCCCCTGCATTTAATTTCCTCCCATTCTGTAACTTTCCCATCTTCAAAGCGTCTGACGAAGTGGGATTTTCTTCCATGAAAGCTCATGCGATAAATAAATCTGTTAGTCTTTAAAAGTGCCACAGGACTCTGTTGTCTTTCTACAATAGACTAACACAGCTACCCCTTTAGAAGCTTTTTAGTTTGAGATCATAACTGTACTTAAGTTTATGAACGCAAGATGGTGCTGCAGACCCTCAGAATTGCCATAGAAGTTATCATCTAAGAATGTTCTAAGAAAAACATTACTATATATGTCGTAAACTAGCAACAAAGAAAGTAGTCTTATGCTTTCACACTTTATTTCTCAATTATCCCTTATTTTTTATATCCTTCACCATCATTAAAGGACTAGGACTTTTTAAAAAAAAACAATAATGAAATGTATACAGAACACCTATAGTCATACACAAAAAATTATTCTGCCAAAAGGTTTTGGCCATGATATAAGTCACTTTGTGGTAGTGATCACAAGGTAGCAATCATCACCACAAGGCTCCAAATGTGATTTTTTTTTAAAAAATAAAATGTTTTCAAAGACATGAATGAGTCTTTTCATGGCAAGGAATGCCTTTTATTTTACAAACTTTCAAAATACTGGAGTGAAACTGTTTCAGTTTCCTTTAATTTCTTTTCATGTATTGCTATTATAAATTTAATTTTCTTAAATCTTAACGCATGTTAAGATCCACATTATTATTCATTTTCCACTATACAAAAGTCCAAATGATAAAAATGTTATGTCCAGAAAGTTTAGGCTGCAAAGAAGGCATGGCAGCCACATCAGGCAATTTGAACAAAAATCACTTGCATGATTAAAAATTTCAGCTAAAGGTAAGAAACAGTACATTTTGCAGTATAATCAGAATTTTGTTAAAAATTGCCTTATTACACTCTGCTGTTATATTGGCTTTTAGGTTAAAACAATTTCAGTTTTTTAATTACAGTCCTTACAGTTTTTTAAGGTCCGGATACTTCTTAAAACTATCAGCTGAAAGCTTTCTTAGCTGATTCCGTCGAAGGGACCTGTAATAAAATTAAAATTACTATGTAAATACATTAAGTAGGCCACATTTAATCACCAGTATAACTTGATCAACTTCATTTTGTCTAATAATTGCACAGTATTTTAGTTGGCAGAAATTTCTATAGGTTAAATATTTCCAGGGTTACCCTACATACCAGTATGCATACATGTGTGTTATGAAAACTAAACAGAGAAGGGATTTTTGTTGTATGACCTCCTTCCTGTCTCTACAACATCATATTAAATCACTGGAATTCATTTAAATCAAAGGAGTTACACGAATAAGCCCTCACCCCTTTCTATAAATAAACTCATGTTACGTGCACATTATAGAATCATTGAAAGATGCAATGAAAGTGGCACAAGCAAATCCTACTGAAAGAGTCTAAGGCTGTGTCTACGCTGTAGAAGGAGGGTATAATTTCCAGCTTAAGAAGACACAGACATACTAACTCTGATAAAGCTACCATGCTAAAATTAGCTAGCTAGAAGCAAAGCTGCAGTGGCACAAGTGGAGCACGGGGCTTGCTGCCTGAATACAAATCTGGTGCCTCAGACTGGTATGTACTCAGGTTGTTATCCCTTCCTGCCCTTTGAGCCACCGTGGCCCTGTTTCTGTTTTTAGCTGCTAGCTAGCTCCATCACAACTAGCACGGATATGCTTCCACTGGCTGGAAATCATATCTTGCAGTTCCACTGTATACATGTCCTAAAAATATCATCCTGGTGGATCCAGGAGTGAGAATTGCATGGTTGATCAAGAGTCTTCCACTGGGCAATATATAAATTACTAGTGGAGATCTTGGATCACCATAGTAGGACAGCATTTTTCCCCTCTCAGAGAAATTGAGAAACTTTCAGTGTTCCCTTCATTTTTCTCCACTTTCACTAACATCCCAACTCAAAGTCTCACATAACAGTTACTATTCTTGGCTATGTCTACACTGGCGAGTTAGTTCAAATAAAGGAAGCTTAATTCGAACTAACTAAAGCCATGGCTACACTAGGCTTTAATTAGTTTGAATTAAGGGCTTCCTTAATTCGAACTAATAAATTCGAATAGGCTATTAATTACTATTACTATTACTATTACTAGTTAGACAACAGAGTCTTGTGGCACTTTTAAAGACTAACAGATTTATTAATAAATCTGTTAGTCTTTAAAAGTGCCACAAGACTCTGTTGTCTTTCTACAATAGACTAACACGGCTACCCCTTTGGAATATTACTAGTTAGTTAGAATTAACCAATGTGGCCATGTTAGTTCGAACTAATTGCTTAATTCGAACTAACCGGTCCATTGAATTCAATGCAAATCGCTAATTCTAACTAAGAAAGTGCCATGAATGGCACCTAGCTTAGTTTGAACTAATTTTTTCTAGTTCAAATTAAGTTAATTCAAACCACCTAAAATTCTAATGAATTTTAGTAAGTGTAGACATAGCCCTTGTGGACAAAGCTGACTGGAAGGAACTCAACTTTGGGTTTTTATTATTGCTACCCCTTTGATCAGTTTGAAGGGTGGCTGTTTTGTGACGTGAGGCACTTAGGACTGAACTTGCTACTTTGCAGCACTGTGAGAATCAATGGAACAAGGCAGCAAGGCTATATCTACACTACAGGCTCTGTTAAGTCGACTTAACAAGGTCAACTTTAAGTTGACTTAAAGTCGACCTTGTTAGGTCAACTTAGCAGAGCGTCTACACTTTAAGTCAACTTAAGTCGACCTTGTTAAGTCAACTTAACAGAGCCTGTAGTGTAGATATAGCCATCTACACTGGCTTTAAGTTGACTTAATAAGGTCGAGTTAGGAGTTAAGTCGACTTTCCGAGGTGGCGTTATTAAGTCGACTTAAGGAAACGCTTAAGTTTACTTAATAAGTGCCCAGTGTGGACGTGGCATTCTGTAGGTCAACTTAAGCATCGTTAAGTCGACCTAAGATGCATCTTGTTAATAGCTGTGTTGACACAGATGAATAACAAATCACAGCTTCAGAGAGAGTCTGCAGAGCTCGAACTTATATGCAAATTTGACTCAGTTGCCTTGGGGTTGAACAGGGACTATGGATTTTTCTCGCATTACATCAAGTGAATTGACCTCCCCCCTCCTCTATGTGCTGTTCCCCAGTGTTTTGAATCCTAACACCTACTTTGATTTGCTGTTACAGCCTGACTTGATGCTATGTCATACACTCCCCTGCATTTAATTTCCTCCCACTCTGTAACTTTCCTATCTTCAAAGCGTCTGACGAAGTGGGATTTTCTCCCACGAAAGCTCATGCGATTAATAAATCTGTTAGTCTTTAAAAGTGCCACAAGACTCTGTTGTCTTTCTACAATAGACTAACACGGCTACCCCTTTGGAATAAGATGCATCGTTAAGTCAACCTAAGTGTAGACATACTGCAAGAGACTGGGACTCAGAATCAAGTTTCTTGTATTGCAGAAGACAATAGTTTACAGCTGGGAATACCAAGGTGAAGTTATTTTCATTACACAGAAAATGAAATCCTGTAAGAATTATTTAAAATGTTTTCCTTTTCTCTGTTTCTTCTTGAGCCCTGAGAACTCATTTTTTTTACCTACTTCAAATCCATTGTACATATTATGGCTACTGTCTTTCCAGTTTAAGATTAATTTGGATCCCCTTCACAGCTCACCACTTATTTCACTCCTTAACCAGCAGGGAGGGTTATTGTTAAGTGATGTGATACAATCCGTTCCTTAAGGGTTGAGTGAGCTGTCTCCACAGGCACACTCATTCTCTGCTGACCCCCTGAATGTGAGATACAGTAAGTACTAATAATCTAAAATGTGTCTCTAGTACAAAATCACTAGCCTGGCCTTCATGCTGGTTTTTGAACTGAAAAATTAGCAGGAACAGTATATTTTCAAGATGTGAATGAAACTTCTATATGTGAAGATCAAATTTAAAGCAGTCTAAAAGAAGAGTTGGCTCTGTCATTGCCTGATCATGGATTGTTATTAGTTTGTAATAAAATCTGAGGGCTAGGACACATTGTTTAAGTAAAAGGATAAGGCTATGACTTCTATTCAGGAATAAAATGCAGGGGAAATGGTTACAGTACTAGATTGATCAGAACATGCAGGTGAATGAACAATACACACATGGGGTGGATTTAAGTTGAAAGCTGCAACTCTATTAATTTAACATCAGGGAGGAATATGGCCATCCCCCATTCTCATGTAACAGACTTCGAAGCTATTTCAGTGTGGTTACAGGCCTTCCCCACATTTAACCAGTAGTTCAGAGTATACATGACTAGGCCTATCTTTAGGACTCTGTTTGCTTCTGAATCTTCTCTGCCTCCCTCTCTGTAAAGAGCAAAAAGAGGTTACTAAGTATGGACCTCAGCCTACAATGACTTCAAGTCTCTCTTATTCCTAAAAGCACAAAGTCCATCGATGACATTTTAGGTCTCATTTACCACTGGGAGCTGGATTTTGTACATGCTGCACACTGGCTGCAAGTTATCATGAGCTAAACATTGCTATCTTCTTCATATTAAACTTTCAAGTCCTACTATTGACCCAGCTGTGCTTCCATGCGTACAGCAGCCCCTGGCAGCAAGCCTCCAGGTCCAGGTTGATAGATTTAGATTTGGGTTCATCCTACCACACTAAAAATAGCTGTATAGACAGCACTTTAAAGTTGCAGCTTGGGCTGTGAAGCCACCTCTCCCCCCCAGATTTTAGAACCTGAGTTTCAGCCCAAGCTGCGCAGCTACTGTTAGTACTGTAGGGTGAGCCCTGAAAGCCTGAATTTGTTGTCCTGGGCTTGGAGGCCAGCGGCTGCATAGACATACCCTAAAATGCAATGAGGAAGGTGAAAAACCCCACTAGACTCCTACCTGTTTGCTCTGAAAAATTCTTTCCTGATACCAAAACAGGTTAAGAGGTGGGAGGGCCATTTGGCTCTTGGACCTTAGTTCAAAAATCAGAAGATAAATTTCCTAGATTTTAGTTTATTTCTAACCTGAAATGCACACAGAACCAACTTCCCATAGCACATGTCCACATGTCCATTAAAGACACCATTGCAGGTAGTTTCATGTCCTGTACTGAAAATGGCAAGAAACTTTACAGAAAAATTCCTGGGCTCCATAGGGATGTCTGATTTTGCATTTTGTTTGCCAGGTGGGAAGCATGGCTTCAGACTTTGTGTATGTGTGTATCAATGACTCAGGGTTAGACCATTTCCTGATTTCTTTCAAATCATAGATCTTACTGAACTGACTTCTTGTCCAGAGAGAGAGTGAGCAAAATCCCTACCTGTAAGTCCTTAGTCATGCAGGTAATTCTTGGAATTTCAGGATATCGGTATAAGTAGACTACTTGCAGGAGTAAGGGTTGCAGGATGAGATCCTGAGAATGTGTGTATCAAAATTATTTCTCTTGCAGCATTTCTTAATGTTGGTGAAATTGTACTCATTTAAACCATTATTACAAACAAAAGCTGACTGGAAATTTATTGACAACAGAGTCTTGTGGCACTTTTAAAGACTAACAGATTTATTAATCGCATGAGCTTTCGTGGGAGAAAATCCCACTTCGTCAGACGCTTTGAAGATAGGAAAGTTACAGAGTGGGAGGAAATAAAATGCAGGGGAGTGTATGACATAGCATCAGGTCAGGCTGTAACAGCAAATCAAAATAGGTGTTAGGATTCAAAACACTGGGGAACAGCACATAGAGGAGGGGGAGGTCAATTCACTTGATGTAATGCGAGAAAAATCCATAGTCCCTGTTTAACCCCAAGACAACTGAGTCAAATTTGCATATAAGTTCAAGTTCTGCAGACTCTCTTTGAAGCTGTGATTTGTTATTCATCTGTTTCAACACAGCTATTAACAAGTCGTTAAGGGAGTGAGCAGGGAGATTGAAGTGTTCCCCTACAGGTTTTTCAGTGTTGCAATTTCTGATGTCAGATTTGTGTCCATTGATTCTTTGGCGCAGAGACTGTCCTGTCTGTCCAATATATAAGGCAGAGGGGCATTTCCGGCACATCTACAACACACACTTTGCTTCCCTACAGAGGAAAAAAGACATAGTGAGAGATTGTGCCATAAACTCTCTCAGAAATTAAGAAATCACCTTATCAGCATCCTGTACAGCAAACAGAAAAAAATTAGAAATGAAGTCTCCACACTGGAATCTCTTCGACAAAACCATCATCCAGCACATTCTTCACTCTGGGTGGACTTCACTAAAAAGAGAAAATCCATCTACAACACACACTTAGCTTCCCTACAGAGGAAAAAAGACTCATGTGCTGGAAATGCCCCTCTGCCTTATATATTGGACAGACAGGACAGTCTCTGAGCCAAAGAATCAATGGACACAAATCTGACATCAGAAATTGCAACACTGAAAAACCTGTAGGGGAACACTTCAATCTCCCTGCTCACTCCCTTAATGACTTGTTAATAGCTGTGTTGAAACAGATGAATAACAAATCACAGCTTCAAAGAGAGTCTGCAGAACTTGAACTTATATGCAAATTTGACTCAGTTGTCTTGGGGTTAAACAGGGACTATGGATTTTTCTCGCATTACATCAAGTGAATTGACCTCCCCCTCCTCTATGTGCTGTTCCCCAGTGTTTTGAATCCTAACACCTATTTTGATTTGCTGTTACAGCCTGACCTGATGCTATGTCATACACTCCCCTGCATTTTATTTCCTCCCACTCTGTAACTTTCCTATCTTCAAAGCGTCTGACGAAGTGGGATTTTCTCCCACGAAAGCTCATGCGATTAATAAATCTGTTAATCTTTAAAAGTGCCACAAGACTCTGTTGTCTTTCTACAATAGACTAACACTTTAGAATTGGAAATTTATTGTATTTTACACTTTGAACTGTGTTGTAATTTCTTTCTTCTTGTCTATGAAGGGGTTATCTGTGTTTAAAAATATTTTACTCACAAGACTTGTCAACAGAGAATGATACTGTACTTTCAGCTTACACCAGTTTCAGATAAAACAAGTGGCTATAATTATAAAGGAATAATTATGCGATGGTCTGCAGAGTTGATAATCAGTACTGTATGGATCAAGAAGCTGCTTGTTCTACTCTACTTACATCAAAGTTACATTTGAAGAGACTGAAGGGACAGCGTGTAAATTGGCACCATCACAGTCAAGCTCTAGTCCTCGGCACAAACATTCGGCTGGCACAGGATCAACCACTGGATGAAGAGAAGATAGTAGTCGTGGCAGAATGTGGATGGTAGAAAGGGGAGAAAAAAGGTAGGATAGAAAAATGGTATTTTATATAACAATATGTCATAGCACACTAAACAGAGTTGGATAATACTTCAATTTAAGGTTCTCAGGTACACATTTAATTTAGATCTAGTAAGACAGTGATTGTTATAAATACAGATATGTAAAAGATTGGTATTGACTCCCAAGACTAATACAATAGCAGCACATTTAGAATGCATCTTTGAATTTGATACTGTGATTGTGGCCCAATGTGGTGGGCGTGATATTTTATCTGTTTTGTGTCCTATATTTGTGAAATACAAAATCCATGATTTGCATGACTCTGCACCAGATTATTTAGTTTGTGTTACATTATCTGGGCTAGACAGGTGTGCAACGGGATAAGAATGAGTCCAAGAACATTTCTTTCTTTTTTATTACCCACTGAGCTAGGCCTGGGCACAATCCCAATTTCTGTGCTTTGACATAGCACCTCCTGCAGGGCTAGCTAAGCCTAGGGTGGAGAGAAGGCAAGTCTCTGGCCTCTCCCCAGATCAGTGAAGAGCATGTTGCATACTTACAGGAGCATGGGGGAGATTTTCGATGGCATAAAGAGTAAATAGATATCCAACTCTGACTGAAAATCAAGGAGGTTTGGAATCTAATTGCCACTTTGAAAATCTCCCCTGATAGCAATAGGCACACTCTGCCCTTGCTTCCAGAGACATGGTGTCTGACTCCAGCACAAAGCCTCTGGGAGCACCTGCTGGTGCAGAGTTGCCCCCTGTCCATCCCTTCCTGAGTGCTGTAAAGCCGTAGATGTTCTGATTTTTTTTCTGATGTCCGGATAATTTGATATAAAGAATATTAGAAAAATATATCTTTCAATAACCTTGATATCTACCTGATGTGCAAATGCATCAGGTTTTGTGAACAAAAGCAGGTTGTGGTACATCAAGGACCAGAATTTCAATGGTTGTATTGGTAGGTGGTGGTCCCTGTGCAAAAAAAAGTGCACAACTGCATGCCCATATTAAAGCACCTATAATTACATGAACAAGTGAGTATTTAAATACCCATTTACGTACATAATGGAGTAGTTATGTGCATAAATATAGACAGGATTATGCACACAGTATTGGGAATGGAGTGTGTGCATTTAAAAAATATTGGCTCACGAAATTCTATCATTTGCTCTAACAAATGACTGTACACAGTCACAAGATGGGTTAACATTGGTGTTAGATTTAATGCCACAGTATTGTGGCATGTAGTGAAAAGGACTGGGTATAAAAAACCAAAATCATATATGCTGAAAAGATTTAGCAAACTTGTGGAATACACAGCAAATATATTGTTTCTATATTGCTCTAAAGTTCACATAAATGGCTACATTTTGAAAAATGGAGTTTTGATGGACATACCCAAAAATGCAAGCATGTGTTGTGTACAGAACTATGAAGTCAAATTGGTCCTTGCAAATTGCATGTGCCATTTGTCCAAGTAATAGCCTGATTTACATGGAACTGTGCTTAGAGAGATTTCCCTTTTAAATTTTGGCTCCAAATAATGAAATTAATGAAACTAAGTTGTAAACACAAAAGAAAGAATATAGTCCCTCACAAAATGGCCAAACTTTTTCCAGCTCAGACATTAAGGCTATGTTTACCCTGGCAATTTAAGTCGACTTAAGGAGGCTTAAGTCGACTTAAATTAAGCTGTGTTCACACTAGACTTTCATTAAGTTGACTTAGTGAAAGCTTAAGTCAACTTAATAACTACCGCTCATTAGGTCGATTTAAGCCTCCTTAGGTTGACCTAACCCTTCCTTAGGTCAACCTAAGCCCAGTCTGGATGCATAAATCCACTTTGTTAAGTTGACCTAAGGGTAGTTAGGTAGACTTAACAAAGTGGACTAAGTCGACTTAAAGTGCTGCCACTTGTTAAATTGACTTTAATAAGGTTGATTTTAAGTCATCTTAAAGTCAACCTCATTAAAGTCGACTTAACAAAAGTCGACTTAACTTTTCTAGTGTAGACATAGCCTAAGAGCTTGTTGACACTTGCAATGCTGCAGCTGTACAACTGTAGCATTTCAGTATACACACAACCTGGTTTGATGGGAGGGGATCTCTCACCAGTGTAGGTAATCAGACTCCCTAAGGGGTTATAGCTTGGTCAACAGAAGAATCTAGGGGTTAGGTCAGCATAACTATGTCACTCAGGGGTGTGGGTTTTTCACACACCTGAGAAATGTTGCAAGGTTGACTTAACTTTATAGTGTGTAGACCAGGCCTAACTTTATCTGTAGATGAAAATTGTGAGTTTTTACTTGTAAGTGAACAGACCTACTCTGAATCTTTCCTCAGCAAATTTTGCATCTGATTATTCAATTAAGTCAGTTAAAAAAACCAACCAACCAACCAACCAACCAACCAACCAACCAACCAACCAACCAAACAAACAAACAAAAAACCTAACACCACCAAAACCAAACCAAACACATTTTGATTAAATGAAATAAAAACTGACAGGCAATATCAAGATGCTATTCCCTTTTAGTCCCTGTAGTTTGTACCATCAGTTATTCCTTACACAGTTGTAAGCCTGATAATTTCTCTTTGTTTTGCTCTCTTCTTCTATAACTGTTAGCATTTCCAAAAGATAAGACATTAGGGGTAATGATTACTGCAGTAAGGGAAGGTGATCAAGCCTCTTGGAGCAAGAATTGAATGGTACAGTTCAGATCCCCTCAATTTATTTTCCAGGGCAGAAAAAATTAATAAAAAAAATTTGATGCAGCACTTGTGAGAAAAAAATCATATCTGCTCCTCTTCATTCCTCATGAGGCGAAGCTACCTGGTTTACCTCCTTCTGTGGCTGTGATGAAAAACGCAATTATTGTGTCTTCTCTTAATCCTAGCTCTGCACAGAGCAGATGGGGGGGATGAATCTATGCAATACAGCATGACCCTACAGGCAAGAATGATGGGCAATATGCTACTTCAGTATAATGAAGGTAATTCTCACTGAAGTCATTGAGACTATGTCTACACTTGTAATTTTAGGTCGACTTAAAGTCGACTTAGTTAAGTCGACTTAGTGAGTCTACACTTAAAATTAATGTCGACTTAAATGGAAACTTACAAAGTCGACCTAGAGCATTCACACTGGACGCCTAGGTCGACTTCTAGGGGCTCGGGGAACCTAAGGCAGGTCAACGGGGGCAGGGAGGGCATCCCTTGCCCAGTGCCAGGGGGCTCAGCCTTTGCCCCATTGTACATAGGTACAATGGGGCAAAGGGGGTCAGGGACCCTGGCAGGGCATAGGGCAGGGTGGGCAGGGCTCTGCCCTGCCCTGTGGGGGGCATGCCAGGCTCGCCCTGTGCCCTCCCGGCAGGGAGGGCATTGGTGTAGTCCTGGGGTAGCCCTAAGTCGACTTAGGGCTACCCCACGTCTACACTGGCTTAAGTCGACTCTAGGGAGTGACTTAAGCACTAAGTCGAATTTAAAGGAGATTTAATAAAGTCAACTTAATTTTAATTAAGTCGACTTTATTTTCCTTAAGTTGACTTAAGCAAGCTTATTTTCCTTAAGTCGACTTAAGGAAACTGTAGTGTAGACGCAGGGTAAATTAAGTCGACTTAAGCACGCTTAAGTCGACTTAATTTACAAGAGTAGTGCAGCCTAAGGATTTAGTGAACAATGTAGTATTGTAATACAGTATCAGGACCTCTGGCAATTGGCTGATTTAATCTTTTACCGAAATTATCACAAGAAAATGATGAAAATGATGACTAGAACCCAAAAGACCTGATCTAAAATCTCCCATATTTGAATTTGTTCCAAATCTGGATCTGAATTTTCCATTTTGGTTTCATATTTACCCCCATACTTCATAGCAAATTGCTAATCACAGGAACCTGTATTTGTCTCTTTCTAGTTCTCTTCAGTATCTGAAGAGAAATATTATAAATATTAAAAGAGGCACATAGAATCTGTGTTTCTCTCTCTCAGGAGGAGGGGATTTTACACACACATACACACACACACACACACACACACACACACACACACACACACACACAGAGTGGGGAAAAGAAGCACACTGCTGGAAGAAGAGGGATGGCACAGGAAGAAGAGGGAGAGGCATTTTTCAAATTTACTATCAAGATATGAGTACTGGCCCTTTTTAAAAAACAAAAACAAAAAAGCACTATATATATATATATATATGGGAAAATTGTAGGAAAGCTAGGTTGAGACATTTTTTCTTTTTCATTTTGTTCTGAAAGATGTGAGGTTCAGGTCATTCCAGTTTGTGTGTTGTCTAAGAATTTATATTGCCCTCATAAATGGCATATCTGTGATGTTTCTAATAAAGGAATTAATTTTTTTCACAGAGCAACTTCTCTGTAGTCTGAATGTCAGTATTAATGGAATCGAAATGTGCATAAATGCATCAAAATGATATGAGATTTTCATTCTATTTCACTATCGATGGAATTACATTGTAAGAAGATTGCAAAGTACTTCCTTCTGGGAACTGACTGTAATAATCACATGAATAACTCCTGCTGGTACTTACAACACTCAGATGTCTTTGCCTCAGAAGTACGTGGGGAAGTCATTTCATTGTAATTTGCAATATACTTATCAAATTGTTGAGACCACCCATTGTTGTCTCCTAATAAAAAAGCAGAGAAGGCATGTTTTAACAAACCAAAACCAAACCAAACAAACAAAAATACTTCAAAACATTTTTCCACAGGTTTGATAGATTACAGGATCTTCTTTTGGTTGCACGATCCTTGCTTAGATTCTTCATGTTTTTTTCAGTAACATTGTCTTTCAGAAATTCACGCTCACCAAATTAGCTTGGTAAATTATGGCACAGACAGGGCTAATGGAACAGGGCTAACTCCAGGCATCCTGGCACTTAAAGGGACCCGTTATCTGTTACAAGCACAGTTGTACTAAGTAAACACTTTGCACTCAGGAATTCAGTCTCAGAATAGTTTTATTCCAAAGGGGTAGCCGTGTTAGTCTATTGTAGAAAGACAACAGAGTCTTGTGGCACTTTTAAAGACTAACAGATTTATTAATCGCATGAGCTTTCGTGGGAGAAAATCCCACTTCGTCAGACGCTTTGAAGATAGGAAAGTTACAGAGTGGGAGGAAATTAAATGCAGGGGAGTGTATGACATAGCATCAGGTCAGGCTGTAACAGCAAATCAAAGTAGATGTTAGGATTCAAAACACTGGGGAACAGCACATGGGGAATAGTTTTAGACTTCCTAAAGATAACAATACCAGCACAACAGAGACTAACACAGCTACCCCTTTGGAATTTGAATACCAGCACAGGCACACTTAGGTAAATTTATCACTTGGTTGCATATTTTGAAGTATTGTTGAAAACCATTTGTTTTGGTGTTAAAATATACAAATGTCCCTAACTTCCTGCTCTCTTCTAAGCCAGCCAAGAGACATAGGACCAGATTCTCAGTTGTGTGCTGTTCTTCTTCTTAAGGCCAAACAGGTGGATATGCTTTTATCCCATCTGACAGTGTTTGAGAAAATTTTGCCAAATGGCAAGAAGCCCACTGTGAAGCGTGTGTGGAGTGTTTATAGACAGTTAAAAGGCCGCTGTGAATGAGTGTGGTAAAATATAAGAAGAGGGATGTAGTCATAAATAAAATGGAAGTCAGATGGATTCCCATACACTTTACTTTGCATGGGTACAGCCCTGATTTTCTAAGCTTTCTGGTGTTAACTGATTGAAAATACTGGGTTTATGTTGTGGCTTTTCTGGTCCTAGTTTCTACTAGCACTGAAGAGGCATGGAAACATTTAAAAAGAAACAAGGAAAAAAAGCTAGCCAACTTTTCTGAATGTCAAAACATTGGCTAAAATAAAAATTGTCCCATAATTTGTCCTGAACCTTGTTTTGCCCATCATAGACATATGTCCTGTTTAAGCAACAATATTTATGGTACAAGTACAAGCATTCATTCAGATACAGCATGTTAGAGATATAAATCACTTGGTAGTCATACAAAGATTATGTTGTGGGGATATGATCTTTTTATACACCATTAAGAAAGGGTTCTTCAAGCACTTTCAGCAATGATTAAATATAGTATTGGCCCACTGATTGCAAAAACATTATTTTGGGCGATGCAGCTCAGTTGACATGATTTTCCTGAGACAATTCTAAAATAGGTTCTATTGGCTGTACTTCTGGCAAAGTGAGATTTCGAGGCAATGTGGCACCAGCACATCTCCTCCGATGGTGGAATACATGAAATGAGTAACTGATGTCTTACCCAGAACACTGCAAACATCTGTGGTCGGTTTAGATGGATTTAGCTTTTGTTGATTATCATTTACATATGGGTGTCTTAAAAGGCAAATATATATACTGATCGTGACAAACTATGGATTTAAATAAATTCATATTATGACAAATCTAAGAAAATACCTCCTCTCAACTAAAGATACACAATGAATTGCTTAGAATGATGCTTACACATGAATTCAGTATACAAGAATTTCTGTTCTTTGAGCCATGGCCTGATGGATATCTATGGGCTTGTCTACACTGGGGGTGGGACTGCAATTCGATTTTAGGCTGTCGAATTACAGAAGGCGAAGGCAAGTGACCACAGCAAATTGCTTGTTCAGGGTCTCCTGTCCCCACTGATCATATTACTTCCTGAAATGCATTGCACAGGTAGTAGGGCCAATGGCTTGTAGGGAGGCAGTCCTCTGCTCACTTCCCCTCCCCTCTTCTCTAAAGGAAAAAAGTAGGAGATGCTTTTTCTTGCTGTTTCTCTGCCACAGGCACAACTGAGAGGCACAGAGCTGCATGCAGAGAGAGGAATTAATTGAAAACTTTCCTGGGCTACAGGAAGGAGATATGTTGCTATGGTGTAGCAGACAGGAAAAAAACAGAAAAGCTGCTCTCTGGCTATATGGACCTACATTTGAATTGTAGATTTCGACCTCAGTACTATGCCAGTTGCAGGAGTGGTGTTAGTAGGTCGAATTACAGCTCCATTTTTTTTCAAATGTACTGCTCTGACAGTGGAGACACAGGCAGGCTGCAAAAGGTTGAGGTAAGCAGCATTATGTTGAACCTCACTGTCAATGTAGACCAGGATGAAGTAGAAGCACATCATAGCACCCCTTAGTTGTCTCTCTTTTCTTAGCTGAAAAGTCCCAGTCTTATTAATCTCTCCTCATATAGAAGTTTTTCTTTACCCCTTTCTGTGCCTTTTTGAATTCCAGTATATCTTTTTTGAGATGGAGCGACCAGATCTGCACAAAGTATTCAAGATGTGGGTGTACCATGGATTTATAAAGAGGGAATATGGTATTTTCTGGCCTATTATCTCTTCTTTTCCTAATAATTCCTGACATTTTATTAGCTTTTTTTGACTGCTCTGCACTGATTGCCACATTGCAGTGATATTCCAGTGAAATCCTGTTTTATTTTAATATTTTCATTCACATGATAGCACGATTTTTTAATTTTCACATTAGCTAGCCATTAACAATTTATATAAATAAATTAGTTAAATAACCCAGTAGATTAAATGAATTCTGTTCTGAACTGCCATCCCTAAATCTCAAACAGTTACAGAATTTGCAGGGCCAGGTCTTATAGTTGGAAAACAGGAAGATTTTTTTTTTTTTTTTACTGAAAATTGTTTTCATTGCTGGAAAAGCTGACTGAGGAATCATAATGTGTAGAACAATTTATCAAACTTGCCATCCCGCCTGCGAACTTGAGTTTTAATTAAACTCATGCACAGCAGGGTGATGAATTATTACCCCTTTCACACACTTCCTATGTTTGTTAATAGTTTCACAAGCAGCTCCAAATAAAATACAGAATATAGGTCAAACAGTTCAACATCACTCTGAGCCTTTTTGGCTATGTCTACACTTGTGAATTTAAGTCGACTTTAACTAAGTCGACTTAGTGTGTCCACACTTAAAAATAAAGTCAACTTAAAGGGGAACTTAGAAAGTCGACCTAGATTGTCCACACTGGATGCTCTAGGTCGACTTTGTGGGGCTAGGGGGACCTAGGGCAGGTCCACGGGGGTAGGGGGCTCAGCCTTTGCCCCATTGGACCTAGGTACAATGGGGCAAAGGGGGTCAGGGACCCTGGCAGGGCATAGGGGAAGGGTGGGCAGGGCTCTGCCCTGCTACGTGGGGGGGCATGCCAGGCTACCCCTGTGCCCCCCCCCCCGGCACGGAGGGCATTGGTGTAGCCCCGGGGTAGCCCTAAGTCGACATAGGGCTACCCCACATCTACACTGGCTTAAGTTGACTCTAGGGTGTCAACTTAAGCCTTAGGTCTACTAAAAAGCAGGTTTAATAAAGTCAACTTAATTTTCCTTAAGTCGACTTTATTTTCCTTAAGTCGACTTAAGCAAGCTGCTTAAGTCGACTTAAGGAAACTGTAGTGTAAACGCAGAGTAAGCTTAAGTTGACTTAATTTACCAGTGTAGATGCAGCCTTTAAGAGGAACTAAAAGCTTCTGAAAACAGCTGGCAATGGAGAAAATAATTTTGACCCTAAAATATCTTTGGAATGCTCTGTGCTACTGTGTTTTAACATTAGAAAACATTAATATAAATCCTATTAGGGTTAAATCAGCAGGCTCTTCCAGAAATTGGGACATTGAGCTAAATTAATCCCTACTTTGCCTTTAAAGGAAATTTTTATAGTAGGGATGAATTTGGTTTTATGAATTCAGATATATCAATCAATTGCTTCCAGTATCTGAAACCTGATGCATATTTTACAATTTATGACAAAATAATAAAGACACTTAAAATAAAACACTTTCAAACTCTAATATGCAGTGCACAAATATTTATAACACACAGACAGTTTTGCAGGGTTATTTTCTGGATTCTATTTGTTTATAATTTTTTAAAGTAGAGTTCATTCATGGAATGTTCCAGCAGAATGAAAATTAGCTTTGACAACAGCCACCTGGGAGCGCTCAGTATTCTCTGAGCTAGACAAACTCATACTGTAATGAACCTTTGGCCACCTAGGAGCAGCATGGCAATTCAGTCATTTACTATTGACCCCAAGCATTCAAAAATCATGAGTAAGGTTAGGGTTTCTATGGCTGTGTCTACACTTGTTAATTTAAGTTGGCTTAGCTTGTCTCCAATCAAAAATTAAGTCAACTTAAAGGGGACCCTGCCAAATCAACTTCGAGCATCCACACTGGACGCCCAAGTCGCCTTGTAGGGGCTAGGTGGATCTGGGACTGGCCCACAGTATCGGGGAGGCACCCCTTGCCAAGTGCCAGTGGGCTCAGCATTTACCCCATTGTACCTGGGTACAATGGGGGCTGAGCAGGACAGGGACCCTGGCAGGGCATAGGAGCAGGGTGGGCAGGGCTCTGTCCTGCCCGGTGGGGGGCACTCCAGGCTCTGCCTGTGCCAGCCACCCTGGCAGAGAGGGCAGTGGGGGAGCCCTGGTGCCCTTTAAGTCAACTTTAAGTCGACTTAGGACTAATCTGCGTCCATACTGGCTAAGTCGACTTTATAAAGTCGACTTAGCCAGTAAAGTCGATTTTATACTAGGTTTTATAAAGTCGACTTAAGGAAAATGTAGTGTAGACGCAGATTAAATTAAGTTGACTTAAGCAAGCTTAAGTCGACTTAATTTGTAAGTGTAGACGCACCTTATATGTCCAGGTTTTCCTGGACATGACATCTTTTTTGGTCCTCTGATTTCTGACTGGGTGGATATTTGAATTATGAACATATTTCTGTGATTTTTCCTTGTTCATCCTTTTTCTGACACTGATTCTGGTAGAACTGTAATTCCCAGTGTGCCCTAATAGTAGTATATGTGTTTACTGGTTTGCCACCCTTTCTTCTGCATTGGTGTTGGTGATGGCGCTGCCTTCAGAGTTGGATGGCTGAAGCAGCGTCTGCTGGCCAGGTGCTCAGCTGTGACGGCAGCACCATCAGCAGCAGTGTAGACGTAAGGGTGGTAAAAAGAAACAGTACAGTAGAAACTGTACCCCAGCACCGTCCTCTATTTGAGAACTTGAAATAGGGTAACCTTAAGTGAGACTCCTGCAAAATTATGAAATTTTGAAATAAGAAATTGTGGGAATTTTGTTAGTCTTCTGATTTATGAATCTCTAGGGGGGAAAACACCTACTAGCTGTAGGGGTGATGTCCTTTCACATTCAGAAAGTAATCTTGAGAGAACAAGAAAAATGTGGGCCTACCTGCTGACTGTTTGGAAGGAGAGTCCACTTACCCTCTCATATCCCTTGTGGTATGATGAGATGTTAATTTGTTATTATCCTTGTTTATTATGATGAGCTGTCAATCTATTGTCATCCCAATCTACCTCATCATTGTCACTATCTTGTCTTCCTCCTTTCCCTGTAAGGACTAGAGCAGGCTGGGAATTTTCTGACAAAGCAAGGTTTAGTAGGAAAAGGCCGATTTGGCAATCCTAAAATGTTTCACAGAAATTTATCAGATTTGATGATCTTCTGACAAATCCAGGCAAGAAAGAACCCTGCCTGGTATCCTATCAGCTTGACATACGGACTTTCCTGGGGATGGGAACCCAAGGTGTTCCAGTCTCCTCAACTAGCTGGTTCATTGGAATACCTGATGCTTGGAGAAGCTGGCTTCCTTAGCCTGTGGGAGTCAAGCAGGCCAGGGACACAGCTGGCCGAGGAGAGCACAAGTTGCAAGAGTTTAGAAGAGATGCCAGGAAATCAGTCTGTGTGCACATAGCTTGAATGTTTTATGTGGTTGCTATATCTCTGTGAATAGTTCTCTTTATACAGAGCCAGTTTTGTTTAGAAACATGGAGTCATTTTATGTGATTTGTCAGCATGAGGCACATGAAAGAGGGCTGTTAATGATGCTTACCTTCATAAATCCTAAGATAATATAATATAATAATATTATAGGAATAAGTTTATGAATTATAGAGCTTTGTATAATACAAACAATTTAGGAAATGCACATGTCAAGGATCCCTATAGGGGGAATATTTCTTGGGGATGACTCCCTATTTCCCCAGTCATAAAAAGCATGGTATTGTATCATTTTACAGGCTATATACTCTGAATGGCTACTTGCACTCTGCCATCTTGGGGGCTGTGTGGAGGTGTGCATTTCCCATAGAAGCTTTGAGAGGCCATATGACTTTAAAGAGCGTAGCATGCACTTCTCTTAGTGGTTTGCTGCATCTGCTGGGTGTGTGTGTGTGAGGCTAGGGGTCCACCTTCTCCCATTCCTTTTGCAGAGGCTTGCATAGTTGTTGGGATGGTACTTTGGAATTGATGTGCTCACATAGCACAATTGCTATGCGAAATGCTGTGTTCATATGTGTTCTCCCATTCCTCCATATCTTTCCTGAAATGTGGCACTCGGAGCTGAACGCAATACTTCAGTTGAGGCCTAAGCAGTGTGGAATGGAGTGGAAGAACTGTGTCTCATGTCTTGCTTACAGCATCCCTACTAATACGTCGCAGAATGATGTTTGCTTTTATGCAACAGTGTTACACTGTTGCCTCATGTTTAGTTTGTGATTTCCTATGATCCCCAGATCCCTTTCCATAGTGCTCCTTTCTAGGTAGTCATTTCCCATTTTGTAGGTGTGCATCTGATTGTTCCTTTCAAGGTGGAGTACTTTGCATTTGTCCTTTTAAAATGAATCCTATTTACTTCAGACCATTTTCCCAGTTTGTCTAGAGATAATTTTGAACTTTAATCCTATCCTTCAAAGCACTTAAAACAAAGCACTCCAAAGCACTTAAAACCCCTGCCAACTTGGTATTGTCCGCAAACTTTGTAAGTGTACCCTCTGTGCCATTATCTAAATTATTGATGAAGATGTTGAACAGAACTGAACCCAGAACTGATCCCTAGGGGACACCACTCAATATATCATTCCGGTTTGACTGTGAATTACTGATAATTATTCTCTTGGAACAACTTTCCAACCAACGATACACCCAGCTTATAGTAGTTTCATCTAGTGTGCACTTCCCTAGTTTGTTTATGAGAAGGTTGTGTGAGATAGTATCAGAAGCCTTACTAAAGTCAAGATATACCCCATCTACTGCTTCCCCCATCCATAAGGCTTGTAATGAAGCATTTGAGAAGTCAATAGCAAATCCAATCATCTGGACATTGAGCCTAGCAGCCAATGACACAGAGGGATATGGATTTCCCAGCTTCTCAGCTGGAGTGTGGGTGGGAGATGGGCTGAACAACATTCCCCAGCTGGAGAAGAAAGGATTGGAAAGGTGTGAAGTTGGGGAATAAGAACTCAGTGCTGGAAGGAGTCAAGGATCTCATCTGGAGTCTGACCAAGGCAGCTGAACAGACAGAGCTTGAATAAAGGGATTCACTGCAGCTTGGCTGGGCCCTAGTGCTATATACTAGTCTAAGGACTTCCTATGCAGTGTTCCAGTGAACTAATGAGCCTGACAACATTGCTTGAGTGTTACTCACTGCAAAAGGTTAATGAGGTGCATTTATCTCTGAAATCTCTATCTGGAGTCAAAGTCAGTTGGACTCATTGCACTGTGCCCGCAGTGTGAAGTAGTAGGGCTGATGGCCCAGTCTAAGGAACAGATGAAGCTACATGGCTTACCCTGTAGAAAGAAGTAAGCCTAGCACACTGAATGGGGTGCTTCCTCAAGACAGTTCCAAAGCTGGGGCATAGCACTGATCTTGTGGCTCGTGGACAGAATGGAGCTAGATGCTATTCCTTGCAGGGTGTAAGAATGCAATAGTGAGCTTAGAAAATCATAATAGAAAATATCTGAGTTGTGTCTGGGTCTGTCTGGCTAGTCAGTGATGCTTTGTTTCTTCAAATTTCAGGCCAAGTAACTTTTAGAATTACATTTCATTGGGAAAAAAAGTAACCCAAAATATTTTGTTTAAAAGGCACACACTGTCAGCTTATTGCTCTATACAATTCAAACATTACTAAATGGACTGCTGGGGATGTTTCTTATTAGCATAGGTGGCTCAATAGGTCAGGCAGTTTAAATCCACTGCATTAAGACCTACATTCAATTTCTGAAAGCAGTCAGATTAAAAAAAAATGTTTAGTGGTCTGACCTCCATTTGAGCAAGCCATGCCATTAACAGTCCTTGCACAGGAGACTTGCCAGTACTACATTGACATTCAAAATGCTTGCATTGCACCTGCCTGTGAAATATCCATATGGATACAGCACTACTGATCCTTTATTTAGATGACTAAGATATCTGATCATGTATTATTTTAAATAGATAATTGGTATCACTCCCCCATGAGAGGAGATACAGACATAACTGGAAGAGGAACATGATTTGCCAGTGTAGTGGAGAAGAGCTTTTGTGAAAAACTGGCTGGAGATTGATGATTCTTTTCACAAAGCCTTTTGTAATTTTTGAAGATTGCTCTCATTATACATTGGAAGAAGAAAAATAATCCTTTTGAAAGCTGTTGAGAAATAGAATATTGATGAAATGTCTATCTTTAAATTGAAAATGTTACATTTTCAATTAATCTCTCTCTATGAAATTGATCAAAGAATCCACCCTGAACTTCAGAAAACATTCCATAAGAAACAACCCCCCCTCCTAAACATCTCTATAAACCATTTCAGTTTTATTGTGGAATGACATTTTTTGACTGAAACAAGTTTGAAAATATTTCTATCTGTATCCTTTTTTCCTTCCTCACCAAAAACAGAGGACCTTCTGTTAGTTTTCATTTACTGTTCCAGCAACATAGCAAACAAGCATGTCACATAAGAAAAAAAGCTAACTCTTTATAGTGAGATCCATTTACATCTTTAAAGCTTCTGTACATGTCCTTCAGAAAGGGTAAGAAATCTCAGAGACTGAGCCCACAGACAAAACCGTAACTCCTGAAACATAAAAGTAGTGTATTCTCATTCAGTGTTATATTTCAGGGGTGGCCAAACTTATTGACCCCCTAAAATCCCCTCCTCCCCACTGGGCAGAATACTTTTAGCCTCCCACCCTGCCTCAGGGCAGAAGCTCCAAGCTCTCACCTCAATCTCGTAGGTGGAGAATGGGTGGGGGTGGGCATAGGGGCTCTGCAAGATGTACTTCAACTATAAAATAGCCACAAGCAGCTCAAAGGGCACCATTTGGCCATCTCTGCTACCTTTGAATATAGTTTTATAACTTAAAGAGAGATTGGGTAACTGGTAACCTTCAGCTGACTCATTGACACATTCTTCCCATAATCGGCCCTGAAATATGTCTTCTATTTAAAATTATTTTCTTTTATTTACACAAGATTTTTAAAATATATGTTATTGTGGGAGGAAGGAGTATGTGATTTAGCAGATTAATAAAGGGGTATATGAAACTTTTCTCCTCTGTCAACAATTCAAATCTCTCTCAGATCTGGGTTAGCCTAGGCACTATTTTATAAACTATAGAATAAAAAAATTCCTGCACTCACTAGCAAAAGGACTTAATCTAGAACCTTCTGATTCCAATGTAAACATGACCATAGGCCAGTAGTTACAAATAACTAAAAGGAAAATTAAAAAAAGAAAAGAAAAGGAAAAGAGCAAGGAAATGCAAAGCAGTAGCTATGCATTGCAGGAACCATCTTTTTGTTCTGACTCTCTTCAGGATTGGCTTTAGTTCTCCACAGGATTACTAACCAATGGATATATGTTTGAACAGTGCATGAATGATGAATCAAAAACTTATAATGTGGATAGACCACAGTTTTAGGCTTGTTTATTAACCTTCTTCATTGAGAATATTGAGCTATTCAGCTGCATCAGTCATGAAAATTGCAGCTCAACACGATTTTGATCCTAAAGTTACTGACCCGGTCACAGGGTTAGTAATAAAGGGCATATGATGACAATGCTTTCCATCATCCATCACTGAAATGCATGCTTCCTGATACTCTTATGCTTTTTACAGTCCTGATTCATCTGCTCTCCAAGTGCTATGAATGTGTAAGAACAGATAACTATTCAGGGTCTCTGAAAACAAACACCTCTGCTTTTTCTATTTTATATGCTGCCTGCCCACATATTACCTAAGTATCACAGTATCTTACGTGCTGCTACTTTGGCTTACCAGAATTGCAGCCAATGTCTGGTCAGAACCATGCTGAAATAATAAACAAAACCCATCTTTACTCTGCTGATAGTTATTCTAATGTGTATTCTTTTTCCTCTAATTAAAGATTTTTACTAGAATGTGTCTCAGGTGGTCCCCTGGCTTAGAATGCCTGGTGGGGAACTCGTTTTGATGAAATAGGAGAATGGATTGGGTTACGTGTGCAGCCAGGTTCCTTTGTCCGGACCCCTCAGGGAATGTTTCTGTTTCTTTCATTGTTTTAAAGTGAATTTAATGTTCATGGAAGATGCCAAATTGACAAGTCTGGATTTCTTTGTCTACCCACAGAAAACATATTGCACAGGTGGCTATAGTGCAATTTGCCTTACACTTCATCATGAATATGCATTAGCTCTGGAAGTTCATCACTGAGTGCTTCACCTCTAAGGGTGAAAGAAGATTTCATGCTTAATAATCATTTAATCCTTGGCCTCCCTGCTGTGACTGTCTAAAGGGCACCAATTATTCTTGAGTCAGTGTGATGGTGAAATCTCTTCTCACCATCTGTCCTGTCTATGATTCAAGGAACACTTTGTATCAGTATTTGTATTGTTCTTCCTGCGAAAGATACAGATTTTTGCTGTGCTCATAACGGAACTCTTCAGACAATATATCAATGTTAAAGCCTTCATTCCATGTAACAGGAGATATAGAGCCCGGAAAAATTAATTGGAGATACAGAGCCCATGAAAGCTTATGCTATAAATAAATTTGTTAGTCTTTAAAAGTGCCACAGGACTCCTTGTTTGTTTTACAGAGTCCAGGGTATGTCATGTTCAAACAATATTTCTATTTTCATCCTTTTGGAAATGATTTTTTCTTCATTTAAATTTAAATGTTGAGTTATTTTCATCCTCCTGTATGTAAGGACTGTGTTATGTGGTGCCTTCCCTTGGCTGTTCTGGGGATTAGCTCTCTTCCAGGTCCAATGCCACCCCTTGAAGTATCTCCCTCTCTTGCTCTCTCACTCTCTGGCTCCTCTTTTACCCCAGCCTGGTCTCTATCGGTGCGTCTATACTAGTAAATTAGGTCGACTTAAGCAGGCTTAAGTCGACTTAATTTACTCTGCGTCCACACTGGAGTTTCCTTAAATTGACTTAAGCTGCTGCAATTGCCGGCATGGCGCTCCAGTTGCTGGGGAGCCTCCGAGGTCTCCCCAGCAACTGGAGCGTGGTCCCAGCCAGAAAGGAGCCGCAGGGCTCTGTTTTGGCCAGGACCACTGGGGTCCCGGCAAAAAGAGAACCCCGCGCTCCCTTCTAGGCAGGACCCACGGGGGTCCCAGGCAAAGGGGAGCCACCCGCTTCCTTCTGGCTGGGACCGCAGGGATGCTTGGTCCCGGCCAGAAGGGAGCATGGGGCTCCCTTCTCCATGGGACCACTAGAAGAGAGCTCTCCGGGACCACTTGGTCCCGGCTAGAAGGGAACGCGGGGGTCTCTTCTGCCCGGGACCTGAGCGGTCCCAGCCCAAAGGGAGCTGAGCAGTCCGGGCCAGAAGGGAGCTCCATGCTCCCTTCTCCCTCAGACTGCTCCGGGGCTTGTTGCCTCTGGGAGAGCCAGCCCTGGCTCTCCAAGGACAAGCCCTCCTAGCCTGGGGAGCCAAGGCTCCAAAGGAGCCTCGCCTTCCCCTGGACCTAACTAGTCAACTTAGAGAGTCTAGTATAGACTCTCTAAGTCCACTTAGTAAGGCCAGGTTTAAGTTGACTTAAGAGTCCAGTGTGGACTCTCTAAATCGACTTAATAAGGTCGACTTAAAGTCGACTTAGTAAAGTTGACTTGGTAAAGTTGACCTAAATTTCTCGGTGTAGACATAGCCTAAGTGGTTCCCCTTCCTGGGCTATAGAGTTTTACTAGACCCAATGTCCAGGCAATGCCACTCTGCCAGTGGCTGATAGGGGAACCCAGTCTGCCGTACTTTAGGTTCTAGACCAGGGATCAACAACAGGTGGGCAAAGTTGGTTCAGTCTCCAGTCTTGCTGCTCATGCCATAGGCTGTTTCCTACCTCTCACAGACTTGCTTTTGTACTCTTCCATTTTCAGGGGAGGCCCTTCCCTTAGCGTCCAGTTCCTATTCTTTTTCTGTGTTCCTTTCCCCCCTTTCTAATACACAGAGGATAGCTACAGACTTCCTCATTGTAGTCTTTTCTGTTGCCAGCTTCCTGACTTTATACTACTTCAGCCCAAACCTGCTATCTTGTGCTTCATCCTCCAGTCAGGGGTTGCTCCTCCAGCCTAATCTCGTTATATGGGGTCTATCACACTAATTGGCCCTTTTAGATCTCCCTTAACTCTGTCAGACTGGTGTGGAATGAACATCCTCTCACACACTGTCTTGAGTCAGGCACAATACAAGCTTGGACTTCCTGTTAGAGCACCTCCTTGTATCTGGACATGACATGTAGGCTCCATCCTCTCAAACACCTGCTGCAAATCATCACTCCAGCCCTGCAGCCATCCTTCTTCTTGTGACTCAGTCCTCTGGCCAGGTCTCATTTTTGTTCCACCCCTTTCAGGGTAACAGAAAGTTCAGTGAACAGTCTAGTGTCCTCACAAAGGTTTTCAGCTCTGACTTTGGGCCCCAGGATGTTCACACTTTTCTCTTGGGGCTCTCTATCATCTCTGTCCCCTTCTCTGTCCTCATACCATCTCACCAGTGGCCGGTAAGAACACCAGGCCCATGCTTTACACTGGATTCCAGTCAAAGAACCCTATAAACAGCACTCAAGATTTGCTCTGTCCAACTCCTTGCTGCTTCCTCCCTCTACATCTCTCTTGGCCTCTTGCCAGACTTTTCTACTTTCAATAGGATCCTAAGCCCAACTCTCCCTCTAACCTTTCTCCTTAATGGTCCCAGTTTCTGTTGTCTCAGAGAGTGACTAAAAAACCCTTCATTCTCCTGGCAGCCCACCTCTGCCACAAAATTTCCTTTTTAAAACAAACACTCAGTTCCTCTACCAGCTGGCGCTCATCTTTAATTAAACCTGGCCTACTCTCCAATTTCAGCCAGGCCCCCACTAATCTTTTCAGAGACTGTGTGGCATAAAACTCTCAGCATGACACCCTAATCTTAACCCAAGCACCCTTATTATTTTAATCCCAGGATCTCATGTAAGCAGAGTTGCCATCATATTAAAGCTGCAAAAGATGAGTGGACCATGGTGAGATCAATTTTTTTTCAGTTGTCAACAGGATTTTCGTGAAGATGCCCAGAGTCTGAAGACATGCTATTCAGCGTACTGACTAACTCCCATTTTTTAAACCAGTGTTTTGTGGCCATATACTCGAAGATATCACAGTGAACTGATTGTATGCACATTTGGGGATAAAACATTGCCTTGATTTCCAAAATACCAACCTCCCTCATACACAGACAAAAATAATCACAAATGGGATAGATAAGTTAGTATCTGTCATAGATTCATAGACTTTAAGGCCAAAAGTAATCTAGTCTGACCTCCTGTATAACACAGGCCATAGACTTTCACTCTGTGGCTGATTGAGTGAAAGGGAGGCAGACAGTGATGAGGCCCAATGACCTTGCCTAGAAGCATCATCTTTGGCTGTTAGGCACAAAGGAATAAAGAGAAAAATCAGATTAGGTGGTAAAGCAACCCAGGTGAGTATCTTACAATTAATTGAATGATCCCCAGCCATGTCAGGTCTTTTAAGCACCTCCAGACTGTTCTATATCCTATCCAGGGGTGTCAAACTCATTTTCTATGGCAGGACAGATTTGACTTAAATGTAGTTCAAGTGGGCCGTACATACCATCAAACAAAATACTACGGCACTCTTGCACCATCATGCAGTGCTGTGTATGTGAAACTGCGCTCCATGATACCACTCTCAGGCAATCTCGCATACCTAGAGCTTCATGATGTTGCGAAACCTGACATTCTCGTGGCATTGCGAGGTGCTGGGTATGTGAGACCACACACTTTCTGTTTCTGTTAAGGAGAGAGTGTGTTTCCGCTGAGTGCAGTCATGGGCCGGATGGAAGAGGTTCATGGGCCACATGTTTGACACCGCTGCTCTAAGTCCCTGCTATAAGCCCAGGAAAACAGTAACTTCCAGAAGGCCCACCTGAGGAAGATAGTGAAGATTACGCAGAACGGAGAGCCAATTTGCATGAATTATCACAATGCTTTTGCACTCTGATTCCATATCATACAACATTTGAGCAGACAATGTATATTATCGCTAAGCTTGTCTGAATAAGTCAGAATGTGAAGAAGGCAGGTTGGCATACAGTTTCTATATGCATTAATAAGAGGCCTTCCAGATTTGTGAGAAGAAGAATGGATCTCAGGAATCTTTCAGTTCTGTCTTCCTTTTAAGAACCATGATATGTGCTGACAAAATGAAGTAAAATGATTATGCAGTGTGGAAGTGTTATGCAAATTCTGGAACTGAACACGTCCATTCTTTGTCAGCATGGCTCTCTTGCCTGAAATGTAATTTTATGCTATGTATAATATATGTTGTGTGTGTGTGTGTTCTTTCCTCTGGCTTTTTATACTATAAGTTCATAGTATAGGACTATACTGGATTTAAGGTGCTTGATCTTTATTACACATTTTGTGGTGTTACCACAGATATTTCATAATTATCTTTGCTTTTTGTATATCAAGTTCAAATAATAAGATAAAACTGGAAAATATATCAAGATAGGCAAACAAAGATTTGCTTCTCTTCCTAGCAAATGAGTGATGAGTTGGCTGTAACTATCTTGAGCAAATATCAATGTTGTTTTCATCTACAGTATATTTAATTTTTCTCTAGTTCCATTAACTAAGGCTATTTACTCAGCCTCAAGAGTATTGGAATTTCACTGAAACATGGCCCTCAGTATACATGGATTAGAAATGAATTTTTAAAAAAAGCTTTATTAGCCTACCGCAGTTGTCTTCATCAGCCTGATTCCCACAGTCATCCACACCATTACAGTGAAGAAGTTGAGGCAAACACTTTGTTATATTGCCACAAGGGAAATATCCAAGAAGGCATACAACTTCAAATCCAGATTCCTGATTTTCTGAAGCACAGTGGATAACTAATAAAAAACAAACAAACAAAGAATATGCTTTCTTCACACATGGATATATGCTTGGAATTATGCTTGTAGCTGGATTGCTCATTTGCATTTGAATGTGAACCTCCAAATTACTCTACATATTAGATTGTGTTGTGTGTCATTATAATAGTGTAACACCAATGATAATGTGTCATAAGTTAATTAAATTTGTCTTGCTATAAGATACAGGGTAATTTCTTCCCCCCCAACATCCTACAGGGTACTGAAAACACTAGGAACGGTACAAGCACAGTGTCCTAGAGTTCCTATCTAAAAGGATGGTCTCCCATTGTGCTGGAAATTAATTAGTTATAGTAATACATCACATGAACTGTGTAGTTATGGGAAGCATGTATTTGTGCGGGAAGTTCAGACCCAGTAGAAATAAATTAAAGAGGCAGGTCAGACCTTTTACCTAATTTATAGCAGGTCAAAAGTAATTGTAATAGACAAATGATCAGAGAGCAAAAATATCAAAAGAACAGAACAATGATGTGGCTTGGCTAAATTTTAAAAAAGAGGTGATAAAAATATAATATTTGAAACTTGTAAACTAGCCATAGAGTCTACAAAATTTGATTTTACTGCTTGATTCAGATTCTACCCCTACTTCCTATGTTTAGAATTGTTCAGACCTTGGGTCTACTGGTTAAAAGAAGTCAAATGAAGAGGAGGTCCACCTGGTATTTGGACCAGAATTCTTCCATGGGAATCATCTGATTCCCCACTTCTCCCATGAGGGCCTGGACTATATCTGCACTCCCTGGAAGAAGGCAGCAGGTGAGCCCTTCCACAAACACTCATGGACATTGTATCCATGAAAGATGGAGGGAGAAACTCTGGATTTTGTTGTATGGGTATTGGATGCAGTTGGGTAAAAAGGGGGTGTCTGGGGTGGTTGAGTACTGGGTGAGGAGGGTGCCAGGTGATAGATGATGGGGCAGATGGGTGGATGGGTACTGTGGAGCTCTGGAACCACTTGGTGTGTTGGAACTGTAGATAAGTGCAAAAGATGGGGTGCATATGCTAGGGGTAGGCTTTCTCTCTTCCTTTTCATTCTGCTGCCCCAGTACCTCCCCAGCTGTTGCTAGATGGTGACTACAAGCCAGGAGGGGGAGAAGTGAGACAGAGAGGCTGCCTGTCTACCTGCAGAACAGGTGTCCCAATGGCCTTTGGGAGCTGGGAGAAAGGAGTCACTGCAGCAGGTGCTCCCAACCAGTGCATGTATTTGAATTTAGTGGTGCCGCACTCCAGCCAATCTTAGTGGAGGAAGAGGAGCACTGGAGAATTGGGACTTCGCAAATCACTGCAGAGAAAAGGAATGTTTTAACCTCTGGAGAAGAGGAAATAATGACAGTGGCAAGAAGGATATAACTAGGGGAAACAGGATGAAATGGAGCAAGGGGGAAATTAAGTTGAGTATCAACATTTTTTTCCTAGAAGTGAGATATATAAGACTGTAGGATAAAGAATATGGGGTTGTAGGAACTAAAAGATATTAAATATGCCATGAGTCTGAGACAAACTTCATCTTTGATCTCTCCCCAGTCTTTCAGTGGTCACTCTGTCCAAGTGAAAGGCACCTGCTGCACTCTTTCCAGAGTAGAACCCTGCAGTTCACCTCACTTTAGATTAGATCATTAAGCCAGAACACTGCTATTCTGGTGGTGCCTTAGGCTGCATCTACACTGGTAAATTAAGTCGACTTAAGCTTGGCTTAAGTCGACTTAATGTGCCCTGTGTCTACACTACACTTTCCTTAAGTCGACTTAAGCAAGCTGCTTAAGTCGACTTAAGGAAAATAAAGTTGACAATGAAAATTAAGTCAACTTTATTAAACCACCTTTCTAATTGACCTAAGGCTTAATTCGACTTTCTGAAGTAGAATTAAGCTAGTGTAGCCCTGGGGTAGCCCTAAATTGACTTAGGGCTACCCCAGGACTACACCAATGCCCTCCCTGCCAGGGGGGGGGGTCACAGGGGGAGCCTGGCATGCCCCCCAAAGGGCAGGGCATGTGGGCACAGTGTGACACTGTCTGGATTTAGGGAAATTCCAAAGGGGTAGCCGTGTTAGTCTATTGTAGAAAGACAACAGAGTCCTGTGGCACTTTTAAAGACTAACAGATTTATTTATCGTATGAGCTTTTGTGGGAGAAAATCCCACTTCGTCAGACGCTTTTAAAAGCGTCTGACGAAGTGGGATTTTCTCCCACGAAAGCTCATGCGATAAATAAATGGATTTAGGGAAGCATTTATGACATTATTTTCTATGGATATCTCATAAATGCTATAATCCATAGGAACTATGTCATGTTTGGTATCAATAGAAAGGTAGTAATTTGCTGGGAATGATTATATAGTTTATGTCTAGGAATTCTATTTTGATTAGAAGTTAAGAATTTGATGTTATATCCATACTTTAACTTGTGTCATTCTGGACAAATGTCTTAGACGGAGGGTGTGAACAATCATTGTCTCCTTAATGTTTAGGAATTTTCCAGGTAGAATGGTCCCAGGGAGTAAACTGATGAGCCATTAAGGATACAATGGTTGTATTCTTTATGTCCTCAATGGCTCATCAGGATTCTTGACAGTAGTGAACACAGCAAGGGTATCTTAGGTGAAGAATGCATATGGCTGTTTTTCAATTACATTTCTATTTTCTAGGCACACACCAGCAATTAGCTGCATTGATTAGCACAAAGTACCCATTTCAAGCCATTCATAGGTAGTTTACCACAAACTTCAAAGAGCAATAAAGCTTTCTCGGGGAAAGCTAAATCACAAGACTGAGGTCTCCAGCTCCAATTCGGATTACCCCGATATTTGACATAGACTGCCTATTGGGACTATAACCTGATGAACTCATTCAGGAGAGAACTTTTTACAACACAGCAGCTCACCATCTCTGCTATGAAAATGACCTAATAACTTTATTTATGTCATAGTGATAATCACTGATCTGATGGGTTATGTTTGTGATCTCTTGGGGTTGGTAGAAATTTATGTGATGAACAAGACTTTCAGTAATTCTCATCATATTTGGCTGGGTGGGAGCCCAGGGCTGTATTACTTTAAAGGAGCTGTGTTTTGGGCTTCGGGTTAAACAGTGAGGTATTGTAGAAGCTGTTTTGTTGCTGGATTAGTGAATCTAATTATTAGAAATAATCACAAATTTTGAGGATCATCTGCCCCATTCTTTGCAGTTTGCCCTCATTGAGCAATGTCAGTATGGCCCCTCAGCTCCCATGGTCACACTTGTGTTTAACTTTGCTCTATATCATACACTTATTTCTTTGCGGAGTTTTATTCTTGCTCTTACTCTTATCCTAAATTATGGGTAAAATTGTCAAAAGTACCTTTAAGTAATTAAAAACTCTGCGCCCCATTTTCAAAAGCAATTTAGGTACTTAGGAATGCAGATCTCATTAAAAGTTATTTATATAATTTTGAAAATTTTACCCTAAATCCCTTTACTTTAAACTTTGTGTTAAGGCCAAAATTACATTCAAACTATTTGGAAATTGGAATACAAGAGCAATATTTTCCTTTCAGATCTAAGTCACAGACCAGAAAATCCAATGTTCTGCTCTTCTTGTATGCACAGAACTCACAGTGCTGCCAGAGAAGTTTTGCACATAGAGAAAGCAGACTACTGAAGCTGACCTTAATTATGTGTCTCTGATGGAATAATTTCACCTTAATGTATAACTGCCAAACTTACTTAAATATTCAAAGAGCAGTTTGCAGTAAGTCCCTGTTTCCTAGATATGTCCAGATAATCTTATATTTGTTTCTTGATGTCCCCACAAATGTTTTACTCAGAGGATAAATTCATTGTTAAGTAGTTGTTCAATATGCTTCTCAATTGTTCTGGGCTCAGAGTCAGAATGCCATGCTCTGGTCTGCTCCATCTAAGGATAAGAGATAAAACAACTTGCCCTCACCGACATCATGTCAATTGCAGGCTCTGGTGCCTGCTGGGCTATCAAAACACTTTTATTGAACACTTTCATTTAGTCAAAACTCTAAAATTCAGTCCAAACTAGTTTTAAGGGAAAATGTTCAGCAAAATCTAATTCAGTCCTTGCTTTCTCAAACTTTGGCCCATAGGTTAAGATGTCTTTCAGATGAATGGAAGTGGAATTTTAGAAACATTAATAGAGGGAGATACGACAGTGTACTTGGAAAAGCTAAAAAAAGCAGCAGAATTAAAATAAGTTTTACCTTTGGCAAAGTTTAAAGAAAGGGACAAATACCTTCAGCAAGCACAGCCTGTTCAAATTCCACTTAACACTTGATGTTTGAGATTTGAGAGTTTAGAAAAGCACCACAGATTCTGTTTTGACAATCTCACAATAAATATTGTACTTAGGTTAATATAGTGTCAGGAACATAAAACAAATAATCAGGTTTCACTGCACACACACCACTGTTGTTGTTGCCTTCTTGACCAGGGCAGCTAGATAAATGTTCCATTTAGATGGAGATGTTTCATTCAGAAGGAGAAATAAGTGATAGACAGGTGTTTCTTTGGTGCAGTCTTGTTTATGTACAAGGATTATACAAAGTCCCATGTCTCTGAACTAGAAGAAATCAAATGTTAGGAAACTGTTTTGCTCCCAGCACCAAGAGCACTCTTTTCAGCCTGGGCTTCTGACCACAGAACTTCTCCCACGTTTTTCCAGTGTCAGACACTCTGCTTGCAGCTACTTTTCAGCCCGTCTGTGTTTCTCTCTAGTCCTCTGTGTTTTGCCTTCCCTCACATATGTACCCCTACCCAAAACAATATTCTGCAAAAACTCTTGGTTGGGTTCACTCATTTTGGCCCAGGTGTAGTCAGGTTAACTGAAGGCTAGGTTCACGCCTATCAATCTCATAACAGTTTCACATAGAACATAACAGTATTCTATTGAGGTGTCTAGTGCAGCTCTATAATTAAGACCGAGGTGAATTTTGCATGGTTACTTATGATAAATACAGTTTATTCTCCTTCAAATTACAGCAGTTTCCTCTTTGACTACAGAATTTGAAAAAAAAAACCCATTAATTAGTTTGGGAATTAAAATTAAACAAAACTGAAAATCCTTAAGCTAATTAATGGATTTAATTCTTGTGACTCATGAATTTATGAATTCCAGTTTGAATGTATGGATTTTCTATCTCTATATCCTTATTGACGTCTTTAATTGTATCCTTGGATCATCCTTTTTGTGTTAAAGGGTGAGGATCTGACACTCTGATGTCTGTCCCTGAATAGTGGAGGGAGACAAGGTGGGTGAAGTAATATCTTTTTGTGGACCAACTTCTTTTGGTGAGAGAGACAAGCTTTTTGGTAAATTCTAGTATATTGATGAATTTACTTGAGACAAAAGCTTTTCTCTCTCACCAACAGAAATTGGACCAATAAAATATATTACCTCACCACTTTGCCTCTCTAATATCCTGGGATCTACATGGCTACAACAAGACTCCATATCTGAATGGAATTGATATTAATGACCATGAACAATTGAATAGCTTTGTCTTAACAGGACAAATGGAAAGTATCAGTCAAAGCATACTGACTTGTTGATGACTCTTATTTGCTGGGTTGGAAGCTGAAGCCTATTGATAGAGAATGGAAAAACCCTGGGAACAGCACAGGAAGTGTTAGAATCTACTGGTAAAAGGGAGACTTCCTTTAGCAAGAGGGAACAAGACAGACCAGAAGCAGAAGGGAAGAATGGGCAAGAGAAGAAGGGATGCAGAAGAATTCTGAATTCCCTGGCAGACACTGACTAAGACCCTGAGGATGCTCAAAATGGGTGAGGAAACTGAGTGAGGATTTTGCATAGGTGTTTATTTTTCTATAGCTCTTTATCTCTTTTATGCACTGTCTATGGGTAAAGTGTAAGAGTATCTTTGCAAAGTCTCTGTTACTTTGCTACAAAGTTATTTGCTTTAATTGTGACAAAGTCTGCAAAGGGTGAAGCAGTAATCCAGACTACCTACATGTATGTAGCTCAGAGTGGAGGAATGTGAGTGACTGAGGAGATTTGGGAGATGAGCATTTGTCTTGAGGTTTAAGGCAGCACAGCTCCAAATCCCCAGAAGGGATATGAGCATTGGTGCCTGAAAGACCAGGCTCAGAGCCAGTGCTGGGATGCTGTCCAGACTTAGAAGGATGGGGGGTTATATATTTGGTTTTTTAAAGCACTGGTGACCATCCACGAGCAGGAGGAGGAGAGATGATCAGCTGGAACATTTGTAAATTCTACAAAAATTCATTTTATAAGGGAATAACAGAGATTCCGCAAAGAGGAAATTCAGAGTCCAGTTTAAACATAAAAGAAAGCCAAACGCATATCAATTAGGACACCAAAATGTCCGTAACTCTGCATAGTAATGATACCATGTGACAGGCTGCTCCCCAGATCCGGTCTGGTGTGCTACTATGACCCCTCGAACCCCACTCCTGAACCCCAATTCACCCCGTCCTGCTAGGTGACCACTCACTCCTGAGTCAGTCGACACCAGCCACCAGCATGTAATTGGCAGTGAGTGTAAATCCACTAGCCACATAGTGGTTGGTCCCCAAACAAGCACACCCAGCCCCAGACACTACACCGGGGCTATGTCGATACTTGTAAATTTATGTCGACTTTAGCTAAGTCGACTTAACTAAGTTGACTTTAAGTCGACTTAGTTAAGTCGACTTAGCATGTCTACACCTAAATTTAAAGTCGACTTTGGGGGGAACTTACAAAGTTGACCTAGAGCATCCACACTGGATGCCTAGGTCGACTTCTAGGGGCTAGGGGGACCTAGGGCAGGTCCACAGTGGCAGGGGGCTGAGCCTTTGCAGGGAGGGCAGTGGTGGAGTCCTGGAGTAGCCCTAAGTCGACTTAGGGCTACTCCAGGTCTACACTGGCCTAAGTCGACTTTAAAAAGTCGACTTTAGGCTTAAGTCAAAGTAAAAGTAGGTTTAATAAAGTCGACTTAATTTTTATTAAGTCGACTTTATTTTCCTTAAGTTGACTTAAGGAACTTGCTTAAGTCGACTTAAGGAAACTGTACTGTAGATGCAGGGTAAATTAAGTGAACTTAAGCAAGCTTAAGTCGACTTACTTTACAAGTGTAGACATAGCCCGGGAGCCCTTGCCTTACAGGTATTGAGACCCACTCCCAATCACCTTAGTCTCAAATCCGTCCACTTAACAAAGAAGTGGATTATACCCAGCCTTCCACATCCACACTCTCTAAAGAGCACACAGCTTTAGATAAAACAAATACTAGTGTATTGATCAGAGTATGATTTCAAGTGAGAACATGGCCAATCAAGGAAGAATCATACTATAAATGAGTCAGGAGTAACCACTATCAAATAAAAGGTGTAAACCACATATTAGTCTAACATCTCTCCCTAAACTGACCTCATAGTCAGTTTTTATGCCATTCTCTGCCTATTACAAGGCAGGGCCCAGATCTTGCTTGACGTTGGTTGCAAGATGGTGTCTTCCAGGCCAAAGCCTGCAGCTTCTCCCCAAACCGTGTCTGTGTCCTTGTTTTCACAAACTGCTGACAGCCCCTCTCCCTCTGTCCCATTATATGATTTCCCTTTACTTCTACCTGAGCCAGGGAGGGTATTAGCATTCCCTTTGACTTGTAAGTCTCCAGCCACTGTGCTAGAGAGAGTCTTGAGAGTCTGAACCCTGTAACATGCTTCACATCTGAACACACATGTTGCTGTAGGAAACATGGCACCCTGGTAATTATGTGGAATATGTTGTGAGCATTCACAAAGGAACCTCTTATAGCATATTTGGCATTGAATCACACAATTACCCTGCCAAACTGAACAGAAAAGTTACACAGATCATGCCTGAGGGGTGCATGGATGTGCATCCCGTCACATACCAGTAAGGAAAAGAAAAAATGTATCTTTAAAAATTAATTTAATTTTATTTTTGGACTACAAACACAAAAATGCTTTAATCCTAACTGTGGTCTCTTCCATCTGGTGAGTGGAGCTGTAGCCACTGTAGGAAGCTCTGCCTCTTGTGCATTGTGCTCATCTCTCACACCACTGCCATTGACTGATTGACTTCATCATGTTTCCTTTCATCTATCAAGATGTTGGATGGATATATGTGGTCACTGCATTGCATGGCGTTACTATAGGACAGAGTTGTTTGGTTGCTCTAAATGTGCATTTCCATACATTACTATATTTGGAGTTCTTTTAGGTTTAATTTTAACCCTGAATTTCTGATATTATATTTGTAGTCGGTTTTGGAACAGCTACAATATTCTTGTAATGTATTTATTCTAAAGTGCCTTCAAGCTTACTTCAATTTAATTCAGTTTTTGTCAGGAATGAATAGATACACTTTCAATAAATAAAAAAAATGAGAGTCCTGTGGCACTTTATAGACTAACAGATTTTCTTCGGCATAAGCTTTCGTGGGCTATAACCCACGAAAGCTTATGCCGAAGAAAATCTGTTAGTCTATAAGGTGCCACAGGACTCTCGTTGTTTTTTGCTGTACACAGACTAACATGGCTACCCCTCTGGAAATTTCAATAAATAGTTCATTTAGAAATTTTTAACTAGTCTAATTACTGCACTGTCTTAATTTACCTAATTTTGCAATTCTGCACAAGAGGGTGTGCGATGCTATTAAATTAACTGATCTAGTTCACTCCATTATAGCTATCAAGGACTGTTCCATATTGATATGAATCAAGACAAATGGAAACATATTTAATGTTAATCATTTTAGTGTGAATTCATTAGTTATTTTTTGTAATTTCATATTTAAATCATGCTTCAAAGGTACCTCTATTGTTTTATAGGTTGTTTCTCATTCACAGCCCATCCAGGATGGAACAGCTCACTTTTGCTTCTTAGTTCTATGGCCCAAAATAGAACTGTTAAATCCCAAGACATCCTATAATGCAAAAGAAGTACCATCAGCGAACCATATTAATTAGCTTTAGGAATATGAACATCAATATGGCTTGATTCATATTTTCAAATAGTTTGAGATTCATAATGTGTGAAGTTGGGCCAAGATTGTATATGTCACATATATTTGTCAAGAGTGACTACATTTTCAAAGGTGGCCTCAAATTTATCCCACAAGTTTTGTGGATATAAACAGATGTGTGTCTAAAGCCTGTGTATGCACTCACAAATCAGGTAGATAGAGAAGAAGGAAGAAAAACACTAGGACACTGTCGTAATGAAGGGCACATAAGTACCTAGGTACATACGCAGAAAAGAGAAAAATGTAGAGAAGGACAAACTTATTTAGAGCCTTAGCTGTGAGGACAAGATGTCTGAACTTGATGAGGAAGGTAAATATATCAGGGCAAGGCTTATTTTTCTCTCAGACTTTTCATCCCCATATTTTGTAAGTAAAATGGTACAGAGTAATAACAGTGTGCAAATGCTATATAAATTGCTTCCTTAAGTCACATGCAGTTTAGCAGTGGTCACCCTGCATGGATAAAAACTATTTCTTCACAAATCCACAGTGGATTTTGGACCTATATTTGCTATATATCTGGAATGAAGTAATTTGGAAATAGTTGAATTGTTATTTATTCAGAGGATATCCAAGATATGAACAAACATCTTGCCTGCAATGCACATACTATCTCACACGAGAAAGGACTAATGTACACAATTAAATATTCATGCCCCTATACAACTATTCACCTGCCTACATCTGTGTTCTCTTGCCTCTTACTCTGTCTTCTGCGGCCTATGCTTCACCAAGCATGATTAAAATAGAGCTTCACTCAGCTGAAGTGGAGTTATAATGCCTGGCTTGCTTTAGCCAGATACCAGAGGTAATGTGGAAACCCAAATTGGTTCTTTTCTTGCTTCATCCCTTTTCCTAGAGATTCTTCCTCCCTGACTCACACTTTCAGCTTTAGTTGCCAAATCTGCATAGTACACCCCTCCCTTGATATGGAGAAATGAATTAAGTCCAAAGAGTAGGCCTAGTCCTGCTACCTTGATAATCTTGTGGGCAGGGCAGGCAATTGTGGTCCTTCCTCTAATGGATGGAGGAAGGAGAAGACTAAACCTTTTCCTGCTGACTGGGGCAGATTCCTGCATGGGCTTATGGGCAGGGCTGTCCCTTGGGGGGAGTGGGGCCCTAGGCCAATAGGCCTACGTGGGGCCCCGCCCCCCCATGCTGCAGGGGAGCGTGGTGGGCCCACCTGCCCGCTCTGCCCCCCAGGGAGCTGGCCCCGGAGGCTGAGGCCGCCGGGGGAAGAAGCCGGCTCTGGTCTCGGCCCCAGTACCAGCCCGGAAGGTACTGCCCCCCGTCTCCGGCCCAGGTCGCCGAGGCAACAGGCACAGGGAGCCGGCTCCAGCCTCGGCCCTGGCCATACCAGAAGCTGCACTGTGCACCAGTTGGCCGTGCTTCTCCCAGGGGCAGACCAGCTGGATGTGGGGGGTGGGGTTCCTGGAGGGGGGACACTGGTGGGGTGCTGGGGCCCCAGGCAGGGTGGGGGTCCTACCAGTGGGCTGGGGGCCAGAGCCCTGAGGTCTTTTAATTTGCCTCTGCCTGCTGAACTCTGAAAGAAGGGGCACATTTAGTGCAGGGACAGAGAGGAGGCAGCTTGCACTTTCCTTATTCAGAGACAGCCAGTTGCTGCTGGTTTACATTCTGCTGCAAGGATGCCTTAGCTTTTGTCTCTGTGGTACTGGGTTTAAAATTCGTGGAGGGTAAGACTGAGCTTGCCACACCTTCCCAAGCTCCTCTTTTTATTACTCCCATTTAAAGATGAGAAAAGGGAATGAGAGAATGCATATGGGCAGGCCAAATGAAGAATGTACTTGAGAGAGCCAAGAGAGTATGTTCAGCTGTTGAATTAAAAAGATGCAAATCTTTCACTAATTTTGGCCATTACTTGGGCTTTATCCAGCTTACAGCCTATGCTGTAGGTCATAAAGTAAGGCTACAGAGATGTTTCATATTTCACAACTTCCATCTTCTCTCACGCACTAGAGGAGTGATACATTGACATGGTTGTTTGCCATTTCAGTAAAGCAAATGAATATGAATTCAAATATAGTCTACAAAAACAGCAAAAGGTGACTAAATGCCAAGAGTCTTGAGCAATGAAATTAATCAGAACAGTATGATTCACTGCTTGGTACTCAATAGCCACATCAGCTTCAATCAGATTATTATGCTCATATAAAGGCACAGCAAATGAGTGGGGAAAAGGTTTTTTAATTCTTCTATATTTAGCAAATAAAGGTTGTACCTCACTGAACATGAATGAATCCAAAATGAATCTCCACTCTTATTGGCATTAGGCTGAAAGCCAGCAGTTCATGTTCTTTCTTCCAAATTGGACCAACTATCAGTCTGGCTTTTGACAGTGGCAGCCCTTTTGAAAGTGCAGCATCTTGAACAAACCCAGTTGCTAGTTCCAAAAAGGCACTTTTCTGAAAAAACACGCGCTATTAGCTGAGTGAAGAGAGAAGTTGAGTGGTGGCACTGAAAAAAGCCATAACAGCGTTCCCAACACTGTAGATGCAATTGGAAATAGCTGTTGCACATACAAAAGATTGATGCGAATGTTGTAACTTTGAAGCAAGACTTTTTAAGGTGAGAGGCCATATTCCTTACAATGCTGAAAACAGTATCTCCCAGTTCCTAAGATTAGCAACAAGAGCTGAGCAAATATTACAAAAAAATTGATCACAAATTATTCACATTTTAAAACTAATTTATGTTGTCATTGTTGATGTCCAATGAAGACTAGGAAGCATGAGAATCTGTGCATCCAAGAGCAGAAGATGAATGTTCTGGGAATGGCAGCAGGAGGACAGTCTGCCAGAGAGGGGAAAATGAGGCAGCAGCAGGGTCCAATGGAATATCAGATAAAACCCCATCACAGTTACCTTTATGTCCAATCAAAGCAGCTCAGCCTTCCAATTACAAACTGTACTAAAAGTAATACTGAAAATGAAGAGTTTGTGGGCAATTCACAGAATGAAATGTTTGGTTTTTTTTTTAAAAAAACCCACATTAACTGAACAATTTTCATCAATAAACATGGGCATCATGAGCTGTTTAGACAACATGGGAGCACAAAAAAAAAGAGTAAAAACATTTTGGGGTGAACAGTTCGCACAGCTGTAGCATCACATTTATGCAATTGAGACCAGTTGATGATTTGGATATTGAATGATTCTGGTCTGATATTTAAACTGAGATGTAGTAATTCAGGCCAGGCAACATAGACCAGGCTTAGATTTTAGTTTAGTTCCAGACAAGGCAATAGCTGTGAATTACTTAAATTTAAATCATCACCATTCACAATTTGTGTATGTTTGATTGCTTAATTACCTTGTTACTTACAGGTAATACAGTGCTTTAAGTGCGTTTTGCAAGTTGAACATGTGACATGGAATTGAAATAAAAACACAGGTTAGATTTATTTTAATAGTTGTTTTGTGGCACATTTTTTAAAAAAATACATGTGATATGTGCTAATTAGACATAATTAAAATGATGGGCCTGATTCTGAATTTACCATTTTACAAGTTCCAAAAGGGTAGCCCTGTCAGTCTAGGTTAGTAAAACAAACAAGGAGTCTTGTGGCACTTTTAAAGACTAACACATTTATTTGTCGCATGAATGATAAATAAATGTGTTAGTTTTTAAAAGTGCCACAAGACTCTTTACCCATTTTATAGTAATTGAACTCCAGTGACTTCAATATTTACATTGGTATAAGTGGGATCAGAATCAGGCCCAATCAATGCATTATCTGAAGTTATCATAGGTATATAGCTTTATGATTTGAAATAATCGTAACTGCGTATTTTTATTGAGTGAAACTCCATATATAGCCACCTACGTGTGTAAGTCATTCCATATTATACTATTGATTCTTATTAGTAATAGGTTATTAAAAAAGCCTGTACATTGTTAAATAAAAACTTAAGGAACAGACTTGCGTGAAAGTTAAATATGCAACACCAGAAACTTCCCATCTGCAGAGTCTCCATGATTGAACTGTTAATGCTTTGTATTCCTGAAATGAATAGAAAACTATGTTCACTGTATTAAAAAAGTGCCAATGTGCTCACCTTTGCATTCAGAAGGGGTTTCTCTCAAACTTTGTGATTGTATTTAATAAACTTTTTCTTTCCAACAATTAGTTAAAATAGAATGTCACCAAGTTAAAATATTAAAATAATTTTAAAACCAAGGAACTCTTTGCCAATATTCATTTTAATGTCATCCAATTCTGTGAAAAAACAATTTCTCTAATTTTTTTAGTAGCTAATCTTTTACTCTACTAGTTATCCCTTTTCTGTTGTTTTAAAAATGCTATAAATGAATGTTTCTCAGAGAGAGCAATACAGCTTTAGGATGTGCAGTAAAAAGTGTTTTTCAGCAATGTTTCCTTGATATTTGCTTCTTTCTGACTCAATGTGATTAGGATGTGAAAAGCTGGCTGAAAATTTTCTGCTGAAATGCCTTGTTGACGATTTTTGTGTTCTTGATTAAATGGAAATTTTCACCACAGTTAAAAACATTTTTGAGTTTTCATTGAAGAAGCAAAATGTTAATGATTTAATTTAAAATTATTTTTTATGTAAATGAAAAAAATTAAGGCTGTAAATTAATTTCAGTTTACTCAACTATTAATTTGTTTTGCATTAACTCAATTAAAATTAATTGGGGTTAATCCCATTTTAATTGCATTATTAAACAATAATCAAATACCAATTTAAATTTATTATATATATTTTGGATGTTTTTCTACATTTTTAAATATACTGATTTCAGTTACAACACAGAAAACAAAGTACACAGTGCTTACTTTATATTAATTTTGATTGACAATACTTGCACTATAAAAAGATAAAAGAAATAGTGTTTTTTAATTACATCAGATAAGTATGGTGGTGCAATCTTTTTATTGTGAAAGTGCAATTTATAAATATAGATTTTTGGTTACATAACTGAACTCATAAACAAACATAAGAACAGCCATAGTATGTCAGATAAATGGTTTATCCAGTACAGTATCCTGTCTTCCAAGAGTGGCCTATGCCAAGTGCTTCAGAGGGAGAGAACAAAACAGGTAAAAGTCAAGTGATCCCTCCTATCAACCATTATCAGCTTTCGGCAAACAGCAATGCCTGCCCATCTGCGTAATAGCCATTGATGGACCCAGCCTTCATGAACATATACAATTCTCTTTTGAATCCTGTCATAGTCTTGGGCTTTACAACATCCTTTGGCAAGGAATTCCATAGGTTGTCTGTGCAATGTGTGAACAAATACTTCCTTTTGTTTGTTTTAAACTTGCTGTCTATTGATTACATTTGGAGACCCTTAGTTCTTGACCTATGAGGAGTAAATAATACTTCCTTATTTTCTTTCTCCACATCAATCATGATTTTGTTGGCCTTTATCATACCATCCCCCCACTCCACCTTAGTCATCTCTTTTCCAAGCTGAAAAGTCCCAGTTTTATTAATCTCTCCTCATATGGAGGCTTTCCCATACACCAGATACTTTTTGTTGCCCTTTTCTGTACCTTCTTCAAATCCAATATTTCTTTTTTCAGGTGAGATGATCAGATCTGCATATAATATTCGAGATGTGGGTGTACCCTGGATTTATAAAGAGGTAATATGATATTTTCTCTCTTATTATTTATCTCTTTCCAAATGATTCCTAATGTTCTGTAAAACAATGAGCCCACAAGTCCACTCAGTCCTACTTCTTGTTCAGGCAATCACTAAGACGAACAACTTTGTTTACATTTATGGGAAATAATGCTGCCTGCTTTTAATTTACATCACCTGAAAGTGATAACAAGTGTTTGCAGGGCACTGTTATAGCTGACATTGCAAAGTATTTACATGCTAGATATGCTAAAATATTCATATTGCCTTCATGTTTCAGTCACCATTTTACAGGACATGATTCCATGCTTAATGCAGTCGTTACAAAAGAGTGCGTTAATTAAATTTGTGACTGAACATGTTGGGGGAGAATTGTGTGTCTCCTGCTTTGTACTTTTACCTGCATTCTGCCATATATTTCCTATTGTGGCAATCTCAGATGACAACCCAGCACATGTTGTTTGATTTAGGAACACTTTCACTGCAGATCAGGCAAAATGCAAAGAATGTACCAAAGAGATTTCTAAAGCCAGCAGCAACACTCAACCCAAGGTTTAAGAAATGCTTAAATCAACGTAAGAAAAGCCCAGTGTGGACGCGGCTTTGTTTAGGTCGACTTAAGCCTCCTTAAATCGACCTAACTTGTAAGTGTAGACACACAGTTTTACTTTATCTCTCCCAAAAGGGCTTTCCCATTCTACCTAATGGTACTTCTACACTGCTATTGAAGATGTGATTGTAACTCAGGTAGGCACACTCATATGAGTTTTAATCTAGCTACTATGTCTAAAAACAGAAATAAAGGCACTGCAGCAAGGGCAACGGATGCATGTGCCTGAGGTTCTGGATGGGCTTGTGCTGTCTGCAACAGAGTCTGTGTTGCCATGTCTTCACTGCTATCTTTAGCCATTCTAGCAAGGGTAAGTATTTCTGTTTCCTAATAAATGACCTACATATTATAAACTGAAAGAGTGCCTGAAGAGATCACTGGGTCACTGACTTCTCTATTATGTCTATTCTGCAGTTGAAGGTGTGATTGCCGCTCAGGCGACATATACCCATGCTAACAATAGCAGTGAAGGCACAGGTGCACAGACCCTAGAAGAGGTTGTACAAGCCTGTCTAGGACTCCAGATACATAGCTGTGTTGCTAACCTACACTATAGTCTATTCTGCCATGTCTTCACTTGTATTTTTAGCTCTGCCAAGGCCATGTCTACTTGAGCTACACTCACCCTTTGATTGCAGTATAGACATGCACTAAGAGACGAGTCAATGAACCAGTGCTCTTTTCAGGCCCTCTTCGGCTATGTCTACACTTTGAAATTTAAGTCGACTTAGTGAGTCTACACTTAAATTTTAAGTCGACTTTGTGGGGAACTTACAAAGTTGACCTAGAGCAGAGGTCTACAACCCAAAAGATAAGAAGAGCCATTTTTGAAAATTCCTTCAATAACAAAGTGTTTTGAGAGCCACAATGGGTGTAGCCTCCTGGTGGGAGGTGCAGGGAGGTGAGCCAGGATTTCTGCTGCAGGGTCCCCTTATGCAGGGGGGGGGGGGAAGCCTGGAGCTTGGCAAGGGCTGCCTGTGGGGTCCCTGGTGGCTGGGGGAAGCCCAGAGCCAGGCATGGGCCTCCTGCAGGGTACCCCGGTGGTTGGGGGAGCCCAGAGCCGCAAGGGGGCAGCCAAAGGGCTGCATGTGGCTCCAGAGCCACAGGTTGCAGACCCCTGACCTAGAGCATCCACACTGGATGCCTAGGTTGACTTCTAGGGGTTAGGGGGACCTAGGGCAGGTCCACGAGGGCAGGGAGGGGGCATCCCTTGCCCAGTTCCAGTGGACTCAGCCTTTGCCCCATTGTACATAGGTACAATGGGGCAAAGGGGGTCAGGGACCCTGGCAGGGCATAGGGCAGGGTGGGCTGGGCTCTGCCCTGCCCTGTGAGGGGCATGCCAGGCTCCCCCAGTGATCCCTGGCAGGGAGGGCATTGGTGCAGTCCTGGGGTCCCCTAAGTCAACTTAGGGCTACCCCACATCTACACTAGCTTAAGTAGACTCTAGGGAGTCGACTTAAGCCTTAAATGGAATTAATTCGAGGTTTAATAAAGTCAACTTAATTTTCCTTAAGTCGAATTAAGCAAGCTGCTTAAGTCGACTTAAGGAAACTGTAGTGTAGACATGGGGTAAATTAAGTCGACTTAAGCAAGCTTAAGTTGACTTAATTTTCAAGTGTAGACGCAGCCTTCCTGTACTCTTCAGGGAACAGAAACACCGGAAACCATGTAACTTATTGACCAATCACACAACTTGAATTGTGAACTCTGAAGGTCAATAATTTGAAGGAGCACTTGTTATAAATACTGTAGTTCATAATATTTTTGGTGCCCTAGGCGAACTATGACTTTGGGCCCTCCCCCCCACAAGCTAGAAGAGATAACATATTAATATATTTTTTAAAAATAGACAAAAAAAATTTACTTCCATTTAATTTGGTGCCCCTTAAAGCGTGGCTTCCTAGGCAACCGCTTAGTTTACCTATGTGGTTAGGCCGGCCCTGTGTGCAGATAAGGACTAACTCTTTTTTTGAGTCCTTGTTACAATCTAGGTGTTTTTCTAGATCTGTGCACAAGTGATGGTCGTTGATCAACAGTTGATTAACTATAAATAATAAAAAAAATTCATGCTCACAAGTTTCTGTGGACAAAAAAGGCTAAATATTAAGAATAGATTTTCCTATTTTGGTTGGATCTGTCTATTTGTTCATAGCAGAAACAGATGGTCGTGAATGTCCTATAATTCAAATTTTCACATCTGTCTACATCGACCTCCTTGTTCTCCTCAGAGCATTTTGCTTCTTTCTACTTTCTAGGACAAAGCAACACTTCTTAAAAGTCTTAGGCTACATCTACACTGGCAATTTAAGTCGACTTAAGGAGTCTTGACAACAGAGTCTTGTGGCACTTTTTAAGACTAACAGATTTATTAATCGCATGAGCTTTCGTGGGAGAAAATCCCACTTCGTCAGACGCTTTGAAGATAGGAAAGTTACAGAGTGGGAGGAAATTAAATGCAGGGGAGTGTATGACATAGCATCAGGTCAGGCTGTAACAGCAAATCAAAATAGGTGTTAGGATTCAAAACACTGGGGAACAGCACATAGAGGAGGGGGAGGTCAATTCACTTGATGTAATGCGAGAAAAATCCATAGTCCCTGTTTAACCCCAAGACAACTGAGTCAAATTTGCATATAAGTTCGAGTTCTGCAGACTCTCTTTGAAGCTGTGATTTGTTATTCATCTGTTTCAACACAGCTATTAACAAGTCGTTAAGGGAGTGAGCAGGGAGATTGAAGTGTTCCCCTACAGGTTTTGCAGTGTTGCAATTTCTGATGTCAGATTTGTGTCCATTGATTCTTTGGCGCAGAGACTGTCCTGTCTGTCCAATATATAAGGCAGAGGGGCATTTCCGGCACATGATGGCATAAATCACATTGGTGGATGAGCAGGTGAACGAACCCTTGATGGAGTAGG
>ML685796.1:1882133-1928428 GCA_007922175.1 Pelusios castaneus
TATATCTATATCTATATCTATATCTATATCTATATCTATATCTATATATTAACTTTTGCTTAGTTCAAATTAACATTCCAGTGTGGCCATGCTAGTTCGAATTAAGCTAATTTGAACTAACTAAAATTAGTTCGAATTAGTTAGTTCGAACTAAGTAATTCAAACTAATTTTAGCAAGTGTAGACATAGCCTATGTGCCTTGTTGTGGATTATTATTTCCAGTGGTAAATGAAGCAATGTTGTGGAGTCATGAAATATACTATATAAAATGAATTATCCCTCAAGGAAATAAACACTTTAAAGTCCAGTTGCTTAACACTTTTCTATCCATTTCTAATTTTCCGGTTCTAAAATTCTTAACATAGAACAGAACTGCATGAGCAGAATGAAAAAGGCACCTTCAAATTCAACAGTCTGGAGGTCTTTAGTTGTAACTGTAAGAGGTCAGTAAAATACCATTCTTTCTTTCTCAATAAACATCTAGAAGATAAATTCACTAGAACATTGTGTTCATTGGCACTTGGCGTACAACTCAGATTCTTTTGTTGTACATAGACAAGACATTCAGTTGGCACAATTACCAATGAGGACCCTGCATTTACTCCTACCCATGATTTAGTTTATGGAGAGCATTAAAATAAGGATTGCTAAACATAGACAATAAAGCCATGTTACGTTGATGGTCCTCAGTGAGAAAATTAAGTTTAGCAGGCACTTTTGTTATATTTTGTCTTCCTTTTTCTATGCCAAATTGTGCATTTTAGCAAATGTCTCTATGAGCTCCCTGAGCCAGCAAAGGTATTGACTAACCATAAAACTTGTTACCTCTGTGCATTACGCATAAGGAAAGGATTATATTATCAAAACTTTGCATGTTATAGGCGTGGATCTCGGGGCAGGTGAACCACTCAGTGTTTGTCTTCAGGTCTGATTCTGATCTGTACCCCAAAATCTGGAGGCTTATATGAACTCTCTGAGGGTGTGTCTACGCTTACAAATTAAGTCGACTTAAACTACGCTGAGAGTCCTGTGGCATCTGTACATCTGAAGAAGTGGGTTATAGCCCACGAAAGCTTATGCCTGAAGAAATCTGTTAGTATATAAGGTGCCACAGGACTCTTGTTGTTTTCGTTGTACACAGACTAACACGGCTACCCCTCTGGAAATGTAAACTACTCTGCATCCACACTGGGCTTTCCTTAAGTCAACTTAAGCATTTACTTAAGTTGACTTAAGGAAAAGTTAAGTCGACTTAATAACACGTCATTTTAGGTCGACTTACTGCTTAAGTCAACCTTATTAAGTCAACTTAAGCCAGTGTGGATGCTGAGTAGCCCTAAGTCGAACTCCCAGACCTCCCTCCCAGGATTCCTGGCAAAGGAAGAGCCTGCCCTGGCCAACCACAGGGCAGGACACAGCCCTGTCCACCCTGCTCCTCAGAGCTGGCCAGGCCTTCTGCCAGCAAGCATGGCTGAGCAGAGCAGCCAGTGCTGCAAGTGGGCCCCATCCTGGAGCCAACCGGATCCTGGACCTGCTGGCCATTTGGGGGGATGTGGCAGTCAACTCCCAGTTGCATGGCAGCCACCGCAACTGGGAGGTGTATGCCTCCATCTCCCAGGACCTGGCTGACAAGGGCCACACCTGGGACACCCAGCAGTTCCAGGTCAAGATCAAGGACCTCTGACAGGGCTACCAAAAGGTCCGGGAAGAGACACTCCAGACAGGGGCAGCCCCCACCAGCTGCCGGTACTGCCAACAACTGGCTGCTTTCCTGGGGCTGGAAAGCGGCAGCCTCCCAGCCCACACCATTAACTCCACCAAGCCCCCCTCCCTTGATGACGACCTGGAGGAGGGGTTGGTAGACGAGACTGTGGTGCTGGAGGAAGGGGAGACCAGCCAGCAGCAGGGCACCCCACCAACCTCAGAGCCTGCCACCAGCCCAGAGCTCGTCTCTGCCCCGACAGCAGATACTGCCACTGAGGAGGAGGAGCAGGATCCCCCCGCCGAAGAAGACCCAAGTGAGGGGACATTGTGCCAGAACCTGCTGCACCTGCCAGTGAGTGCTCCCTCCCTCTCTCCCTTCCTCCCTCCCTGCGGGAAGGGCTGAGCATGCCTATGGGAGGGGGACTGCAGGGAGACTGCAGGGGGACAGGGTCAGGGGGGCATGGAGGGCCTCCCACAGGGGCAGAAGGGCTGGGGGCTGTGTGGCAGGGGGAACCGGAGCTGAGTGGTGCAGTGGTGTGTCTGGAGATGGGGTGGGGGACTGTAGGCAGGAACACCAAGGCCAGACAGCATGTACCCAACACCACTGGCATGTGGCCTCAGGAGAGACCCCTGAGGCAGGGCTGCCTGTAGGTCACCACCGTGGACACCGCACCTGATCTGGGCAGCAGAGCATGCCAGCATGTACCAAGGCTTGCTCATCCTGAGGTTCTGCAGCCACTGGCCATCATCCCAGGTGGTCAGGACGATCCGCTCCCACCAGTTGCTGCTGGATGTTGAAGCAGAGTGATGGTCAGGGGACAGCAGCTGCTGTCAGGCTGCACATTGCACCAGCTAATGGGAGTAACCCTTGTTCTTTGCTTCTCCCCAGCAGATCCCTCACCCTTGCTATGCGGTAGTCCTGGGACCCCACCAGCCCTGACTGGGAGGAAGAGGAGGGCACTGTACTCGCAGAATGAGATCCTCGAGGACCTGATCTGCATCAGTGAGTGGACTGAGGCACGCCTGAAGGCCAGGCGGGAGCAGGAGGATGCCCACTGGAGGGTTGAGCAGGGGCAGCGGAGGGTTGAGCAGAGGCTGCTTGAGTTAATGCTTGACCTTATGGAGTGGAAGACCCAGTCCTTGGTGCTCCTGGAGGAATGCCTGTTCCCTCAGGGCCCTGCCCTACACCCCAGAAGCAGCCCCCACTAAATCCCTCTCCTTCATGAATGATGAGAATGTCTCAATAATAGCTTGATGTTCTCCAGCTGGAGGAATCTGTTGGGGATGAAGAGAATGATGAACCCTCTGACTCCTCAGAGGTTCTTGATGTCCCAGTGGGTCAGCTGAATAGGAAGAATACACTGTGAAAGAAATTAGTGACATTTTAGATAGCACCAAAGTGAAGTGGGGAGTTGAGGTCAAGGACTATTTCCTTGATTTACAGCTCTTTGTTCACTCAGATGCTCTTGTTTTGAGAGAGCTCTTGGGTGATTGTAAGAAACATTTATCTCAAAGCTGTTGAGCAAGGTGGGGAAGCATGTGTAGTTTTCACAAAACATATAGGAATCCCCAGGCTCATTTTGTTCAAAATACTTCTACTTTCCATTGTTTTTCTCTGATGCCTGTCTCTCTCCTTCTAGTGTGTATGGTGCTGTTCTGCTTTTGCTGTCTAAATATTAGTGGATGCCAGGAAGGTCATAGTTATCTTTTTAAAATGGACTTATGGTAGCATTAATTATGCTTTTTTTTTTTTTTAAACCATTAGAAGATTTCAGGATTGGGCCAGTGTTCTCTTCATATATTTCTTTATTGTACCATCACATTTTTAGTGTACTGAACATTAATGGGGGCCTTAGCTGCTATTTTCTACTCCACAGAGGTATTTGTCAGGGGTGTCCTTTGCTTGGGATGCTTTCAGTTTGAAGCTGCCACCCTCAGAAACTGTCTGACTAGCCTTTCTGTGGCAGGGTGCTAGATGCTACTGGTTCATCTTTCATTCTCTGCTGATGATCTCAGTTTTTATCATGTCTGACAATGATATACAGATATTTTGTACTTGTTCACAAGTGTATGTACAGGCAGCTTTTGCCTGCATTAACTGGTCTAAGATAAACTCAATCTTATTGGGTGCTTGCAGTGTAGTGGTTCTCCATTCTTGCTCTAATAACTGAGATGTTGGGGTCTCTTTTGGATCTGAACACTATATGTTAAGAAACTGGGAGGAGGATGAAGAAAAGTTGCAAGGCTGCCTGAAGTGGTGGTGGTTTCTTCCTGGCTTCTTCTCAGGGATGGGTTTTGATTACCAATAATCTCATTGTCTCAATTTTGTGGCACAAGTTAGTGTGTCTGGACCTGCCCCTGGGCCTTTTTGGACTGTAGCCAAGGGCTAGTAACCTTCCTCTCCCCCTAGTAGTTACTACTGATTCTACTCTGCTTTGTTGTTCCTGCCATGAAATGAATGGGGCCAGAGGCTTTCTGTGTTCCTGCCCCTCACCCCCCTTTCGTGCAAAAAAACCAGCTACTTCATAGGTGATGGCTCATTAGCTTTGTTGGCACCTGGCTGGAGCATCAGATTGCCATTTGTCTTTGAGAAATTTGTTTAGCTGTTCTCCAGACTTTTCTGGGAAATGTGCTTCAGTCATAATTTCAATCTATGTTTATAACTTTGCACATAATGTTGGTCCATGCATTTTACCATGATATTTCTGATAAGCAAGTAATGAGTTTTCAGGTGACACCTCACAAGGCATCCCTTTTACAATAATTAGTACAATTATATGCAGGATGTGAATACAGGGAGGCATTCTGTCATACACTGGGTTTGAACCCACATTTACCCTCTTCAGCTCTCTTCTGGAGCCTGTATTCTGCCTTTACTCAAGCCATATCGACCAACTTGTCCCACTTATTGTTCTTGTTCGTCAAACTGGAAGTGGGCCACAGCTCCTGCTGTTCAGTCCAGAATCTGGACTTCGTGTTTTGTGGATAAAGTCCTTATCCCAGGCAGCCCTCCCTCAGCAGACTACTTAGTATCTTCAGGAAGACCGTTTGTTTGTTTGTTCTTCCAGGAGAGAATCCTGTGTTCCCCTCGTTAGTTATTTCTCCTTTTGTGGATGAAACCCTTGTGCAACCAGGCAGATTGTTTTCTGGAAAGATTTGGTGAACGTGTCCTTTGCAACCATGACTAAGAAGCATCTCTGTGGTATGTGTGTCAAGGTGCAGCATTATCCCACTCTATCTGATGATCTTGGTACAGACTCGAGGATGCATCTGTTCCTGGATAATTCTATGCCCCTAGTTTAGAATATATCGTACAAACCTCCTTGGAGGTTTCTGCATAGCACCAAATCTTTTTGTATATTATCTAACCCCTGATATGTCTGCATAATGACTCTTTTGGTCAGCTTCAGACACAGTGATTAATTTTTTCCTATATTGTCCCTGTTTGATTAATCTTTCTGGTTTTTTATTGTAGCTCTTCAGCAGTTTGGGACTAATTTTCTCTCAGCCCCTGTTTTTTTTTCTTTGTCTAGTGTCAGCCTCTCAACATTGGAATTTATATCTTTTTCTGCTAGGTTAAATGGACATCTCCTCTCACAAGTCTTCTCCCCATGTATGTATTTTTAGGCCAGGATTAAGTCACTTCTTAATCTTCTTTTTGTTATGCTAAGTACATACATACTTTGCAGTACAATAGATGTCAATCAAAAATATCAACCCAAATTTAGATGAAAATAATGTATTGCTCAAATGTTATGATCTCTTAAAATTAGCAATATTGCATACGTCACTTAGAACTTTTCTATCTGGATTTTTCAAGCACCCTTTGACGACAAACCTGTTAAGGATGTGTTAGAGGATTTAATTTAACAGCATTTCAGTTCACCCTCATCGACAGATGAATATTTCCGTTATAAGATCTTACACATAATACTGGTGAAGATTATCCTCTCCCCATGCCAAAAGTCTTGAAGGAACTTGCAAGCACAGTTAAGGAGGGATCTTTTGGAGCTGCTAGGCCTAGGGATTTACAGAACTTTCCAAGGTGTGCATGAGACAGAACTACTGGTTTGGGTTGTGATTAGCATATGCTCAGGACTAAAATACAGAGGCATTTGCAGACATTGAAAATGTCTGTAGGCACAGATGTTTTTAAAAAAATGGACAATAGAAAAATAAGTCACTGACAATATTAAAATTAGTTTTTTTGAAATGGGCACAGTGACCATCCTTTGTGGTATTTCTAAGGGGTTGTCTAATCTAGCCCCCTTTCAAGATGCAGGATTTGTTGTGCCTAAATAACTGGCTCTCAACCTTTCCAGACTATTATACTCCTTTCAGGCTTGAGTATTCCCAAGTTTCACCTTGCTTAAAAACTACTTGCTTACAAAATCAGACATAAAAATACAGCACACTATTATTGAAAAATTGCTTGTTTTCTCTTTTACCATATAGTTAGAAAATAAATCAATTGGAATATTAATATTGTACTTCTGGGGTGGATAAAATTGGCTCACAACTAGGTGCCAGCAATTTTACTTTTGGTCATCAGAGGGCGCTCCTCCATTACTTTTCTGCAGTGGAGCTAGGCTACTAAAATTGATCGCCATGGCAACCAGAAACATTGATTTGTCAAGGCCTCTTGAACTTACATGTACCATCTAAAATTAGCTAGACAACTTGTCTCAACTAGTCAAGACAGATGACTATCCTGCTGCCTTTTGAAAATCTCCAATGAAGATGCTTCCACAGCCTCCTAAGGCAGTCAGTGTTCCCTTGTCCTATTGTTTTTATACTTAGGAAGTTTTTCCCTGAGAGTCCATCTAAATCGAATATGTTATAGTTTGAACCCATTGCCTCTTGACCTTTTGCACTCTGGGGCAAAAGAGAATAACTCTTCTCCTTCTTTTTCATCGCATCCTTTCAAGTATCTGAAGGCTACTATCGTCTTCCTGCCTCATTCTCCTTTTTTCCAAACTGAACATACCCAGTTCTCTCAGTCTTTTCTCATATGACTTGCATTCTATCCCTTTGATCATCTTTGTCACTCTGGATCCTTTCCAATTTCTCTACTTCCTTTCCATACATTGGTGAAAAATTTTGGACACAATACTCCTGCTGAGGACTAACCAGTGCCAAGTAGAGCAGTACTATCACGTCCTATGCCTTGCATGCCTTTGTAAATTCAACCTAAAATTACATTTGCTTTTTTTTTTTTGCTACAGCAGAACATTACTGACTCATGTTGAAATTGTGATCCACCACAACTCCCAGATACTTCTCCGTAGATCTACCACCAAGCCAGTTTTCCTACATTCTGTATTTGTGCATTTGGTTTTTCTTCCCAATGTGTTGCACCTTGCATTTGTCTTTGTTGAAGCCCACTTCTCCAATTTATCAAAATCCCTCTGACTTTTAGCTCTCTCCTTCCAAGTGCTGGTAACCTCCTCACTTTTGTCATTTACAAGCTCGATCAGTATGCTCTCTATACCTATCTCCAGGTCATTAATAAAGGTGTTAACAATCTGGACCCAGAATAGATCTCTGTGGAACCCCATACGAGACCTCCCTCCAATCTGACATCATTCTATTAATAGTTGTTCTTTGTTTGCAGTTTTTTAACCAATTATGGCAGTTAATTATGACTTAATGGCAGTTCTGTTGAGTGTGAATTTCGTGAGGTTACTTATCAAAATGTCATGTGGAACTGTGTCAAAAGGCTTGCTGAAGTCCACGTATATTATGCCAGCGCTGTCCCCCTCCCCCGACCGTGATCTGGCCCCCTTACTTACACTGATGCCCTTTTGTTAATTAACTTTATTTTTACTATAAACTAATTCTGTGCTTTGATTGAAGTGGAGGGTTTGTCATTTCTAATTATGTTAATGAACTATGGTGTACTGTCTTTCTAAAGAAGCAGCAAACTTGATAAAGGTTAGTGAGAGCCACAGTCAGAGGGGTTGAGCACTGCAGAGAAAGATGTTTCTGGGGAGAACTTGTGACTGGGAGGCTGTTGGTGTTACCATGCAAGGAGTAACCAGGTTGGTGGAAACCAGGGTACGGTCAGTGTGCTGTAAACAGGCTATGGCCCAAAACTGTACAGCACAGAGGCACCTGTGAGACAACCCCTTACTGGTCTGTCTTGAATTTCAAATCATCACAGAGATACTAATTCATTCACCCATGAAATTGTCATTGTCATTAAGAATTTGGTACACAATTACCCCTGCATTTCAAAATGGTGAGTCACCATATTCCCCATGTGATCTTACCACGGGAACATTTTGGAATAGACTGAACTTTTTGTTTCCTTCCTTAATGAAGATCAGCGTGCAGTTAATAGGAAGTTGCTAGTTTCACAATTTAATGAAGAAAAAGGTTAGTACAATGCAGATAATAGCTTACAGAATATTGTTGCTTAATAACTTACAACAGATAGTCAATTAAAAGTGTGATCAAGAGCTGGAGAAAATGAGTTGCACCTTCAGGTGTGAATGTAGGTGTTTTGTCTGGAGCCAGCAAGCTAGGCTGGTGTAGGAAACAGAACAAACACAATAATATCAATACTGTTATTTCAAGCTTACGTAGAGACAGAGCTTGCCACTATAAAAGCTTCATTTTAGGCAGAGGAAAGAAGCAAGTTCTGTCAGTCCCTAGGAACTGGAGCACTGAAAGACAGATTTCTTCTTGTGCACACTGGAACATTTTGGGTAGTGTTCAGATGCCATGGTAATGGTGCCCCTATGATGGATCAAAGACAAATCTCATGCTACCTCCTGAGAACAGAGTGCTTTCTGAACCCTTCCCAAAATACCTCTCTTGTACTAAAGAATGGAGGCAAAATATAATATCTATCTTAAATTTATCTCTGCACTGAGACTGGTCAGTTCATGAACTAACATTCCAGCAGTATAATCTATGCTAGGTTTAGACTACCTTATTCAGCTTCATATTCAACTATCACCACCCTAGTATCTCAGCACATTCTGGAAGTGCATTGATGTGACTAGCATCTCTCATCTATAACACCAGGATGTCCAAAACAGAGGACAGAATAATGATCCTGGAGAACAGGAAAAGAAAACTTCAGGAGGAGCTTCTAATAAATATGCCTTGTAAACTTAAATATTAGATCTAAGAAAACATTCAAGATTCAGCTCCTTATGAACAGTCTCCTTATGGACACTTATATAATTAATCCTCCCCACCCCCCAATACAAAATTACCTGCAAGAATTAGAGATAGGCTCAGATAGGATACTCCCAATCCGGATATGAATTTTCCTATTTTAGAGGGGTATGGGTGGAAGTCTGGTGCTGAGGTTTTGGTTTGGCTGTAGAGACAAGGACCAGATGCTAAATGTGGATAACTGACAAGCAGCTCCTGACAGAAACAAGTTTGCTAAAAACTAACTCCTTCCTTAGCAGTGATGCACAACATCAGGTCTCTTGATAGAAAAATGGTTGAATGAATGAGAATGCTTTGAATAGTCATTTATAAAATACTGCACAGACCTGAACAATTTGCAAAAAATGTATTTTTTATATTTGCAACTTCATTCATATTGACCAGAATTGCTCTTAATGCTATGTAACATTATAACATAGACAGACTTTTTTTGGTTTAGCTTGAGATAATCTCAAAATTATTTCTTTTTCAACCAATACTATATGAAACTTTTTCTTCTCTGATTCCATAATTTATTTTAATGAGACAAGAGTTTCCCTCTCACAATGATCTGTGCCTCTATGGATATGTCTTTGTTTTGCTCATCTGAAATAATACAAACTGCATATTTGAGGAACAGTTAAATGTTTTCAGAAACTGAATTTCCCTTAATGCTATTTCTAAACATAACCAGGAATAACCGAAATATATCCAAAATATGAGTGTCTTCTTCCTAACATATCCTCCACCTCCCTCCCCCCACTGAAAGTTTCAAGCCACACCACAATTTTCATAAAAAGCTAATATAAAAGTAAGGATGGAAAAATCCATGTTTTGGTTAGTTTTAGTTTAGTTTAGGCTACGGGGAAGATGTGATTTCATCTCCAAGGTAAATCTGTATCTAATCATGTTTGATTTTTTTTTGTCCTTTTAATGGGAAATAATTTTCAGCATTGTACATTGATATTTAAACAATGTATTGCTGAACTTCAAAAGATGTGGTTTTATTATTAATTTAACATTGTTTCTTACAACTGTTTGTATTTCACACAATTATTAGGATTTGAACAGAAAAGGGTGAAGAGTTGGAGCAGCACATGTTTTAAGAATTGTTTGCCTAAAGTATGCTGCTGTAGAAGATAATACTAGACTCTGGATTACCTTCTCTAGTTTATTCTATAGAGGGAATTTCTAGTGCTGATCATGGTGGATAACATGCAATTAAAAATGATAGCTAACATAGTGGATATATGTGTTATCTCAAATCTAATACACCCTATTTTTAGCAATCCCTGTATAAAAATCAAATGAAACATTGAGGTTTGCTGGTTTTACAAGTGAATTTGGTTTGATCTAGCTACAGTGAATGCTTTTAGACGGTCTCATAGTCTTCCAGAGAAGAATGACATTATGTTGTTTCTAATTTGTCCTGGATTAATCCTGAAAAATAAAAATTATTCTGTGAAATGTAGTATGTTGGATAAAACGGATATTTAAAAGCTCTCTATATCTTTAGAAGAGTCTTTCAGCATAGAAGTGGGTTGCTTTTACTAGGGTAGAGGAAGTAAACCATAGGCTGATATTAATTACAGCAACTGAGAGAGATGTATAATGTAATAGTTAATCTCTTGCTAAAGGTTCTTTATCTCATGTAGTCTTATCTTGTGTTCCTTATGCAAGAGCATGGCCAGTGAATGTTGAGAAGACAAACAGTTTGCAAAGACAGTAACTGGAGGTTCTTGTAACAGTGGTGTGGTTAGAACATGGGGTTTTCGTAAGTGGGAGGATAGTGTGAGCTCTGGTTGTTGGTCTTTCAAGACATGAGTGTTCAGTATTAATTTTGTTGAGACCTTTTTGGCTTTACTGAGGGATTCTTGCATTAAAGAAGGATGATGATGATGATTACTAATTAACTGATTATTTCCCTGGCCTGTGTGCAATACATATCTAAAATGCAAGAGAGGGCTGAATGAAAATCAATTCTGTTTATTATAAAAGAAAAAAAATTTATTTATGGGTAGTCTCTTCCCCTTAAAGAGGGTAGAGTTGAACAAGTAAGGACTCAGTCCTCTAGTCAGATTTGCTAACATAGGGTGCGTCTATACTTGTAAATTAAGTCGATTTAAGCCTGTTTAAGTCGACTTAATTTACTCTGCATCTACACTAAAATTTCCTTAAGTCGACTTAAGCAGCAGCTTAAGTCAATTTAAGGAAATTTTAAGTCGACTTTATAAAACCTAGTTTAAAGTCGACTTACTGGCTAAATCGACTTTATTAAATTGACTTAAGCCAGTGTAGATGTGGCTTAGCCATAAGTCGACTTTAAGGGTTCCCAGGGCTCCACCACTGACCTCCCTGCCAGGGTTCCTGGCACAGCCAGAGCCTGGCGTGCCCACCCGAAGGGCAGGACACAGCCCTGACCACCCCGCTCCCATACCCTGCCCCTGTCCCTGTCCTGCTCAACCCCCATGTACTTTAGTACAATGGGGAAAATGCTGAGTCCCTTGGCACTTTTAAAGGGGTGCCCCCCCTCCCACCATGGACCACTCTCAGGTTCACCTAGCCCCTAGAAGTTGACTTAGGCATCCAGCGTGGATGCTATAAGTCGATTTGGCAAGGTCGACTTTAAGTCAACCTAAATTTACAGTGCGGACATGCTAAGTCGACTTAACAAAGTTGACTTAAAGTTGACTTTGTTAAGTCGACTTAGCAAAGTTGACTTATTTTGACAAGTGTAGACATAGCCATAGATCCATGGATTACATACAGATGAGTATAAGCCAATGTTTCTCAACCATTAGTGGACCAGGGAATACCTAAAGGTATTAGTTACTTTACGCAGAACACCTAATGAAAACTTTCTCAGAAAAGCCGGTATATATCGGCTGTAATGTTCATAATATCTCCCTTCTATGCATTCCTATGAAAACTATTCGGGAAAGTGAATTAAATACAATTTTATGAATATAACATGCATTTATCCCTAAAAAAGAGATACATAATGATTATGCACACAATTTAAAACTGAAAATATTAAGTTTTAATGGAAATTTTGGGCCTGCATATTTGAACAAAGTTCATGTATTCTTGGAGTCAGATTCATCAAAGAAACTTTTATTGTGGAAGTTATGTTCAAGCAATTTTAATGCTGGTAGTAACAGCTGCAGGAAATTTAAAATGCCCGCGCAGCAGCAAAGGAGCAAGGCAGCACTTGATGCTGATGAGTGCCTGGAAGTTTTGCTGTGGCTGGGACATAATAAATCTCCCAGGCACACATCAACTGGCCATGTTGTTTCTTTCTCCCTCCACACTCATCTCCCCTCCCCCCACTCCAATGGGAAGAGGTTGTGGAACAGAGAAACACTGGTATAAACGATATCTTCAGTTAACCGTAATTTCATTTTTTAAAAAAGTGTCATCAATAAGCGTGGTTGTGTTGACTATTTCTAGATACACTGGGAAAGTTACCATGGATAGATATTGGCCACCATATCTGTGTTTATATCAGGTCACCATTTCATTCACCACTTTTTCAGGCCTAGTATATTGCTGGTCCAGTAGCTAAATCCTTGGCGTTACTGGCAAAGATGTGATATAAACCTTATTCTTTCCTTTCCTGCTCGTGCTCTGGCACTGCAACAATAATGACATTAAAAAGAGTGAGTGAAATTCTAGTATCATTTCCCTTTATAGCCTTACAACAATAATTATTCCAAGAAAAGAATAAGAGATCCTCTTGCTTTTATGGTCTTTGCTACTATGGCATGACCTTAATACAGCCAAAGGACGGCCAGGAATTTATCATAATGTGCAGGGTGCATGAAGAAGGCTCTTGTCTTTTCTGCAATCCCTTTACATTTAATTTGTCCCTTCCTTGTCTCCCATTATCCTGTGTAATCTCCACTTCTCTCAAGTCTCTTGAGGGTGAGATTACATTTCAAGAACTGAGATTCATATTCTGAGGCCTGTAAATCCAGATGGAAAATTGAACTATATGACAGCTCTCTTTGAAGAAGGAAGAAGAATTAAAATTGCCAAGAAGATTTTAACATTGGATTTATTTTTAAAGTTGTCGTTTTTGGTGGATTGTATGTTTATTGGGACGTGACAGTATTGTTAGTTACCTTGCAATTACAAAATAGCATCTTTATGAGTACATTACTATAAAAAAAATCCCTGCCAATATGAGAACACTTTACTTGAAAGACAATGACTGGCACACTAGAAAACCCTTAATATATCTTACGCCATCCCATGGATCTGCAGGTCTCTTTATAGATGTTAGCCAGTTAATTTTTACATCACACATTCCATTACAAAGATATGTTGCTTGGAAAGCTGTTAACAACAGAGACAAATTCTAATGTAGTGTTAATCTATAGGATGTAGAGATGGGCGCATAAAGCTTTTTAATTCTTACCTGAATTTCCCCCCAAAAGATCCTAATCTCACACCATGCTAGTCACTGAGGCATCTGAATGCCTAGGGAAAATGTGACTGATCAGCTCTTGTGTTCTACAAATTGTGATTAGTTCAGTGTTGCATAGTATTCTCATTTTGCTGTTAGGCTAATCTAGGATTACAATAGAAGAAACTCAATGAGTAGAAAGTAGTAGAACTGGATCAGATGGACCTTTTCTCTGGCGGAGTTCTAAATGGATGTACGTCTATTTCTTCAATTAGTGGAACTACACTTTAAGCAGTAGTAAAATGATTTTGATGTTCAAATGAAATCATTGTATCAGAGCACAAAGAAAAGGATCAAAAGGGGACTGGAGAAAATGCCAAAAATAACTCATAAGGGGAAAAGAGTTGAATCTTTTTAGAAAATCAAGCGAAGATTTTGTGTGCCAAGGTTCACCTGCCTAACTTTGCTACCTAAGCAATGGGAAAAACAAATATAGGCAATGCTAATATATAAAAAGGGCCAGGGTAGCGAACAACTATGTAACCACATTTACTTTATATATAGCCCCATCTTCTCTTGCAGTTAGGGCTTGTCCATTTGTGTACATGCTGTGTGAGAAGAAGAGAGTATATGGACCCAGTCAGCAAATTGCTACTGCTTTTGTTCAGTGATGAGGCACATGTTTTGAAATGTAAAGGGTCTTGCCCAGTGTTTTTCTTTTTAAATTTAAAAATCATCTGAGAATTGAGTTGTATGCATAATACATGACAAAAATCAGAATTTACTATCATTCGGAGTAGCCAGGTTCTGGTAACTAGTTCAAACACATGATGAGAACCTATGAACCAGAAAGTCTGAGCATATATCATAGCTGACTATATTATAAGACAAAAACCATGAAGGCCAAATTCTGCTCTTATTACAGTGATTTCAATGGGAGAGGCACCGATGTACACGTGAATTGAATTCCATTATGTAAAATTATCTGAGGACTTGAATTTTGTATTCAGAGTAGGAAACCCATGTACACCACTTCCTTGGAAGACCCAATAATGAAAGATAGATGGGAAGATCCAGTATTGTACTAAGTTCTGTTTGAGTGAGACACAAGTGACTTTGTTAGCGCTAAATTTTGCTAAATGTTGCTTTTGATAATGAGATTGTGTTATCAAGTACTCAATAACAGCACCACCTCAGGATTACTGAAAATACTGAATTATTATTTATTTGATTTGCAAAGGCAGCCAAAATTTCTTAAAGAGGACATACTTACAGTATGTAGGTCATCAACAAGTAATGTATATGCCCCAATATTTCTTCAAAACAGAGTGCAGACAAGGAAATAGTGTCCTTTTTAATTCCTACCCCAACAACCTAATCATTATCTTCATGGAGTAGTTTGCACAGAGGATAAGAGATAATCCAGATATCTGTAGAATCGCCATTGGGAGTGGTGAATAAATATATAATTCCTTATGTTAATCTTGGCTCAACTAGTTGTCTTTCTTCTAATTGTAACCAGAGAAATAAGTTCAGATTTGTTTTCAAAGTACATTAAAATAGACCTGAGACATTTTCTATTAAAGTAGAACACGCCATTCAGACCAAATTTAAATTTTGCTGTCCAAATTGATACATTGTGTAGTGTACCTGGAATATATGATGCTGTCACAAATTGTACATTGATTAATGTAGATTTTGTGACCTTAAAAAAATCAGATAAATAGGTTTAAATTTGCTGCAAGAATCTATTCTCTCTTACTCCCACGCCCCTCTCCACAGGGGTAGGATTTAAAAATCAATATTTCCCAACATTTTCCTCACTTATCTGAGATACCACAGTTTAGCCTTCTACTTCAAATGGGAAAGAGCTGTGGTAATTACATTTTCCAACAGCTGTCTTGTTGACTTATTGAAATGGTGACAACTGTATGTCCTAAACTGATAAATTCTATGATATGAAAATGAATATTTTACATGGCTACTCTATTCCATCTTCTCACAGATATTGTAGCTTTCATGTAATATAAGAAAATATTAAATCACTAGTGACAAGGGGCTTAATTTATAGTTGATTTTAAACATGGCTGAATATGTAAGGGTGAAATAAGGTTTCTTACACCTTGTATGACCATGTTTGACTTGCCTGGATCCTGGTCTGGATTTCAGAGTAATGGAATGCAAGTGCCACTTGACCGAAGCTCCCCACAAGAGTGGGTAGATGAAACAAAGACATGGCTTTACTCCTCTATAAAGTGACTCTGGTCTTGGCCCTGCCACAGACTTCTTGTGTGATTTTCTTTTTTTTTGGCAAGTCATTCAATTTCTGTATGCCTCCATTTCCCCCCTCTATAAAATGGAGTAGAAAATCCCACAGCTCACAGCAGTTTTGTAAATTCATTAGTGGCTTTGCAGTGGTCACATTTAGGAACATAAGAAAGGCTATAGTGGGCCAGACCAGTGGTTCATAACTCACTATCATGTCTTCCAATAGTGGGCAGTGTCAGATGCATCAATGAACAGAACAGATCATTTCCATCACATCACATCATTTATTGAGTGATTCATCCCATGTTGTCCAGTCCCAGCTTCTAGCATTCAGAGGTTTAGGATCACCTGGAGCATGGGGTTTCTTCCCAGAACATTTTGGCTAATAACAAAAGATGAATCTATCCTCCATGAACTCATCTAATTCTTTTGAATGCAGTTACCTGTTGGCCTTCACAAAATCCACAGGCAATGAGTTGACAGGTTGATGGTGTACTGTGTGAAGAACTTCCTTATGTTTGTGTTAAATCTGCTGCCTACATTAAACCTGCTGCTTATTAATTTTACTGCGTGACCTGCTGCCTATTAATTTAATTGGTTCTTGCGTTATGTGAAGGGGTAAAGAATATATCCTTATTTACTTTCTCTATGCCATTTATGATTTTATAGACCTCTGTCATATCCCCGCTCAGTCATCTCTTTTGTAAATTGAACAGTTCCTATCAATTTCTCCTCATATGGAAGCTGTTCTGTACTCCTAATCATTTTTGTTGCCTTTCGCTATACCTTTTCTAAATCTAATATTTTTTTTTTTGAGATGGAGTGACCAGAAGTCCATGTGATATTCAAGGTGTGGGATCACCCAGGGATTTATATAAGGGCATTATGATATCTTCTATCTGATTATCAACCCCTTTCCTAATGGTTCCTAACATTCTCTGGTTAGTGATTATGGTGGCAAGTGCTATAAAAAAACTATCCCAAAATAAAATACATTTTTATTCTTTTAATTATTGCAGTTGTAAGTGAAAGATATCTAAAAGCATAGTAGATGAGGACCATCGATTCATATAATTTTTCTTTTCTGTAAATGGTTTTCTCCCCAAAATATAAAAATTGTGTAGTTGCCATAGGGCTCTGATGAATGGAGAATCTTTTGAATGTATTATTGAATGGAAAGGATAACAAGAACAGTAGAAAGTTATACAAATAATCCGATCATTACTTTTCACTCTGTTTCACACTCCTTCCTGAGATGCATTTTTTTCTCTTAGCCTTTCCAATAAACTATTCGTTGATTTTCAGTCCCCCAGAAGAAGTATGAAAGTTTTCTTGTAATTAATCAGAAGTTTAGCCAGGAACAATAAAGTTGCATCCACTCATTTCAGCTAAGAAATCCTGTTTAATGTCTCTGTGTTCTTGTCTCTTTGACTGAGTCAAGGGATTGAAATCAGAAAAGAAAAAAGCTTTCTGCCCCTTCATATTTCCCTCTTAACTGCTGGCCATCTGCTAGCAGTCTCTGGCATTCATGAAGGCTTCAATTAATGTTCCTTCTAAACCTATTCTACTTTCCTTTTAGGCTATGTCTACACTTGCACTTTTAAGTCGACTTTAACTAAGTCGATTTAACTAAGTCGACTTAAAGTCAACTTAGTTAAGTTGACTTAGTGGGTCTACATTTAAAATTAAAGTCGACTTAAAGGGGAACTTACAAAATCGACCTAGAGCGTCCACACTGCATGCTCTAGGTCGACTTTGTGGGGCTAGGGTGACCTTGGGCAGGTCCACGGTGGCAGGGGGGCACCCCCTGTGTACAATGGGGCAAAGGGGTACAGGGACCCTGGCAAGGCAGAGCCCTGTGTGTGATGCTTTCTGGATTTAGCGAAGCATTTATGATATTATTTTCTATGGATATCTCATAAATGCTATAATCCATAGGAACTATGTCATGTTTGGTATCAATACAAAGGTAGTAATTTGCTGGGAATGATTGTATAATTTATGTCTAGGAATTCTATTTCAATTAGAAGTTAAGAATTTGATGTTATATCCATACTTTAACTTGTGTCATTCTGGACAAATGCCTTGGATGGGAGGGTGTGAACAACCATTGTCTCTTTAATGTTAAGGAATCTGCCAGGTGATATGGTCCCAGGGAGTAAACTGATGAGCCATTAAGGACACAATGGTTGTATTCTTTATGTCCTTAATGGCTCATCAGGATACTCCCTGGGACCATATCACCTGGCAGATTCCTTAACATTAAAGAGACAATGGTTGTTCACACCCTCCCATCCAAGGCATTTGTCCAGAATGACACAAGTTAAAGTATGGATATAACATCAAATTCTTAACTTCTAATTGAAATAGAATTCCTAGACATAAACTATACAATCATTCCCAGCAAATTACTACCTTTGTATTGATACCAAACATGACATAGTTCCTATGGATTATAGCATTTATGAGCTATCCATAGAAAATAATATCATAAATGCTTCCCTAAATCCAGACAGTGTCACACCGTGCCCACATGCCCTGCCCTTTGGGGGGCATGCCAGGCTCCCCCTGTGCCCCCCCGGCAGGGAGAGCATTGGTGTAGTCCTGGGGTAGCCCTAAGTCGACTTAGGGCTACCCCAGGGCTACACTGGCTTAATTCGACTTTAAAAAGTCGAATTAAGCCTTAGGTCGAGTAGAAAGGTGGTTTAATAAAGTCAACTTAATTTTCATTAAGCCAACTTTATTTTGCTTAAGTCGACTTAAGCAAAGTGTGGTGTACATGCAGGGCGCATTAAGTCAACTTAAGCCAAGCTTAAATCGACTTAATTTAGCAGTGTAGATGCAGCCTTATTCTCAGGGGAATCTGACAGCATTTCTCAGTGTATGTTAGCATGTCACCTATATAAGTTAATTTCAGGATCCAATTTAAATTGCCCTTTTTAAAAAAACAACCCCTCTCACCCATCTTCACTGGATGGCTCTAGTCTCCTTTACTGATTTTTACTTCTACACTTCTGTTCCTTCCCTCTTTTCAGCTTGCACCAGGTTTCTCTTTCCCCTTCGCCCTGTTTCCATTATTGGTGAAAGACTCTTTCTTTGATTCCCTTATCAACTGGAAAAGCATATCTGCATCTCCCCTCCTCTGCATGAACTCTGTGGAACTCCATGCCAAAGAAAGAAGGCTACATAGGACTCAGGGGTCTTTGAACATACCCAAAAGATTGCATGATGTATTGCTGTGGTGGTACATTGGGGCAGTAGGCTCTCATTCAGCCAAAGAAATGGGACTACTCACATGCCATGTACTCAAATGCCTTATTGAACTGGCCTTTGCTAAAAGAGAAATCATTATTTAATTCCAGAAAATAATTTCCTATCATCATTCTGCCTTGAGCTGGGCTCTTTGCCTCTGGCGCAATGCTATATACACATATTACATTATTTCTCTACATAAAAGCTGTGTTAATATTAATTTGCATATATATTTAACTCAGAATATTTTACTTTTCAAAAAAAAATGATACCAGACAATCTACTGACAGTATCTTTTATTTTTTTTGTTCAGTAACTGGTCATGAATTAGGTTTCATGTCACATACTGGCAATATCCAAGGTGGACTTTGAAGATAGCTATTTAATTTTTCCTTCATTTTCACTTCCCCCCTATTCAAAATCAGGGGAAGTTTAGTATAAATAAACCATGCGACTGAGCAGTTGAATTTTAACCACAACACAATTGCAGTATAGAGTCACTGTGACCCAGAAAGAATATTACAGTACATTGATTTTTTTTGGAATCTGTGCATTTTTTTTTCAAATGTGACACATTTCCTTTAAAAACAGCTAATCTGGTCAAGTGGACAGAAAATCAATGAAGTTCTCACTTAAATTTTAAAGTGTGATTAAAAAACACCTTTATAACGAACTCTCTTGCTGTTTCTTAGATCCATAGATGAATAGAAGATTTAGGGGCCCAGTCCTATCAGATATTATTGGGCTCTTCTTGACAGGGGTTGAGCGCCGCCAAATCACACTGAACATCCTCACTGGAAGCTAAAGGGGCGAGGCATGTCACAGGAGCGGGCTCTAACTGAACACATGCCTCGGAGACCATTTATAGTGTAACTAACTGTGAACGATCTAAACAAACAACAAAAACAGACCAGGTACAGCTGGCTTTTCACCAGTTTCTGATTCTGAATGTCAATGGACAACAAATTTCTAATGGGATGATGGCTCTGCAACAGACAATAAGTCTTCCAACTAGACTGTTCCCTTCAACTTCTTTTTCTCAAATGAGATGTTAAACTCACTTTAATGTGGCCCTTCAGAACCCTACTGAAGGACCAAGTTAATAGGTGATGAAGAAAATAGTTCAGACATGGAGGGGTTGTGTACGCTTGGATGCACAGGATATCGGGTGAGCAACATTTAATTAAATCATTTTTAAACCACTCTATACTGTAATGAGTGATTTATTTGCTCCTTATTCAACTGTTTCACTCCCACAAAGAGCACAGATAAAACAGTGAGTTCTTTTGAACTGTTTTTCCTTTCTGTGAGTATTAATAGAAACGTGATGCTTTATCAGCATCTCCTACTTGCTTTCAACCATCCTCTTTTCCTTACTCCGCTCCCTACATTCTTTTCAAGTACACGCTTTTGTTTATTTCTTCTCCCCATCTCTTACTCTCACCCACAATGTGGCTATTATCTGCTGACTACCTATATTCTCTCTCCTTTTTTTGTCCTGCTTAACTTTACTTAGCTTTTTCTCCCCTCATCTTTTTCCTAGTTTCCATCCCTCCACCCTCTGCCCAGGATCTGGCCAATCCTCCTGCCAAAACAAAGCTGCTAACTAACACCACTCTCTCTCCTTCACCCTGGCATAATTTCAACTACTTTACTCTGGTTCTGCAGTCTGTAACCTCAGCAATGTCTCCTCTTACCTACTGTCCTCTGTTACTCCATCACTCAATCCCTCCCTCTCATTTAATCTTTAATTTAGTTGGTTCCACTCACTGCCTGAAATAATTGTAGAAACATAGAGGCTGAAAGGGACCATAAGAAGTTATCAATCCAGCCCCCTGGATTGCAGCAAGACCAAACCCTATACCACCCCTGAAATATGTTTGTCCAGACTTTCTAAAAAAGCTTCCTATGATGGGGATTCCAGCAACTTGGAAACCTATTTCAGAGCTGAACTGCCCTTACAGTTAGAAAGGTTTTCCTAACATCTAACAAAAATCTCCTTTGCTGCAGATTGAGTCAATTACTTCCTGCCCTACCCTCAGTAGACATGGAAAACAATTGCTCGTTGTCCTCTTTTTAAGAGCCCTTATATATTTGAAGACTCTCTCAGCCTGCTTTTCTCATCACTAAACATTTCCAGGTTTTTTAACCTTTCCTCATTGGTCACAAACCTTGTCATTTTTGTTGCTTTCCTTTGGACTCTCTCCAATTTGTCCTCATCCTTCTTAAAGTGTGGTGCTCAAAACTGAACACAATACTCCAGCTGAGGCCTTAGCAGAGAGTAGAGCAGGACAGTTATTTCCCCTGTGTGACATACAACATTCCTGTTAATACACCTTTAAATGTTGTTAGCCTTTTTTGCAGCTACATCACATTGTTGATTTATATTCAGTTTGTGATTCATAATGTCCCACAGATTCTTTTCAGCAGTATTCCCACCAGTTATTCTCCATTTTCTAGTTGTACATTTGATTATGCCTTCCTAACTGAAGTACTTTGCACTTGTTTTTGCTGAATTTCATTTTGTTGAATTTGGACCAATTCTCCAATTTGTCAAGATCACTTTGAATTCTTATCCTGCTGTCCAAAGAGCTTGTAACTCCTCCCCTTGGTGTCATCCAAAAATTGTATAAGCATACTCTTCACTTCATTATCCAGATCATTAATGAAAATATTGAATAGTATCAGAAGCAAGAATGACCCCTACAAGACACCACTAGGTACACCCTCAATTTTGACAGCAAACCATTGATAACTATTCTTTGCATATGCTCTATCATCTAGTTGTGCACCTAACTCATAGTAATTTCTTCTTGGTCACATTTCCCTAGTTTGCTTTTGGGACTGTGTTGAAAACCTTACTAAGACCAAAATGGCTGCTACTTAATACTTGTATTGGATTTTTTTTTTTAATACAAGCTGAGGATATATAGAAATGTTCTTATTGGAAAGATAGAATTGTTGGACAGAAAAAGACCTTGATAGGTCTTCTAATCTTGTCCTTTCTATTCAAGGCAGGGCCAAGCATTACCTAGAGCATCCCTGACAGAAGTTTCTCAAACCTGCTCTTAAAAATCCCCAATGATGGAGATTCCACACCCTCCCTATGCAATTTATTCCAGTGCCTAACTACCATGACAGTTAGGAAGTTTTTCCTAATATTCAATTGAAACTGTCTTTGCTACAATTTAAGCCCATTTCTTCTTGTCTTATCCTCAAAGGTTAACGAGAACAATTTTCTCCCTCATCTTTGTAACACCCTATTATTTAATTGAAAACTGTTATCTTGTCCCGCCAAGTCTTCTCTTCTGCAGACCCAACAAACCCATCTTTCTCAATCTTCTCTAATAGCTCACGTTATCTAGACCTTTTATTTTTGTTGCCCTTCTCTGGACTTTCTATAATTTGTCCTCATATTTCTTGTAATATGGCACCCAGAACTGGACATAATACTCTTGTGGAGGCCTAATCAACATGGAGTAGAGTGGAAGAATTACTTCTCATGTCTTGCTTATAACATTCTTGCTAATATACCGCAGAATGATTTTTGCTAATTTTTTTTTGCAAACAGCGTGACACTATTAATTCGTATTTAGCTCATGATCCACTATACCCTCCTGATCTTTTTCCACAGTACTTCTTCCTTGGCAGTCATTTCCCATTTTCTAGTTGTATAACTGATTGTTCCTCCTAAGTGGAGTACTTTGCATTTGTCCTTACTGAATTTCATCCTATTTACTTCAGACCATTTCTCCAGTTTGTCCAGATCATTTTGAATTTTAATTCTATCTTCCAAAGCACTTGCAACTTCTCCCACTTTGGTATCCTCCACAAACTTTATAAGTGTACTCCCTATGCTATTTTCTACATCCTCAATGAAGTCATTAACCAGAACTGGACCAGAACCAATTCCTACAAAATCTCACTTGATATGCCCTTCCAGCTTGACTGTGAACCATTGGTACCAGCTCTCTGGGATGGTTTTACATCCAGTCATGCATCCACCTTACAGTAGCTCCATTTAGATTGTATTTCAGTAGTTTATGAGGTCATTTCAGACAGTATCAAAAACCTTTCTAAAGTCAAGATGTACCATATCCACTGCTTCCCCTCCTATCCACAAGGCTTGTTACTTGCCAAATAAAGCTATCAGATTGGTTTGACATGCTTTGCTCTTGACAAATCCATGCTGACTGTTACTTACCACATTCTTATCTTCTAGCTGTTTGCAAACTGACTGCTTAATTATATGCTCCATTATCTTCCTAGGTACTGAAGTTAAGATGACTGGTCAATAATTTCCTGAGTTGTCCTTATTTCTCTTTTTATAGATTGGCACTGCATTTGCCCTTTTCCAGTCTTCTGGAATCTCTCCCATCTTCCATGACTTTTAGAAAATAATCACTAATGGCTCAGGTATCTCCTCAGTGAGGTTCTTGAGCATTCTAGGATGCATTTCATAAGGTCCTGGTGACCTGAAGACATCTAACTTGTCAAATAATTTTTAACTTGTTCTTTCTCTGTTTTAGTCTCTGATCCTATCTCATTTTCAATGGCATTCATTAGGTTAGATGTCCAATTACTATTAAACTTTTTAGTGAAAACTGAAACAAAAGGTCATTTAGCACTTCTGACATTTCCACATTTTCTGTTATTGTCCCCCTTCCACCTGTTGAGTAATGGGACTATCCTGTCTTTGGTCTTTCTCTTGCTTCCAGTGTATCTGCAGAATGATTTCTTGTTACCCTTTAAATTAGCTAGAGACATAACCTAATTTTGTGCCTTGGCCTTTCTTATTTTGTCTTTACATACTTGTGTTATTTATTTATATTCATCCTTTGTAATTTGTCCTAGTTTCCACTTTTTGTAGGACTCTGTTTTGAGTTTCAGATCACTAAAAATCTCTTGGTTAAACCAGAGTGGTCTCAATGTACTTCGTTGCCATTCTTTTCTATGCAGTGGTACAGTTTCCTCTTGTGCCCTTAATAATGACTCTTTGAAAAATTATTTATAAGAAGCCTTATCTACCTTCTTTTTTGTGGTCTGCAGTAGACCCCCAGCATGACATCACCCTTATTTTTTACCCTTTTTATCCCTTGCCAGACAAGTCTGTTTCCTATTTCCATCTCAACCTCAGCCCAAATGTATGTATTTTTGATATATAAGGCAATACATCTTTCCTCTTTCCCCATGCCCGTCCTTCCTGAGTATGCTATACCTGTCTGTCCCAATATTTGCAGTCATGTGCATAATCCCTGCAAGTCTCTGTGGTGCCAACGATGTTATAATTGTGTTTATTAACTAACATTTCTAGTTTTGCCTGCTTATTCCCTGTATTTCCCACATTAGAATAAAGACATCTAAGATACTGATTTATTTTGACCCCTATATTCTCTCATCTCTCCCTTATCCCTGATATACTGGCCCACCCTCACCTTAAATGCCAACTCTTCTCCCAGGTCCCCATGTTTTTGACTTACCTGTAGGCTTTTGTCTTCTGCCCTGATTGAACCAAATTTAAAGCCCTCAACACCAGGTTAGCCAGTCTATACATAAATATGCTCTCCCCCTTCCATGATAGGTGGACACCATCTCTGCTTAGCACTCCTTAGCATTCCTGGACAATACAACCCCCAAATCCTGCTTGCTTTTTCTATCATTTATCTTAGTTTTCCTTTCCTTTCTCACCAGAATTCTTAAATAAGCTAGTTATTACTGCTGCGTCCTAGACTTCCTCTTCAATGTATCTTGATTCTTCTTTAATTCTGCTCCCACATTTATTACTTCATGAAAACTTGCAAGGGCAATACCAATAACATACTCCTTCCTACTATTTCAAGGGGGTAACTTCAATGCTTATTTTGTCTAATTCCTCTGTTTCAGACTTATTTTGCACTGAATGTTGTAAACATTTTTCCAATCGCCATGTTTTTCACTGTTCTTCCCTCCACTCTGTCCAAAATACCATTAAGTGTTTGTCTTCCCTTGATCTTCAGAACAAAACATCTCCTTTAATTCCTCTGCTAAATTCCTGTCTCAGTGCAAAATGTTCAAACTACTTGTCCTCATTTTCAAGGTCCTGCTTATTTCCCTTCCTTCCTATATTTCTGTTTGTATTCCTTCCTACTTCTTGCTTCTACCTAGAGTTGGATGAATAATGGATTTTTTGCTTCACTGACAAAAAATGTATTATAGATTTTGAGCCTTTTATGGTATCCTTATACTTTTAATAGTCCTCTACATTTTGTCAAGTTCTTTCCTTCTTCAAATTCCCCTACTTTAAAATCTACATCTTCCAAAATATTCTTCCAGTTATGTCCTGACCAAAAATCACTCCACATCTTCTCTTACCTGAATTGGTGTGACTTGTCTATAGTTATCTTTATCAGCTGTTTGGGGTAGCAGCAGGAATGGAAGTTAAGGGAGCTCAGATGTTAAGGTATAGTGCTACCTGAATGATGCAATTCAGTAATAAAACTGTCTCTTAAAACAATTTTGCTCTTTACAGAGGTCAGTGTCAGCCAGTTGACTATTGATTAGACATAGTTAACAAGAAAATTTCCATCTGAGGGAATAGTGTTTTAATTAATTACATTTTAGGGATAATGTGTTCTGTTACCAGACAGTACTTCTCTTTCACAAAGTAGATGAAATTTGTCTCCTTTGTTATTTATTGTTTGTAAAATGACTAGTCAATTTGTATATAGATAAGAGCCACACATTGCATTTTTAAAATGAGAAAGGTGATAAAGAGAGAAGTTTAGAAAGTTTCAAACACTCTATTTTAGCCTAATGGATTGGAAGAAACTAACAAGACCAAATATGAATCCATCCTTACATGGTAAGCTTTACGTAGAGCATTTTACAGTTGCCATTTTCTTTTCCTCACTAATGGCTTGCTAAAGTCATATTTGAATTCACCAGACTTGATCTCTTGCCTTTTCGAACAGTGTGAACCTCTTAATCTTCACATTGTATTTTCTGATTAATATTATATTTTTCTGGGTGTATTAGTAGGAAAATATAATTTTAATTTGAAAACACATTATGTAAATAGGCAGTTCCCCTGGATTACAATGCACATGGAAATGTTTTCATTTGCTTCACCAAAAGAATTTTGTTCCATAGTAGAACTGTGAGTTATTTAAAATTTTCCTTGGGTATACATTAATTATTTTCACAGTAAAAGCAAATTTTATGCAAAAAAATACTCTTTCCTTGGAACTGCCTTTCATTTTTGCCAGAAATGTGAGGCAAAAATGAACAGTTTCCTGGCTTGTACTGAACAATAAAAGCATCCAGCTGGATGTTGTTAATGCTAAATCGTATTATTCAGAGATTCATCAAAGAATCAGAGAAATCAGACAAAGTCCCACAAGTTTCCAGAATTTATTATTTTCAATACGTTTTCTGGCCATCTCCTTTGATCACCAGATGCAGCATTTCAAGGTTGCAAATGACTTTGATCTGAGTGTGACTGCCTTTCTAATGGAAACACAGTAGAATCTTGAGGTCAAATTTGTATGTGGTGTAAGCAGCATCAACTTACACCACGTCAGACTTCGCTAAACTAGTTGGAGTCTGAAGTGTGCACTATAGGATGACTCAATACTTTAGTTCTTAGATTAACAGCAAAATATTTTGCTTCTTTAAATGGGTAAAATAGGATTTCTCCCCACTTCCCCTTTTAGTATTTTTGCATAGCTCTAGTATGTTTGGCCCAGAGAATTCAATTAAATGTTTGATAGTGACTTCACAAGAATTAGGATTTGACCCCTTGAAAGCACAGGAGTGAAGAAAGGATGGAGTTTTACTTTTATCCTTGGATCTTATGGGATAAAAGTTAGACCTTTAATATGTTGTCATTTAATTTTCCTTTTAGTTTTTGTTTTGAATTGCATTTTCACGGTAGTATTTCAAAATGAAATAGAACTCAAAGCATTCAACATATGATTCTACAGAATATGAGGCTATTTGAACAGTATATCTTTAGCACAATATCTGGTAATAATGGCATTTCTTGAACTGATGATGTGGTATCTTGATGGTGTGTAGTAAGGAGCTGTTAAATGGTGACACATTAAATAGCACTGTAAAAAGGAGTTATTGGTTATCAACAAAAGCCAACTGGCAATAGATAAATTTCAAATATTAAGATTTTCTATTTTTTATTATCACCGAAGGGGCTAGTTCATAATAGTACAATATTTTAAAAAGTAAAACAAAGTTGATTTTGAGTTACAGGAATTAATCTTTAATTTGAAATTGTAAAAAATATATTAATTATTGTTAGAGGATAGTTCTATTCCTTTAAGTGTGGTTCTACTCTGAAAATTAATGGTGGGTACATACATAGCAAGGCTCAGCTGTGTCTCCACTACCCATGGAACTATGGCTACACTGCTGGTTATGCTTGCATTGGCTCTCATTAAGCTACCACTGTGTGTGTACAGAAGCAGAGGAAATCTACTCATAGCTCATTGTGTAGCTATAGACTCATAGACTTTAAGGTCAGAAGGGACCAGTATGATCATCTAGTCTGACCTTCTGCAAAATGAAGGCCTCAAGACCTCACCCACCCACTCCTGCAATAGGCCACCGACCTATGACTGAGTTATTTACCTCCTTAAATCATGATTTAAGGACTTTAAGATAGAGAGAATTCACCAGTAGGTGAACCATGCCCTGTGCTACAGAGGAAGGCGAAAAACCCCCAGAGCCCAGGCCAATCAGCCCTGGGGGAAAATTCCTTCCCGACCCCAAATATGGCGATCAGTTAAGCACGTGGGCAAGTCTCAACAGCCAGTTACCTAAGAAACAATTCTCTGTAATAACTCAGAACCCACTCCATGTACTCTCCCCTCTTGGGCCATTTGTAAATCCACCACACGTAGCCAAATATCAGTCAATTTCCAAAATAGGCTAATCATACCGTCCCCTCCATAAATTTATCAATCTCAGATTTGAAAGCAGTTATGGTTTTTGCCCCCACAACTCCCCTTGGAAGGTTATTCCAGAACTTTACACCTCTAATGGTTAGAAACCTGCATCTAATTTCAAGCCTAAATTTCTTGATGGACAGTTTATAATCATTTGTTCTGGTGTCCACATTGGTGCTGTACTCAAATAATTCCTCTCCCTCCCTGATGTTAATCCCTCTGATGTATTTATAGAGAGCAATCATATCCCCCCCTCAGCCTTCTTTTGGTTAAGCTAAACAAGCCAAGCTTCTTGAGTCTACACTCGTAGGGCAGGTTTTCCACTCCACAGACCATCCTTGTAGCCCTTCTCTGCACCTGTTCCAATTTGAATTCATCCTTTTTAAACATGGGGGACCAGAACTGCACACAATATTCCAGATGAGGTCTCACTAGTGCCTTGTACAGTTGCACTAACACCTCCCTGTCTCTACTTGAAATACCTCTCCTGATACATCCTAGAACCGCATTAGCTTTTTTCACGGCCACATCACATTGGCGGCTCATAGTTATTCTATGGTCAACCATTACTCCCAGATCCTTCTCCTCCTCAGTCCGTTCCAACTGATGCGTCCCCAACTTATAGGAAAAATGCTTGTTGTTTGTCCCTAAACGCATGACGTTGCACTTCCCATTATTAAATTTCATCCTGTTCCTGATACTCCAGTTTACAAGGTCATCCAGATCTTTCTGTATTGTATCCTGATCCTTCTCTGTATTGGCAATACCTCCCAACTTGGTGTCATCTGCAAACTTTATTAGCACATTCCCGCTTTTTATGCCAAGGTCAGTAACAAAAAGGTTGAACAAGATCGGTCCCAAGACAGATCCCTGAGGGACTCCACTGGTAACCTCCCTCCAGCTTGACAGTTCACCCTTCAGTATGACCCGCTGTAGTCTCCCCTTTAACCAGTTCCTTATCTACCTTAGTATATTCATATTAATCCCCATCTTCTGTAACTTAACTAATAACTCCCTATGTGGAACTGTATCAAATGCCTTGCTGAAATCTAAGTAAATTAGGTCCACTGCATTCCCTTTATCTAAAAAATCTGTTATCCTTTCAAAAAAGGAGATCAAGTTTGTCTGGCATGATCTCCCTTTTGTAAAGCCATGTTGTATTTTATCACAGTTACCATTATCCTCTATAGCCTTAATTACTTTCTCCTTCAAAATTTTCTCCAAGACCTTGCATACTACCGAGGTCAAACTAACAGGCCGGTAGTTTCCCGGATCATTTTTATTCCCTTTCTTGAAAATAGGAACCACATTAGTGATTCTCCAGTCATACGGTACAACCCCCGAGTTTATAGATTCATTAAAAATCCTCGTTAAAGGGCTGGCAATTTCATGAGCCAGTTCCTTTAGTATCCTCGGATGGAGATTGTCCGGGCCCCCCGATTTAGTCACATCCAGCAGCTCAAGTTTGGCTTCTCCCTCAGGTATGGTAATTTCCACATTCATGATCTCATTCCTATTAGCTTCCCTACCTCTACCCTCCAGCTCAACTTCACTCTCATTGAAAACAGATGCAAAGTACTTATTTAGACATTCAGCCATGCCTAGATTATCCTTGACCTCCACCCCATCCTCAGTTTTTAGCGGTCCCACTTCTTCTTTCTTTGTTTTTTTCCTATTTATATGGCTAAAGAACCTTTTACTATTGGTTTTAATTTCCTTCACAAGGTCCAGCTCAGCTTGACTTTTTGCCTTTCTCACTCTCTCTCTACATGTTCTGACCTCCAAAAGGTAGCTTTCCTTGCTGATCTCTCCCCCTTTCCACTCCTTGTAGGCTCTGTGCTTCCTCCTAATCGCCTTTCTGAGATGCTTACACATCCAGCTTGGTCCACAGCTCTTGCCTATGAATTTTTTCCCCTTCCTTGGAATGTAGACTTCAGATAGTTCATGCAACTTTGATTTGAAGCGATTCCAAGCCTCTTCTACATTTACATTCCTGAGTTCTTCTATCCAGTCCACTTCCCCAACCAATTCCCTTAATTTTCTAAAGTTAGCCTTTTTAAAGTCAAAGATCCTGGTCGCTGATTTATTTTTGTTTATCCTTCCAATTAGTTTGAACTGAATTAGTTCATGGTCACTTGAACCTAAGTTGTCCCCTACAACCAGTTCATCTATGAGGTCCTCACTACTCACCAGTACTAAATCTAAGATGGCATCCCCTCTTGTTGGTTCGGTAACCTTTTGAAGAAGGAATTCATCAGCTATCACCTCCAGGAAAAACTGGGCCCTCTTATTACTACTAGCACACATCCTCCAGTCTATATCTGGGAAGTTAAAGTCTCCCATAATCACACAGTTCCCAGTAGTATTAACTTCCTTAAAGGCCTTAAAGAGGTCCCTATCCATGTCTAGATCAGATCCCGGCGGTCTGTAACACACTCCAAGCACCATTCCAGGAGAAACTTTAGTAGCTTTCTTCCCTAACTTGATTTTTACCCAGATTGATTCTGTTTTGTTAATTCCATCACTTTGAATTTCCCTGCAGTCTACCTCCTCATTGACATACAATGCCACTCCCCCACCTTTGCCTTTATATCTATCTTTCCTAAAGAGCACATAGCCTTCAATACCGGTACACCAGTCATGACTACTATTCCACCATGTTTCAGTTATCCCTATAATATCTGGTCTCACTTCCTCTACCAGTAGCTCCAGCTCCTCCATTTTGTTACACAGGCTTCTCGCGTTAGTATATAAACATTTTAGTTTGTGCTGCTTGGCCTCACTCACGTTCTTTTCCTGATTCGGCACAGTCGTTCCACAGACAATATCACTCACTAGACTGGCATTTACACTACTCCTCCTTCTCGTAACCCTCATGCCACTCCCTATTTCTGTGTCCTTTCTTATTTCATTTTCCTCCTTCTCAACATTAATATCAGGCGCGGAGATTATTCGGGCATCTCCCAACCATCTCCTAAAGCCTATGATGCAGATGAATTTGTATTATAGTAAAGCAAAGCACTGCAGTCAATGGAAAGATTCTCTTTGGCATGTTGAAGTCGTCTGAAAACTCTGAATATACTTCAATCAAAGTTGCCTTACAAAAAATGGCATCTTTGCTGCCTCCTCAAATATTTACAAGACAATTACTAATCCTCATATATCCACCCCAACACATTGTCAAACTTATCCATTTAATTCTCAGCCATATTATCTTTTCATTCAACTACAAGCATTTTGTTCAAACCATGGGAACAGTCATGGGTACTCGGATGGCTTCTTAATACGTCACCCTTGTCATGGGCCACCTTGAAGAAATTGTAAAAATATTATTTTCACAGTGAAAGCAAATTTTATGCAAAAAATACTCTGGACTGCATTGAACAATAAAAGCATCTAGATGGATCATGTTAATGCTAAATTGTATTATTCAGAGATTCACCAAAGAATCAGAGAAATCAGACAGAAAGTCCCACAAGTTTCTAGAATTTATTATTTTCAATACGTTTTCTGGCCATCTCCTTTGATCACCACCTTGAAAAAGAATTTCTGGACAAATGCACCACAAAACCCATAATATTTTAATTCTCTGGACAGATGTTCTAAACTTCGTCATAGATTTTCATCACAAATTCAACAACTTCCACTCGCTCTTTTAAACTGTCTCTAGAATATTCCCATACTAGCAAAAAATTCCTGCACACAATCAGCTTCAACAATAGAACCCTACTCACAGTTATATACAGAAAACCCACAGATCATCAAACTTACCTTCATAGATCTAGTAACCATCCCACACACATCAAGAAATATGTTATCTACAGGTAGGCACTCACATACCACAGACTATGCTCTGAGGAGAAAGTCCAGCATACATACTTTAATACACTTAAACAAGGATGCTCCACCAGAAAATGAGATTGTGCCAGGGAATGAACCGCCTAAATACCCTGAAGAATCTGCTTCAATACAGAAATACCAGCCCCCCCCCGACAACATAACCCTAGTTGTCAGCTACCACCCCACACTGGAACCCGTATGGGGTATCACCAAAAAAGCACAGCCCTTACTTAATTGGGACCACATCCTGAAATAATTTTTTCCTGGACCAGGGCCAGATCAATACAGGGGCTTTAGATGCTGCAGCTATGGGCTATAAGCTAAAGGTGGAGTGGGGCCTGCATGTGCAGCCCCTGCATTGATCCAGCCCTGTCCACTGCACTACACCCCCACTGCCTGCCACTGGCGGACCCTGCAGGTGATGGAGGGGGGAAGCAGCCAATGCTGGGGGGGCCTGGAGCCAGAAGCCACAGCACTCCTGCCCCACCCAACAGCAGCTATGTAGGGTAGGGTTACCATACGTCCGGGTTTTCCTGGCCATGTCCTCTTTTTAAGTAATTAACTATCTAGTCGGGTTTTTAAAATAATAAAAAATGTCTGGGATTCTGCCACAGCCGACCCACATCCTCCCTACTCTGCTGAGGCATCCCTCTGCTGCCAAGCAATGCTAGCCGGAGCCTGGGTCCTAACAATGAGCATTAGGATCCAGCTCCTCCTTTGCTTGGCAGAGGGAGGCCTCTGCAGCTGGGCCATTGTGGGAGCACAGCACAGCAGGGTGGGGTAGCAGTGTTGGAGGGGAGGGGCAGGGGTGTGCAAGGGACAGCATGTAAGGCGGGAATTGGGGCAAAAGGGGATGGAAGGGGCAGCATGTAAGGCTGGGCTGGTAACCGGGGGAGGGGGGGTTACAGGAGAGGGCAGTGTGTGAGGCTGGGATCAGGGCCAGGGGGGAAGAGGGGTCAGCGTGTGAAGCTGGGATTAGGGCCAGGGGAGGCACAGGACTGGAGGCTGCACCACCGCCTCTGGAGTGTCCTCTTTTTTGGAAGTTCAAATATGGTAACCCTAGTGTAGGGGTGGGGCCAGCTAGTGTGAAGTTCGGCCTCTGGTGGCAGCTCCAGGGTCAGGAATGGTGGAGTACTGTTGGGCCACCACACTGGGGCCCCTGCCACTCTGGCTGGCCTGGCTGGTCTCCTTTGCCAGGCCCTTGGGGAGTCCCAGTGTGGCGGCCAAACAGTGCTCTGCCACTCCTGGCTCTGGAGCTGCAGCTGGAAGTTGCACTGAACGTCAGCGACCTAACCCTTGCCCCTGGAGCATCCTGGACCTGCTGGGGCTGGGGAAGGGCAGGAGCACCATAGGGCCCAGCTCTCCCTCAGTCCTGAGTGCCACCCCACTCCCAGGCTGGCACTGCTGCAGTGGGGGCTGGGTGGGGGGGAGGGGCAGGGCTGGAGCCCAACAAGAGTAGGCAACCCCATGCCCCCAGGGACCTTAACCTAGCCTTGTCCTGAATCCCCTCTTCTGGATTTCAAACAACTTCCTGCCCTCTGTAAGATCATCATCAGAAGTAAACTCCCCACAGAACTCACCAACTTAAAGTGGTACCAGACTCTATCAGAACAACAGATGCAAAACCTGTAGACATATCTGCAGTGCTAGAGTGATTAACAACTCCCACAACACATATTTCAAGATTCATAGATACTAGACATGCCTATCACAACATGTGATGTACCTCATCTAGTGCACTATAACCTTTCTATTCTATTTCCCTCCTCACATTCAAGTGCTACTGAAAACAAAAGTAAAATGCACTTTATTAATTACTAACTTAATAAAACTTATAATAAGGAAACATAATAACTACTATATATTTATAACATGTTGTGGCTATTAGGTGAATCCACATTCATCACTTCACAGCTTTCTCCTCCACAATACATAAACAAGAAAACCAAAATGAAGTTAAACCTAACAATCCCCACAGAAACATTGTGAGAAAGAAACCCAAGAGTTCCCAAAGTTTAGGTGGAGTTCAAACAAATCTCAGTGATAGTCTCTGTTCACCAAGTCCAAAGGCTTGAGTTGAAAAAACCAGTTATCTTTTTCTATGGTTGCAGGAATCTTTGGTAGAAATCCATGTAGATGACTCTTCCTCTGCTGGAACCAGCATCCAGTCAGATCACTGATTAACCAGCACTCTGTCACATACACATATGAAGATATTCAGCTTCAAATGGCTCCAGAGCAGGGAGAAAAACGTCTTGCTGTCCACTCCTGACTCAGCTTCTCCCAGTCATACACTGAGCACATGGGATCTTCTCATGCAACTCCTGTGGCTGCTGCTCTCATGGCATCTGACCACCACATCAGCAGAAAACCTCGAGGAGCATGGTGAATGTGGTCACACAGAATTTCCAGAAGCTTCTGGCTCTGAGCAGGTAAGTGTGCCCAGCAATAGTAACTCAGCCCCAAGAGATCCCTTAAAGAGATAGTCCTCAATAAGGCATATGGGTTGTACTAGGTCAACGGGATGACTTCTCCCATACATATAGCTATGGCCTCTTGTGAAAGTGGATTAATTATACTGATGAGAGAAGCACTCTGCCCATCGGCATAGTAGTACCTTCACTGAAGTGTTACAACAGTGCAGCATTTTAAGCATAGACCTTCCTCAGTTCAATTACCAGATGGGAAAAAGTGCTCTGTGTAAGCGTGAAAGCTTGTCTCTTTCACCAACTGAAGTTTGTTCAGTAAAAATCATTAAGTTACCCACCTTACCTCTCAAATATCTTGACTACAGAATACTGTATATTAGAAAAAATGTACATTTTTAAGAATGGATTTTTATATTGCACAATCTAAAATAATCTGTAAGGGGTTCCTCGCTGCAGTCCCTCTGCTTTGACTTTCTTCTGACTCACAAAGGACACAAAGACTCCTCTGGTTGCAGTCACCAGTGCTTTACTTACAGGGTGTTCATGAATGTCCCACCACCTTCCAGTGCATTGTTTCAGCCAGTACTCTCTGGGGCTTGTTCAGGGCGACATTTCCTTCCCCTCTCTCTCTGCACATCCCTTCTGGACAGCACATAAACCCTTCTGGGTCAGCTGGATGGCTGCTGTCCCTTGCCAAATCAAGATCTGGTAACTGCTCAGCCAGTGTAGGCTGACTGCTGCATCTCCTCAGGAAAACAGTCCACAGCCCAACCAATTAGCTTTGCTGCCCCTTAGCTAGGCCCCCCAACACCCTGTTACATCATCCTTAATTTAGTGGATAGCACTGTGACCGGGGCCTCCTGGGATACCCTCCTGGATGTGCAAAAATCAGGGCAAGCTGAAAAACTGGGAGCCAAACTCCCCACACACTGATGGGTGGTACTTAAACCAGTCTCCCTATCAGTCACAGCCAGGCTTCTGGTTCCCCACACTGGGTACCAAGAAATCTGCCCAAAGTAGAAACTATTGCACTCCAGCTCCTCTGGCTCCCACCTAGCCACACGGTCCCTTAAAGATATAGGTTCTCCTGACCCCAAAGGACCAGCCACAGCACACAGAACAATATAGGTTTGGATCTTATCCTAAATACCACACTGGTAGCCAATCCTTCAGTAACTACAACTAAAGGTTTAATATAAGAAGAAAAGAAGCAAAATATGAGAGATGTTGAAGGGTCAAAGCAAATCGCATACATACAAATGATTTAAAGTTCATGAAAAGCAGTTTGCAGGCTTGTTCCTCTGGTAAACACCCAGCACCAGGGTGGGCTTCAATCCTTTGTTCAGTCTCAGGGGAATAGTTCCAGAGATGGGTGTTGGCTGTAGACTGGGGACTTGAGCGCAAGATGGAGTCGGGGCTGCTGCCTTTTATCCCCTCTGGCCTTCTCCATGCTGTGTGCAGTTCTTTCCAATCAAAATGGAGTTGAGTCACATGTTCAAGGCCTAGTGGCTCAACAGGTTTTCTCCTTCGGCCCATTATACTGGGGAGCTTCCTTAATGGGCCATTGAGGGGACAATGGCTGGGTAGACATTCAGTCTGGGGAATTTCCCCAGACTCACACCAATTAAAATATAACAATCATATTCCTAACTTCCAATATGGATACGAATCCTACACATAAACTATATAATCATTCCCCACAAATTACTACCTTTCTATTGACACCAAACATGACATAGTTTCTATGGATTATAACAATTATAAAATATTAATACAAAATATCATCATAAATGGTTCCCTAAATCCGGACAGTGTCACAAGCACACCAAGAAAATATTCCCATCAAGCTTTCCTATATGAATGTGTATTGGGCAGAAATCTACAAGCATGTCACAACCTCTTTGTATATGTCTTGTATTGCTGTGTTTTACTAAAGATAAAGTTGGCTGGAAAGCAACAATTATATCCAGTGATCTTTAGGAACAATTGGTAGGAATGTAATTTTTAAATTGCTTTAGAAGTAGTTTGCCAGTCACTTAATATAAATAGATACTGAAATTAAAGGCTATTAATCGACATGCACCACCAGTTTCTGATAATAAAACAGGGATGAGTTTTCATATCTACTCATCAGTAGGCATCAGAAGGAATTTAAATGTATTTTACATTCTAAAGGCTATGTGGATGGGTTTTTATAACTGTTGCTTATCAAGTTTGTCTTAAGGATAATTCATTATAAAATAATTTTAAAAAATGTAATAAAATCAAATTACCCAGTTATAGCAGGATTGCAAAAATGGTAAAAATAAAAAAAGCAGATAATAAAAAGGTGCTATATTGCAATAGAAAATATATATGAAGGAAAAGAGATGGTATAAGACATAGAGCTTTATTGTTTGAGGAAGATAATATAATTCAAGATAAGAGACCAACGGTACTTCCCCTTTCAATTGTCTTTTTCCCTAGTTCTAAATTTTCAACAACTTCTTTACTTTCTTCTCTTCTCTATTCTTGTGTGTGTTCTGTATAATCATCTCTTGCTAACTGTGACACTCTGACTGTACTGTGGCTCACGGAATCAAGGCCTCTTTCTTGCTAGTATTGCCAGCCCCAAGCATTCAGAGTCGGAACCCAAAACGGTCACGAGATGGTTTTGGGTTCTTAATATTGCCTTTAGGCTATGCTTGCAAGGCTACAACTTAAGAAAGAAAGAAAGAAAGAAAGAAAGCTGAAATTCTCATGCAATGAGCCTTAATTTTATCAGTTGGGTTTTTCAGAAAAACACCAAATATTGCAATACAGTCATGAGAATAGGCAATACTGTTTTCCATGCTAGTATTTTGAATATAAACTGTTGCTGTAGAGCAGCTGGATAAAAAGCAAATCAGGCTTTGTAATCTAGAATGATCTCAGGAATGGAAAAAGAGCCAGATCTTGAGAGTTGCTGGGCACCCACTGAGCACTCACTGCTCCTGTAATCAAAGGAGATTTTGAGTGCTCAACCCTTATTATGGTGTAGCTGTTGGTTTTGAGAGTATACGGTGGAAGTGGTGTGGCTATTCCGTGCGTGATGTGTTTGCTGAGGCTGTGTGCAATGATGGTTGTGCAGGGGTGTGCAACAGGAGGGGTGCAGAACCTATCTCTGTTTGAACCCCCTGTGTGGCAGAGTCCAGAGGATGGAGAATCTGAGGCATGGTGGGGCTGAGGAGTTGTTACCTAAAAAGGATCCTTCCGTTCTTTCATATCATGCAGTGGGGCTGTCCAAGGATTCACGCTGGTTTCTCCAATGATTGGGTCAGAGTAGCTCCATAGAAAATCTTTGCAGCTGCTGTGTGCCCTGGAGAGAAGGAATCTTCTGTTCAGGGTCCACTACACATTTCCCCAGACATATCTCTCATTAGTCATGTGCAGACAACTGGGGCTATGTGGAAGCTTTAGTTCTCTGAGACTTTAGTAAAAAAGGAAACATGGAGTCTGGAGCAGAAGCTAATTTATCTCACTTTATTAGAAGTGGATAAATTTAGTTATGGAACAAAACTACTCATTGAAGAGACATTCAAAAGTTCTTTCATTATTTTTTAACTCTATTGTGCTCCCCTCCTGCACCAAATAAAGTTGTCTCCACCTCTCTTACCCAGGCTTGCAAAGAGAGTGTGAGTGACAGAGGGAGTAGAGAACATATGTATCTCTTTGAGGAAGGGGGGTGGGGGGAACCCAAAGAGGTTTGTAGAAATGGATGAGGAAGAAAACCCCAAGGCTTTATTGTCACTATAGGTCAAAAATACAACCCAATGGATCTGTTGAGCAGGGAATGACTACTCCAATCAGGTTCCTCCCATTGCATGTCCCATTGTCCTGGCAGGTAAAGGGCAGTCCTGAACCAGGAAGTGGCTGAACTCTGTTTGAATGTGTGGGCTGCAGGAGGCAGCGAAGACTCTCCAGGAACTATATTCAGAAATCTGTGTGGAGTAGGCTGTGACCACTCCAAATTACAGATGGATGCAGACCTGTGCAGCAGCATCTGGGCAGAGAGCCAGTACAGGGGTCCTGATGAGAAAAATTAACTGGCCTGGAAATCTGTAAGTGCCTATTTGCTTGGATCAGAAGTTAGAGAGGGTGCCACAGACACAGCTGGACTGTTTCAGGGGTCCAGTCATTTACCTCATCATGCATTTTGAACTGTAACTGTTTAATACTCTGTATCTAGGTCATTTGCAACTTCCGCTTTTCCTATCAGCCACAGTAAAATAATTTTCCCCTTAGCCAAGTGTCTGAGTGGTTACTGGCACTATCTAAGTACTTACAGTGCTTGCTTCCAAATGGCGGCATCCTACAGGCATCCTAGGGGGCTGGTGTATTGAGCAGCCTCGACATGCAGCCTTTTTATTAGAAAAGTTTAAAAAGGCTCTGTAACAATTGCTATTGATTTAAAATAAAACATCCTGATCTCAAACAGCATCTGGAGAAAGGGAAAACATTAATTATCCTTCACTGTTCTTTGATGTGATCAAAGTGGACAAAAGCAATGCATACCATTCACTGACTGTTAATGATAAACACCAGTTACTCAGTGCAGAACATTTGTACCACACCAGCTGACAGCTGGGAGGACAGAACAAAAAGCATTTAGGGATACTGTAGATCATAGGGAGGGTTACATTTCTACATTCTTTGTTTTAAGACGTATAGAGCCACATGGGCGCTGCTCTTTTACAGGTGGGGAAGAAGCAGAGCAAAGCAGGCCCCATCCACCTTCTGAGGCTCATGTAAAGGCCTGCAGCAGTTCTGCCTTACAGGGATGGGGCTGGCGGTGGGCCATTGCTTTGTTCCTTGTGCCAGCCCACAGAATGCACCAGCTGCAATAGCAGAAGCAAGCTAACTTTTTCTAGAGATTAGTTGTGCATCTATATGCATATAAAATCTTGTGGAAGGATTGTAACTCATTGAAATGATACACTGTGCAATTTCTGATTTAGTGAGTTTGTTTGAAGAGACTGATGTCTGATAATGGAGAGCAAAAACAATGAGAATTCTGTGGCACCTTAAAGACTATCAAATTTCTTCAGGCATAAGCTTTCATGCATTCCAACCCACTTCATCAGATACATCTGCATCTTGCATCTGACGAAGTGGGTTGCAGCCCACGAAAGCTTATGCCCGAAGAAATTGGTTAGTTTTTAAGGTACCACAGGACTCTGGTTGTTTTTGCTGTACACAGACTAACATGGCTACCCCTCTGGAATGGAGAGGAATTTGGCCAAATAGAAAAATAATACAGCTAACAAGTATGTTCCTTAAATTGATCTTGGCACACCTAGATGAATGACTGTTCATAGATATTGTTCATATGACTGACAGAAATAGATGCTGGCAGTAATATTTGGATAGTAGGTATTTCTAGCTACACACACCAGCTTTCAGGTTATGCAGGAAGCAGCAGCCTGTGGTGCACAGCAAAGGCAGCATAAAAAGATGGGATAAGAGTAGTGGTTCCCAACCTTTTTGGCTCAAGGGCCACAGATATCATTTTTACAGGCCTATCATGCACTAAACTGTCATCTTAAAACTAAGTCAACAGTTTTGGAACACAGATATGTAAACTGGAGGTTCTGACCAACCATCAAAGACATCACAGATCACCTGATCCTGCTGCCTATTGAGGTCAATAGCATATAAGGAGTAAGCATGGGCTGACATTTTTGTAAGAGTATCAGACAAATTTCTGGTTAGGTAATTACATTCTGACTGTTATGGTTAGCTCTGGAGATGTGACAATTGAAGAAGTTAATTTTCATTTCTCCTCCTACTAAATTTATGTAATTATTGTTGGCACAGGATGACTGTCAGGCTGCAGCCCAGAAATCACTGCATTTTCAGACACCTATAGATATCTGTGAGGCTCTTAGATACTGCTGTCCATGAAAAATACTGTATACCTGTAAGGGAGCGATGTCAACCATAAATTGATGCAAAGAGAGAGAATGGGCTGATCCAAACCACGTTGAAGTCAACAGGAGTCTTTCTGTGTATCTTAATGGTATTTGGATGAGAGTCTAAGCTAGTAGGCCAAAGCATTCTAAAGCTGAATGATCTCTTCCTTGAAACTATCCTCTTTGTTCTACAAACATATTAAAATGATTTTGAAACAAAGCAGATGACAGAAATTCTGTTGTTTTAAGATTCTTGGAAATCAGTGCTGCGTGACTTGTTGAATACTGAGGTGGAAATCCATCATCTGACAGGAAACTGTCTGATTTCAATTAATGTGTTAAGAGACTGTAATGACCTTGATGTTTGCATTCAAAATAAATTCTGATAATGTTAATTTCATTAACGAATCACCTTCTGTCACAGTAATTCATTGCTGACAAAGGACATTAAATTGTCTAGACTAATGTCATAATTAACAGCTGTAGTTTATTGGAGTGTATGTGAACATGCAAGAGGTTTAAACAGCTTTCAGAAGTAGCAGGGAAGCAGTCCTGCCAATTAATTAGCCAAAATCAAAGACGTTCTGAAAAACTAATATATCTCTCTTGCATTTCCTGGAAGTGTGCAAATGTTCTGGTTGGCCGGAAAACAGTTTTCTGTAAATGGAAAACTTCAATCATGGTTTTGATAACATTTTGGAAAACAAAGACACAAAACTTCACAACAAAGTGAAAAATGTCAGCAAGGTAGACAATTTTTATTTTAAAATGTTGGTTTAGAAAAAAATCTTTGACAATTCTTTTACTTGAAAAATGTTGACAACATCCAATATTATAGAGACAAAAAAAGAATTTGACTTGCTGAAATAACACCCAAGTGATACTTGTGAAGTGCTGCATCTCCCCTCCCCACACATCTGTAATATGATCTATGTATCTTTCTTGTCCACACTTATAATATAATGGTATGGTTTACTGCAAAATATGTCATGTGAGGAATTTTTTTAACGCTCTACAAAACCCTGGTTGGGGTGACTGAGTGGGAGTGGTCCTACTTTTTAGCAGGGGGTTGGACCTCATGAGGTCCCTTCCATCCCTATTATTCTATGATTCTATTGTTATGGTAGCATGTTTCCTGCAACATCATACATGTGTACAGATATGAAACATGTCACCAAATGTATTTCACATGGCTCAAGTAGGAGCAGGCAATCAGGGCTGCAATCACACATCCAGAAGAAATATGCATAACAGCATACTAGCTAAATGTCTGTAGCTCGTTGGCTCAAGGAAGGGCAGATCACCCAATGTTTCTGAACACAGTGAATCACCTGGCTGCAGAGAGGGAGGAAGAGGGGTTTGAAGAGAGAAAAAGGACACTTTAAACTGGTTAGGGGCTTTCGTGCCAAGATCTCCATCTTGCAAGTAATTTCCAAAACTTGTACCTACCCACCTGGCAAGGACGACCTGACTGCAAAACCATCATTAACCAAAGCCTGTGGATAAGCTAGCGGTGGACTATAATGGTGATTTTTAGTTTAGAATGCAAGTTACCTTTTATTTGATTGTGATAAACTCCTTGACCAATTGATTATCTGATTTTGCATTGATTTGCTATATATTCACTTAAAATTGTGTCTTAATCAACGAACTAATGTTTGTTTTATCTAAAGCATTGTGGATTTTGGAAAGAGAGTGTAAGTGCGGACGCCTGACTGAGAGCAAAAGTAAATGCATATCAGTTTCTTTGTTAAACTGATGGACTGGAGTAAATGAGCTTGCAGTGATCAAAAAAGAGTCCTGGTCCCTGTGAGACGGTAGTTCCTGGGATTGCATCTGGAGTCTGGGAGTGCACACTGGGGGACCACCCCATATGTGGCTAGTGTGGACATACTTCCAACGCCTGCAATCTATCACACCCAAGAGGCTTGTATGGACTGACCGAGGAGTGGGAGTTGGGGTACAGGAGTGGCAATCAGGGAGGCACAGTGGCAGGAGAGAAATGTCACAGATATTTTCACTTTTTTTTTTTGGCCTGAGCTGCTAGCCAAAAACCTGAGGATCTTGTAGGCTGTTCCCATTAGGAAGAGAAAATGATGATGGTGTCCTGTATCTTGTGGTACAGTCTTCTTTCCCTGAACATAGGAGGACTCAAAGAGGAAATGGTTTTCTTGATCACAAACCCAAACCTTTTCTTTTAGGTGGCAACCATCCTCAAAGTACTCTCTCTGTTTTAGCCAGGGCTACACTCTCAATGCTGATTCAGGCTATGTCTGGTACTTGAATGCTGCTTTTGCTCTGTCTGTTTGTCCCACATCTTTTCTCAAAACAATATCAAGTGAAGGGCCTCTGCCCATGTACTTCACATTGCTGAGTGGCCTTGGAGATGCCTCTGTTTTGGACAGTGACATGTGCCTTTTGTTTTGGTTTGGTGACCACTGTTTCCTAAAGGAGGTTAACTGTTTCAAATGAAGGGAGAGGCCACATCCACCAGCTTCTATGAAGTTTAACCCAACCTATAACAACACCATAGAACAAGATAGGCACTACCAAAATCAGAACACTGTCATCTTGAAATAAACTTAAGCTCACTGTTGTTGCTAGGCTCAGTCTTCTTCTGGTCACAGTACTGTTAAACTGGTATAGAGTCAATAAAGCTAGAACATTATTTCCCAGCCAAGATTCTAAGAGTATGGTTAATTCAATTCCAGCTTTCCACAAAAAAGGGATACCCACTCAACGGAAATGGAAGAACCGTAGACTGTTTCTTAGATTGTCAACTGGGGTCCTAATTCATGCTTGTGTTGACGGCCCTTTAGATTTGTTCTGTTAGGGGAGAAGAGCAACAGAACCAGCAATCAGACCCCTGGGCAACCACTCTGAGAAAGTAGCTTCTCTATCTAACATAGTGTCAGCAGCGATGGCTCTATGTTGCCATTACAAGAACCTAGTAATGAGTAATGGACTTGAGGATGTGGCTAGTGTATAGTTACTCTCTGGATAGTCCTAGCAACTGTGCACAAGTTAGGAAAGCCTTTAAAGTAGCTTAACTTGAACTGGGGGCTGAAGTGGACCTTGGTCAGACCAGAAGAGGTCAACTTAGTAAGGCCAGCTTTAAGTTGACTTTAGAGTCCTGTGTGGACTCTGTAAGTCGACTTAATAAGGTCAACTTATTAAAGTTGGCTTAGTAAAGTCGACCTAAATTTCTGAGTGTAGACATAGCCTTTGTTTGACTGTGTGATCTCCAAAACATCACAAGAAGACTTTAATTTCCAGGCCTGTCAATCTGGAACATTTTAAAGGCACTTAATTTAAAATAGGAAAACATTGCTAAATAGTATCACTATTTGTCCTAGAAGAAGAACATATTCTTTGGGAGGATAAATAATATCTTATGAAAACACCTGCCAAGAAGCTGAAGAATATCCAAACTTAAAATTGGTTCAATAACTTTAATAATAGAAACAGTTATACACCCTAGTGGGAAAATATCTTCTGTTTAATGTAGATAATTTCCTCATGAGTTGCGACTGGCATGGGTTCTGTTATAATGGTATATACAATGTATGCATTTTATCAGACTTTGTTCTAGTACATCTAATATTTGGGAGAAATAATTTACTCTATCACCAGGACATGTTGCCCTAGTCAAAATATTAACTGAATTGAACCCAATTGTGAAAAGGATCAGGTCATTAAAGCAATAAATCTGATTTTCATTACAAAATGTACTAAGTGTGAGGGGAAAAAATCTGTTTAAATGGCTTCATTGTCAGTCATGTAATGGCCGAAAGCCAAAAAAATATTTCCTTTCTCATATCTCAGTGCAGTCTGGAACTCTAGCAATACTAATTGGTCTGGAAAACACAGCTGAATGGAAAGCAGATTATATAGACTATAAATATAAATAAATATGACTTCAATTGTTTATACCCTAAAATGATATTTATCAGTAAAATGCTATTGGACTAAAACAGAACTTCCCCACTAATTAATAGTGGGTTATAAACTGATAATAGTGGACCTCTTTTTCTGCTGCCAAATTCTGCACCTCTGCAAACCAGCTTCTCTAAATTTCCAGTCAATTTCCCCTTCTATCTCCTAAGTGCATTATCTGTCAGTGCATCTACTGTCCAGGGTGAAAAGGATTCAGAAAGACAGCATACAGCACACAGTACGTATGTGTATTTACTGCATGTGTATGTGTACTTAGTGCAGTTTTGCAGACTTTCCCTGCATCCCAATGTACAGATGGCTTGGGGGTGGGCCAGGAGGGCTATGGGGTCATAGCTGGTGGATCTATACCTACTTGGCCCATTCGCCATTTCCACTGTGTAGCGGGGTGAGAGATAGGGGGGTATAGTGACCAAGGGGTTCTCAATAGCCTTGAAGTTACAGAAGAGTCTGTACCCATGCAGAACATACTCACACCTCCCTGGCTACCCAGGCTTGATGCTGAGAATAGGATTTGGCCCTTGGCAGATAATGCACTTTCTTAGTTCTCTGCTGCTGGGTGTTGACTGGGGTTTCCTATGAGGTCTGAAGGAATCTTAGTGTAAGTATCCCTTTATATGGTTTGGCCCCAGTAAAAGACTTCATGTCGATCACAGTCTTTTACTCACCAGAGAGAATTTTATTTTAAATTTTTTTCTAACATACAGTGGCAATATCCTTAAGCAATAGGTTCAATTATTTAAAGTAACACAATTAGCTCTCTCTCTGGAAATCAATACACAGTCAAAACACCCATTGGCTTGAGAATCCCCAAAATGTTTAGTTTGTCACTTTGCCTTTTTCTCCAAGTATTTGACATTTTAGCTTTTTATATATCTATTTTTTCAGACTTTAAACTCATCAGGAACTACTAATCTTTAAGCGTTCTATAAATATCAACCATTTTATCTTTGCTCAGGAAAAAAATAACAAGCCATGAGCAAAAATACTGCCTGCTTTAACATGTTAGTTTTTAGTTAAGTGTGAAAAGAGAAATATATGAAAAATTCCCACATTTGCAAATATCAGGTGAAAGAACCCCATTTTTTTTAGTGTTTTCAAAACTGTAAAACTGTATTTATATCTGTACCACAAATCTGATACCAATCAGATATTACTGGATATCATTGAGCGGTTGCAGCAAAACTCACTTTTGATCTATGAATAACTTGATCTCTAAGGGTATGTCTACACTAGCAATTTAGGTTGACTTAAGGACCCTTAAGTTGACCTAAATTACTCCATGTCTACACCTGATTTTCATTGTCGACTTAAGAAATTCCTTAAGTCGACTTAATGAAAGCTTAAGTACACTTAATAACAACCGCCCACTAGGTTGACTTAAGCCTTAAGCCAACTCCTTAAGTCGACTTAAGGATGGTGTGGATGGGGAGTAACCCTTAAGTCAACTTTATTAAGTCGACTTAAGGCCAGTTAAGTCAACTTAACAAAGTGGACTAAGTCGACTTAGTCTACTTTGTTAAAGTCAATTTTATTAAGTCGACTTAACGAAGTCAACTTAACTTTCTCTAATGTAGACATACCCTGAAGTACCTACATTTCCTATTGATTGCTTCCTCCAATACCCCTCTACGTAATGTGTTTATCAGGATCACTTATTCTTTCTCTAAACACAGCTTACTGATAAAAGGAAGCCAGAAAAATGGCTGATTCAGTTGGTTGTGGATTTTCACAATCTAGGAGAAGCCTCAGGAAGCACAGAACCAGTATAATGAGCTCTACATTACCCATTCCAGATGCTGGTGTAACTGTGTTTTGGTTGTGACTGATATGGGGAGAAAGCCTGGCCTGAATACCTCTGAAGTCTCGCAGTCTCCAACTTTAAATGGTCTCATGGAGGCTGTTGAAATTGGGTATCATGTAAAGCAGCATTGAATTGTACAGGGAAGGGAAAAGGAGTTTCACAGCTATTTTCCTTCCTGTTCAGCTAAGAATCTGGCCCAAAGGAATTCAATATTTTGTTCTGTAAAAATGAAAATTGACCGAATAAGGACAAAATTAATTACAGCCAGGGCAAAAAAGCTTCTAAGTGATTTCTAAAGATACCAAGCCAGCTTGAGAGGTTTTATCTCTTATTAATGCTGTTCTTGTGGGAATAAATATTTTCTCCAGCTATATTCTACAGCTCAGATTTTTATTGACATCATCATAATTTGGGAACAAGCACTCTAGAGTTCTATAGTTTGTTATTACTAATTTGGGTAAGCAGCAGTGAAGTGAATGGTCATGAATGTAGAGAAAATGAAATTGCCATGACTAAAAAAAGACACACATTCTTGGAAATCATTTAACGTTTTCAATCTAACATAGCAATTTTCTTTCCCTCCCATTAAAGCGCACATAC